>VWZD01002287.1:115635-131720 GCA_013396695.1 Sakesphorus luctuosus | reverse complement strand
TGTGTCCTCCCCAAGGCAGAGGCCAGGGGAAGGCTCACTGCCCTGGGCCTGCTGGCCACGCTACTTTGGATCCAGGCCAGGAGCCCATTGGCCTTCTTGACAGCAATCATGTTTGCCCTCTGCCTTTGGGACCTCTGATTACTCCAGAGTGATGTTTTCCAGGTTTTCTCTGTGGGCTGATGTGCTGCAAACACAACTTGAAAAGTCAAAGCAGCTCTGCTGAACATCCTGTCCCTCCTTGGGGGGTTCTGGCTGGGGCGGGATCCACCATCACAAACGCTGGAGTCCTGCTTAGGGCAGAGCTGGGACCTCGACTCTCCCACAAGCTCCCGTCAAGTTAAATCCCTTGTTAAACCCCTCCAGTTTGCTTCTCCAACCTCTTGTCGCCCCTGAGTGTGAATTAGTACGGGTCAGAAGGGATCTGAGCATGAATTTAGCAACTCCGTGCCCAGGTATGTGTGTGATGGGGCTGCAGGGCACGAGGCCAAGGGCACAGTACATTCTGGGTAGGATTTTTGCCCATTTTCCAGCTTCTCCTGGCTGTGAGAACACGGTGTTTCCTTGGGCAGAGAGGAGGGGGTGACCCAAGCCAGCCCTTTTTGATGTGATTTCTGCCTGGGTGAAGTCATTGCCTCTTATCAAGCTTGGAAAATGAAGCTGTCTGACTCCCTCGCCTCCCCCCAGGCCATTTGTCTTCTGGGCCACCACAGGGAGGTTGAGAAAACATGTTTGTCATGAGAGCCAGCAGAGAGACAGGGTTGTGATTGCCAAGAGCAGAGCAGGCAGAGCTCTGAGCACAGGAAAGGTGGAAGCTTTGGGAAGATGCTCTCTGGATGTCTCTGGCTCATCTGGAGGTTGCCCTGAGGTTCTCAGCTCTGCTGAGGACTCCTGGCAGTTGGGTCTGCTGGCAGCAGAGTCTGAGAGGGAAAATCAGCCAGTTTAGGGAAGACACACTCTGGTTTTGTGGATGCAATGATTAAAATGGCAACCAGTTTAGAATCACAACCAGTTTAGAGTCGCAGAATCACAGAATCCTTAAGGTTGGAAAAGACCTCCAAGGTCATTGAGTCCAACCTGTGACCAACCCCCACCTTGTCCCCCAACCCAGAGCACTGAGTACCACATCCAGTCTTTCCTGGGACACCTCCAGGGATGGGGACTCCAAACCTCTCTGGGTAGCCCCTTCCCATGCCTGACAGCCCCTTCTGTGAAGAAATTCATCCCAATGTCCAACCTAAACCTCTCTTGGTGCAACTTGAGGCCATGTTCTCTTGTCCTGTCCCTGTGCCCTGTGCCCAGCCCCACCCCAGCTCCTCCCTCCTGGCAGGGATTGCAGAGCCAGAAGGTCCCCCCTGAGCCTCCTTTTCTCCAGGCTGAGCCCCCTCAGCTCCCTCAGCTGATCCTGGTGGTCCAGCCCCTTCTCAGCTCCATTCCCTTCTCTGGACACACTCCAGCCCCTCAGTGTCTTTCTTGAAGTGAAGGGCCCAAATTCCCCAAATCTGGTCAATGCAAGGCCTGGGTTGTGGGGTTGTTGGGGTTAAAAGTTCCACCATTGACTTCATTAGCTGGGTGTGATAAATCCCTGCCTGGCACAATAGATCTACCCCTGATCCTGCAGAAATGCCAACAGAAACCTGGCAATGCCATGAGTCACCAGGGTGAGCCACTCCCCCCTCAGTGTCGACTGAGCAGAGCAAGGTGGGAGGTGGGAGGTGGGAGGCAGCTTCACTTTGGATGCTTAGGGAGATACAGCATTCTTCCTGGAGAAAATCAACAGAAGGGACATCCCTGTCCTGGGGGGGCATCATGCCCAGCATCACCAGCTGGGCGAGGGAGGGGATTGTCCTGCTCTGCTCTGCACTGGGGTGGCCTCACCTGCAATGTTGGGACACTTTGGGGGGACACAATGGAAGGAACAGACTGAGCCATTGGAGAGTGTCCAAAGGAGGGACACGGAGATGGGGAAGGGCCTGGAGGGGCAGCGTGTGAGGGCACTGAGGGCACTTGGGGTGTTCAGCTGCACAAGAGGAGACTGAGGGGAGACCTCAGTGCAGGGACAACTTCCTTGGCAGGGGCAGAGGAGGGGCAGGCACTGAGCTCTGCTCTGTGGGGACCAGGGACAGCACCCAGGGAATGGCTGGAGCTGTGCCAGGGCAGGGACAGCACCCAGGGAATGGCTGGAGCTGTGCCAGGGCAGGGTCAGGTTGGATCTTAGGGAAAGGCCCTTCCCCCAGAGGGTGGTGGGCACTGACCAGGCTCCCCAGGGCAGTGGGCACGGCCCCAAGGCTGCCAGAGCTCCAGGAGGGTTTGGATGATCCTCTGGGGCACAGAGTGTGACTCTTGGGGATGTTCCTGTGCAGGGCTGAGGGTTGGACTCGATGATCCTTGTGGGTCCCTCCCAGCTCAGCACATTTTGGGATTCTGTGTGGGTACAGCTGGGCACACACCCCTCTGCTCCCCTGGGTGTGTATGGCTGCTCATGGGCACAGATTGATGCTCCTTCTACCCCAGCCTTGCCCCTGCTCCCTCCAGCTGTGCCCAGCACCAGAGTGAAGCTGCACTTGCAGGTGCCCATGTCTGCCCCCCTGGGACAGCTCCAAGTCTCCTGGGCCTGGAGGCACCAAGGACCTTTCCCAGCTTCTCTGCTGCTGCTTTCCTGCAGGTTTGGGGAGACGTTGATCATAACTTGGCAACCGGGAGGTGCAGAGCCCCCGAGCCAAGGTGTGCTTGCTCTGGGGGTGACAGATGGCTGCTGGCACACCATCAGACCTTCTCTGGTTGCCTTCCAGCCCTGACTAACATCTGGGTGGATCAACCCCGAGCTGCCTTGCCTTGCATGTCACCAGTGATATCAGGTTTAAGCCTCAGTTTTCCAGCCTCATTCCATGTACAATCCCTGTCAAACTAAACCAGATTAATTCCTCACTAGCAGAGGGAGCAGGAGCACGGGAGTTTGGAGGAAGGGTTTGGTTTTGAGGTGCACCACGTCTGTATTTGCTGCAATGAGAGGAATTCCCAGGATGGGTGCCCTGGCCATATTTATTTTGATTTTCTCAGGCTGTAATCTCTCCCAGATGTGTCTGTCTGCAGCAGCAGATAATTCTAACCCCACTGTTTCCCTTCTTACTCAAGGCACTTTCAACATTGTCGAAATAATAGCTCAGACTGAGCCTCTGCCAGACTTTAAAATAACTTCTTGGAGACAATGGGAGGTTAAACTGGAGAAACACTCAAGAAGAACAACCTGGAATGGAGGAGACCATGGTATTACAATAGTAGTTATTTCCTATCAGACTGTAGCTTCATTCCAGAATCCTGAATGGAACTGCATTGCCTTTTCTAAGAAATCTTTCAGCCTTGTTCACCTCTGCTTTTTCAGTTTTGTAGTTTCTGGTGTTTGTTTTGCTGAACCTGCTGCCTTTTGGTGAAGAAAGGGGAGATAGGAGGTAAATCAAACCTTTCCAACTCTTTCCCTTCTCAGGATGGGTGAGTGTGGCCACAGCTCATTGTCTACTCCTCCACACGCTCTTGAAGTCTTACAAGCACGTCCCATCCTGCCTTGGGAGGAGTTTAAAACTCTGCAAAACATTATGGAAGTTCTAAAGGAAGAGAATGAAAGCTCTGTGTGCCCAGGGATCTCTTGGGCAGCCTGGCCAGCTGAGTAGGAATATCCTGTAAGGCTCCCCAGGACAGGAGAAACTTGAGAGCAAGTCCCTGTGAATGTGGTTGCTGCCTTTGGATCAGCAAATCCTTGAGCTGCAGGAGCTGGGAGGAAACAGCAGGAAAGACTCACTCTGCTCCTGCCCTTTTCCTCTCCTCTCCTGCTGGAGCCAGGGATGGGGGCTGGAGGGACCTCCTTGTGGTCCTGACCTTCAAGTCAGACCCAAACAATTCTTGAAAGTTCTGGGAAGGTTTGTAGACACCAACATGAATGTGCTCTCCAGGATGAGAGGAAACAGCTTCAAGTTGTGCCAGGGGAGGGTCAGGTTGGACATCAGGAGGAAGGGGCTGCCCAGGGAGGTTTGGAGTCCTCACCACTGGAGGTGTCCAAGAAATGACTGGATGTGACACTCAGTGCTCTGGGCTGGGGGACAAGGTGGGAATTGGGCATAGATTGGACTTGATGATCTTGGAGGTCTTTTCCAACCTCAGTGATCCCATCATAACACAAGAGGATGTGGAAAATCAGGGATACAAACCCCAGCTGTGCCATGGGCTGTCCATCCCACCCAGAGGAGCTTTTCAGGATCATCCCTTTGTGGCTTTTGTGTGTATTTATATGTGTGTCTTCCAGCCCTAAAAAACAAAACCACAGAGGGGGAGGCTCTTGGGAAGCTGGTGCTGGAAACAGGCCCCTGGAGTGAGGGAGTTTGGAGGATTTGCTGTTAGTTTACTTTGACAGTGGAGCAACAAAGAGAACTTAATTTACCAGCAAGGGCCAATGTTTATGGGACTTGTCCCCACTCAGTGTCACATCAATTTTTTACTGTTATATTTATTTTTTTAAGTTGTGTTTCAATGAATGCCACAGAATTTGCTGGACAGACCAAATCAAACCTGGTTTATGCTGATTCACTGTAACTCAGTAATTGATTGCTGCAAGACCGACTCGAACAGATTGAGGAGGGGCTGTGTGGGGATTTGCACAGGTTTAAATGAAAATCAGTTAAAAATACCCCTCCAGCTAAACCCATTAAACCCTGAATAGAGATAAAACAACAGTTCCACGGTGTTTGGCTTGACTAAGTGAAGGTTTGAGCTCAACCCAAAAGCATTTGCTGTCAGTTGTCCAGGAGGGGATGGGACAGGAATGCACAGAGCAGAGGGAAAAGGGTTTAGGGGGGAACATGTGGAGAAGAGGGGATGGAACATTCACCAAGGTGTGTGTGTGGCCTGGGGGTGAGGGATGGGCCAGGTTGGAGTGACAGGGAGCTCCCAGAGCACTTCCATAGGGATCAGGAGCACTGAGTGGAGGTTAACTCTCTTGGTTGCTCAGGAAGGAGATGACTGAGGAGCTCTGAGGGATCTGTTGGGTTGGACTGTGTGACCTTTAAAGGTCCCTTCCAACCTGAGCTATTTGATGATTTAATGCTCTCTCAGTACATGTCTTGGGCAGGTTGGAAATGGCTTCTTGTCAGATTTCTTATTAAAAAACCCCAAACCCAAAGCAAGTGAGGCCCCCAAACGCTGCAGAGCAGCTCAGCCTTGTGAGCTTCCCTTCCAGCCCTTCCCAGTGCCTTCTCCAAAAGGATCTTTGGACTCCACTTTCTGTGTCCTCACAAGGGCAGGGAACAGTCTCACAGGCAGAATTCCCTCCCACCAACTCTCTGTGTTAATGGGATGAGATTTTCACACCATCTCATGGCTTGGGCTGTTGGGGTTTGTGGGGGAGACCCGATGAGGATGGAGGAGCTGAAGGCTGAGGTGCCCCTGTGGCCACTCTGGTTTCGTCACCCCCATTGTGGTTTAGCAGCTTTTAAACTCTTTGCTTTGCTGCTGCCATTTTTCTCCTCCCAAACACTTCTTTTCCTGCCACTTGCCCTGTTTTCCTCGTAGCCAGAGTATCCTTATTTGGGGTCATCCTTCCCTTCCTTCCCCCAGGCTGTGTCCCCAAAAGCCCCATGCCACCCTGCAGAGCCCCCCACCCGTGCTGGGCTGGCACAAAGAAGCGGCAGCACAACCACAGATCTACATAATGAGCTCCAGAAGAACCTGTGCTCCCATTTTTCCTGTGGAAACAATTGTGTCCTTCTAAGCCCTTTTCTTCTGAGAAGGTTTCGCCTCCCTGGAATTCCATGTCCTCTCTCTGTGGGTGGGTGGTTGCATTCACTCTCCAGCTAATAGGTACAACATCCTCTGTGAGAAATGTGCTTTTTCTTCCTGCTTTGGCTCTGTCCCCTTCCACTTGCTGGGTCAAAACCAAATTATCTCTGCTCTCCGGAGCAGGGAGGCGAAGGTGGAAATCCTGTTGCATAACCATCAGTGTGTGAGCTCTGCTTTGGCTTAGACCTCACCTCGGGTGGCTTCTGGAGATGCCCTTAACGAGGAATTATTAGGAAAGAAGGGAAATGAGAACAGCAGGAAACGGGCAGGGCACAGGAGGTAACACGGGTGGCTGCTGTGGGCATTGGGGATGGGATGGGGATGGGATGGGGATGGGATGGGATGGGGATGGGATGGGATGGGATGGGATGGGATGGGATGATGGGATAGGATGGGATGGGATGATGGGATAGGATGGGATGGGATGATGGGATGGGATGATGGGATGGGGATGGGCTGGGATGGAAGGAGAAGCAGGAGGAGGTGCTGGAGGGTTGATGTCCTGCAAACACAACCCAACTGTGTCAAGGTGTCCTTGACCTTGTGCAGAGTCATCAGGTGAGTCCAAACAAATGTGAAGTTGCCATCTTGGGTGCCTTTGGTCCAGAGAAGTTCAAGCACAACCTCCAAGCCTGAGAACATTTTCTAAGGGGCAAAGGGCGGTGGAATGTGACATTACAGGAGGAGGACATCAGTGTGTTGGGAGAGCTGTCTTGTTTTCAGTGCTTAGCTACAGACCATGCCTGTGCAAATGTGGTTCTGTCACTGGTGTGACGTGCCAGGAAACCCTTGCCCCAGGATAAAACCCTCTTTTTCCATCCCTCAATGCAGAGAGCCTTCATGATTAAATTCCAGCTGTGATGCACAAGCCTCTCTTAATTCAGAGTTTGAACAGAATGGCCTGTGATCCTGAGCAGACTCCTGGCAGGACATTTGCCTAAGGCACTCGGAAATTACGAGGGAGGAAAGACCTATTAGGTCATCTGCTCCCTTCCCCAGGGAGCAAACAGAAGGGCTGTCCTCTGGGGTTATCCCCAGGGCTTGTCCAGCCCTGTTCTTTGAGGTCTCAACCAGTGGTGCTGCATCCAGGGGAAGTGACTCAGCCTGACAGACCCTGTTAGGAGCCATCACGGGGCTCCAATTAGATTTTCCGTTGTTTAATATCATTCCCCTTTCCCTCATTTCCCTCCTCTGGGGAGGATGCAAAGCTGAGCATGAACTTCACATGGATGAACAAGCCAGAGGAAAGCAGGGATGGTCATGTTTCTGTGTCTGCAACGTGGGGTGCCCCCACGAGGAACACTTTCCTCTGGGGTGCAGCCCCAGGGATCGGATGGGATGGGATGAGATGGGCTCTCTGGCACCTGGTGACTCAGACTCTGCACTGAGTCCCTTCCACAGGTAATGCTGTCCTTGAGAAGCAGCACAGTTAAGGAAAAGAGAGAAAACAAACCTGCTTTGAAACTTAAAGCAAATCTGTGGTGTTCTTGTAAGAACCAGAAATTCAGCTGTGACAGGATAGAGAGTTGGCCCTTGGTTAGTCCTGGGCAGAAGTTGCAAGAAAAAGCTTTGGAGTTGAGGCTGGTTGGGCACTAAATTCAGCGTCAAACAACCTCTTTTTCTGCCCTCAAAATGAGCTGCAACAACCACAGCAACATACTCTTGGAATCATATTGGAAAGGACCTTAAAGCTCATGCAGTCCCACCCCCCTCCATGGGCAGGGACACCTTCCACCAGCTCAGGCTGCTCCAAGCCCTGTCCAGCCTGGCCTTGGACACTTGCAGGGATGGGGCAGCCACAGTTGCCAGTGTTTTACCAGCCCCACAGTAAAAACCTTCTTCCTTCTCTCTAATATAAATCGACCTTCTTTTGGTTTAAAACCATTCTCCCTCTTCCTTGTTTTCTGCCATCAGAACTTAAAACAGGCTGTGCCCTGCCCAGGAAAACTCCTGTGTCAGTGTGTTATTCCAGCAGGTGTAGGAAGGCTCATCCCTGACAGGACTCACTGAACTCAGACTGATTTCCCTGCCTGTGCCCACAGCAAAGCTGCTCCCTGGGTGTGGCTGCAGCCCCTGGAGATGGCACGGGCAGGTCCTGGCACACCCATCAGTGCCAACAGTGGGGAAATCACCTCTCCAAAGTCCTTGTGCCTGAGAAGGGACAACTATTCCTAAAGTTTTTCCCCCTCTGTGAGCTGCATTTGGTCTCATTCATTGCCCAACGTCCCTTGCCATGCTGATAAAGTGCTGACTCAGCATTTGGGGCTGCCCAGCTCTTGGGGGGCACAGCCCTGCACCCCCAGCCCCGGGCTGGTGCCACCTTTGCAGGGCTTTTGCTGCCTGAGGCTGTTGCACAGTCTCCTTGCTGAGCTGAGGGTTGCCTGGAAACACATCCATGCTGTGTCCATGTGAGGAGCTGGGGAAACACCAGGTGAAACCCCAGCTGCCACTTGTCCTTCAGGACCCCATTCCCTCCCCTCCTCCCCAGCACAAGGCTCTTCCCCTTGAAGGATCTTCCAAGGGGATGGTGTCAGGGCTGATACATGAGGGTCTGAAGTGGATCAAAGCAGTTTTCTGCTCGATTGACTTGTTCTTTTCCACCTCCAGGGTGTGGATTTCTCCTGTCAGGTTTCAGCACGCCCGAGGCTGTTTATCTGCCCTCAAATAAATCTGTCACCTCATTGACAGTGGGAATTAGAGGGAATGCAGAGGCTGGATGCCTCCCAAGCCCTGGCAGATGCTGGTGCAGATGGTGCTGGCAGAATTCCCATTGACAAATCATCAAGTGGGATTGTCCAGACTCTCCCAGTTTGTGGGTCCAGAGTGATCCTACAAGGCTGGGCCAGGGGTGCTGCCCTGGGTCTGGCCCTTGGCCCCACTCCTTGCAGGTGGCAGGGTTGTTGCCACGCTGGAGGGACCTGGTTGGAGATATCTGGGAGGTAAAACACCATGTCTGGGTAGAGCCAGAGGTCTGCAAGTCTTTCTGCTAATGGAGAGGAACAAGAAACCTCAAGGCCACACCTTGAGTGTTGTGTTGAGTTCTGGGCCCCTGAGTTGAGGCAAGAGATTGAGGGGCTGGAGCAGGGCCAGGGAAGAGCAACGAGGCTGGAGAAGGGAGTGGANGCCATGATCTGGTAAAAGGATTGGAGTTGGCCCAAGGGTTGGACTTGATGATCTGGGAGGTCTTTTCCAACCCAATCCATTCTATGATTCTATGATTCTATGAAACAAATTTTTCTTCAGATATTTGTGGAGTTGAAGGAATCTTTAGTTAAAGAATGAATTTGGAAAGTCTGTGTTGATCAAGGGGTTTAAAAGCTCCTCATGAGACTGAAGTGATGGTGCTGCCAAACAGCTCCCACCCTGTTCAAAGCACCTTGCTGTTCACTGCACAGTTCTGAAAGTGGACCCTTTCCTGGGAAAGGGATGGATCCTGCTGGAGCTCCTGACCCTGTGATGATGGTTAAACCCTGCTCTGTCCCCATGCTCTGATCAGGACACTCACCCTGGGGAGGGACACAGTAACTTATTCCCATACTCAGTCCAATTCTGTATTGAAACTGGGCAAACATCAACAAGGAAACTTGGGAAAGGACTGAGCAGGACTTTTTGTACCCAGCTGATCCAGGACTTGTGAATTAGGACATTTGTGTCCCAGGCTCTGCTTTAGAGCCCTGAGGATCCCACCTGTGTGGTTGCAAAGGTATCACCAGTGCTGGGGTAGGAATGGTCCCTCCTGTCTTTGGGACACTGGCCTTGAAACACAGATTCAAATCCCTCCCCTGGCTGCTTCTGAAGTTGTCTGAATGGGGTTTTTTTGGTCTGCGTTTACTGACTTTGTGAATTATTGTAATTTTCCCAAATTATATACTCTCCTTCCTGGGAGTTTGTCTGTTGTCCGATTTCTCTGTTCTTGTGTTGGAGAGTGAGAAGAACAGAGCCCTGCAGTGAAGGTATCTCAGCCCCTGAGCATCTCTCTCTTCTCCCCCAATGCAGATGAAGTGAACTTGCTGGACAAAATCACTCTCTACGCTCAGGACCTCAGCAATGTTTCCTTTGGTTCTGATGAAGCCAACTGCAGGCTCCTGGAGGTGGGGCAGTATGCCACCCTCAACATGCCAACCAGGGAGGCCTTTGGGGACAGGTAGGCTGCCTTCAGGGGGTGGGGCTGGGCTGGTTGTGCTCAAGGATCATCTGATGTGTGCTGGTTGGCTTGAGGAGTTCCTGTCAGACTCCACTCCATAGCAACATGGAGATAACACATCCCCTCTCTGCCCTCAGGAGCTCAGTGCTGCTTCCACTTCTTCCACTTGAGAACAGGTTGTCCCATGCCTGGAAGTGTCCAAGGCCATGTTGCACAGGGCTTGGAGCAACCTATTCTAGTGTAAAGTGTCCCTGCTCGTGGAAGGGGGTGGAACTGAATGAGTTTAAGGTCCCTTCCAACCCAAACCATTCCATGATTCTTTGATCTTTCTTGGTTGGGTGCACAGCTCTTGCCTGACCCCTTCCAGGATTGTGTTCTCTTGGTGTTCCCATCAGGAAGGCCTCTCTGCTCCAGCACACAAGTGGAGAGGACAAGAGGGACAGCACAACCATACCCATCAGCATTGCTTGATGCCAAGGCTCTGGTCTGTGGAGACACAGACCTGGTTGGACCTTTGGTATGGCTTTGTAGCTTGCTAAGGACAAGGACCTGGACCTGGTGAGAGAAAGCAGCACTGAGGAGCTGCTTGTGACAGGGTTCCCATCCATGCCCAGAGTGGGAAAGGCAGAATTCCTGTGGAAAATCATGCACAGCCACCCTAGAGTGTGCTGAGATTGCTCCTGAGAGGGATGTGCCAAGGTATTATAGGGCAGTGCAAATTTTGGCCTGGCTGCTTCATTTTGAGTACCTGACCCTACAGCTGGAATGGTTGTTTGCTCTTCTTTCTTCTTCTTTGTGCTGTTACTCCTTTTTTTGTGTCCTGAGAGGGCAGTCCATGGTGGCACAGCAGCTGCTGCACGATGCCATGTGTCCCCTCCTCCTGCCAGGTTTGCAGATGAGCTGAGTGTGCTGATGAAGCTCAGGTACTCCCTGAAGGAGGACACCAGCCTGGTGACCATCCTCAGCCACCGGAGCCACGTGCTCTTCCAGATCAGGATTAACCCCTATGCCCTGGTCTTTGTCACCACCAGGAGACGACACTACGAGTAAGTTCCAGTTCAGGTGTTTTCTCTGCCTTTTTGTGCTTCCTTTCCTACTCCCAAGGCCAGAGTTAAGGTTTCCCACTCTGATGGGCTTTGAGCAGTGCCCATCATGTCCCATCACCTGGGTGAAGGTCCCTCAGACCTGGCACTGCCAAACTCCACTCTGGCAAAATGATGCAGATCTGGAAAACAAAGCCAAAATCAAAAGGGTTCAATTACTTGAAGATAAATCAAATGCAAGAAGACACGAATTCCAATAATTTCTCAGGCACCCAAATTAAATCCCCAAACCATCAGAAAACAGCATTTCTATGCTGGAAGACAAGTGATGGTGCTACTTGTAACAGTTCTGGTGCTGTCCTTTGTGTCTGCACTAAGGATGGATGTGTGAGAGACTCTGGGACCAGCTGAGGGTGAAGCCTAGTCCTGCATAAGGTGTGGGGCCAAAGTTTCATGCTGTGTCCCTTCCCTTTCCCCTCTGGGGCACACAGGTTCCCAGTTTCCTTCCTTGGTGATGGGCAGTGGCACCAGGTTGCCCTCAGCATCTCCCTGGAGAGGCTGGAGCTGCACGTGGACTGTCGGCTGGTGGACAGAGTGAGCTGGTCCAACTATTTCGGGATGGGAGTGACCACCGAGGGGCTGATCATCATCGGAGGCCTCATCGAGTCCTTTGAGATCCCCTTCAAGGTGAGAGCTGGGCAGGGCTGTCTGGGAGGGCATAGGCTGCTCCAGCTGCATGAAGTGAGGTTGCAAGATCCCTCTGAAGGAATCCATTGTCTTCTCTCCCCAAAGCACAACTTTTATTTTCACGGTTGAGCAGGGTAAGCTTTGTAAGGGCTTGGAATTGTGCAAAGGGCTTGGGTTTGGGTCAGGGCAGCCCAAGTGCCACCAGTCAGGGCAGCAGTGGAGACCCCTGGGTTTGACTTATCTTCTCCTGTTGGCTGTGGCTTGCACTGTGCACAGAAGTCACTGTGCAGTCAGCATGCAAAGCCTCTTTTTGAGGAGCATGTCCCGTGGCTTCCCACCAACACAGGTCAGGCTTAGATTGGATGAGTGCCATGATCTACTAAGTGGACAGAAGTTGGACCAAGGGCTGGACTTGGTGATCTCAGAGGTCTTTTCCAACCCCATTGATTCTATGATTCTGTTGTTGGGAATAAATCCTTCCCTGTCAGGGTGAGGAGGTCCTGGCACAGGTGCCCAGAGAAGCTGTGGCTGCCCCATCCCTGGGAGTGTTCAAGACCAGGTTGGACAGAGCCTGGAGCAACCTGGGCTAATTGAAGCTGTCCCTGCCCCGGCATCTTTGCATCCAGCTCCTGAAGATGGAGAGGGAAAGTTGATTACCTAAACCATCTCCTAAAGAATTCCCTGGCTATGAGAAGCTGGACACAACCTGCCCCACAACCCCTTCCAGACTTTCCCCTCTCCTCTGGAGGGTAAACCATGGTTTCTGTGTCTCTCTTGTCCCCAGGGTGCTTTCCAGCAACTGACCTTCATGATGGGAGACCCAACAGCCGCCGCTGAGCAGTGTTACAGCCACAACTCCACCTGCAGGGGCTCCTTCAAGCTGAACCACTCCAGTTCCCCATGGGAGCCCTCAACAGCCTGGCCAGAGGTGTGGTGAGGGCAGCTCTGGGCACATCTGGGCAGTGCTGGGCCAGGCTGCTCTTTGGTGTAGCAGCATTAAAAGGAAAGGGCCAGCCCAGGGTGTTAATCCAGCCTGGAAGAGCTCAGCTCTCCAGCTGGAGTTGAGATGCAAGGAGGTGGTGGTGGGTGGTTCTGTCACCACCCAAACCCTCCCTTCAGGTCATAGATGGGGGTTTTTTTGGTGCAAAGGAAGAGTTTCTGAGCCAAGGAAAGCCTGGGGGTGTGGCTCCATGTGAGGTTTGAGTGGCTGTTGAGTAATGCTGCAGCTGGGGCTTTGCTTTTGGGAGGGGGTTTGGGAATTGTCCATCACTTTGGAATTCTTGCTCACTCCCAGCAGGATTGTACACCCCTTTGGTGCATCATCCTTCCAAAGGTTGTCCCTCTGTTCTCTCAGCATTGCTGGAAAATAGAAATTTGGGGGGTTTTGCTTTTATTACAGTGCTCAAGAAATTCATCTGTGCCAAAATATGCCCAGATGACACAGTAAGTCCCCAAGGACATGAAGCACCCAGGCTTTCCTCGGGAGCTGCAGGTGGCCCAGGGAGATGCCTCATGTCTTAGGGATCTAGAAGGGATTCATAGGAACCTGGAAAAGACTGGAGAGAGAGCCAAGTGTTGAATGTCAGAATCTGTCAGGAATTCTGATGTGTAATACCCATTTCTGATGGTGCAGTGAGGAGCTGGGACAGCTGCTGGGACAGAGCAGTGTGAGGGGAGAGAATTGGGTGTGGGATGGGTCATCTGCCCTGTCTGGGCCCTGCCCAAGGTTTCCTTTGGAATGCTGGTGCCAGCACATCCTGGCAGTGAAGAGGGAGAGGTGCCACCCAGCACAGCCCTGCGGTGGCTGCTCCACTCCCACCATGGGCTGCAGCACTTGGTGTGTTTATTATTTTAAGGGTTTTAGGGAAAGCCCTGCTCAGGGATTAGGTAGGAGCAGCTTTGGCAGGAACTAAATTCAGAGGAGGCTGAGTGTGTAACACAGAGCAGGTCCCACTGGCTCTCTCCTGCTCTGGTGGAACCCCTACCCATGCCCAAAATGCATTTCTCACACTGACAGCCCTTGGGTGCTGGCTGTAGCTCTGAGATAGGTTGGATAACTTCCTAGAGCCAAGAGGTAAGGACAGATCAATCATTTAAAAGCTACAAGATGCATCCTCTGAGCCTGTGAGGTGCTGGTCTCCTCTTAAAATGTGTGTTATCCCATGCTCTGGAGGTCTGGAACTCTTGCCTGGGTGGCTCTGGTGTCTCACCCACCTAACCTGTGTGTTATCCCATGCTCTGGAGGTCTGGAACTCTTCTCTGGGTGGCTCTGGTGTCCCACCCAAGAAGGAGAAAGTTTGAAGCATCAATAAGTTGGCTGCAAGTAGAGCCCCACGGGATAATTCTGCCCCACATCCCACCAGTTCCCATCCCTTTCTGGCCCTCCTCAGGACTGATGGGCTTCCAGATCAAAAGAAACTGCAAAAAACCCAAATACTTGAGAGGTTTAATCCAAAGCCATTCCCTCATGTGTCTGTAAGGATTGGCTCCCAGTGTGCATTCCCTGGATGCTTCATGTGCCCTCAGAGGCAGCTCTTCCATGCTGGTGCCAAAAATAAGCACATGTTTAAGTCAGGGTTGGTCCTTGGGCAGTGATATTTTCCCTCTCTCCATCTCTCTAGATGCCAAAGGAAACCAGTGAAATCCAGGATACCTCTGCTCAGGTAAGACTCTCCTGCATCACCTCTCCTCATGTCCCTCTGCTGTCCCACCCCCACAGTGTCTCCTGGGAACAGGAGTTGCTCTGATGAGCAGGGAAAAGCCAAAATACTCAGACAAGGCTACTAGTTATTTTCTTGGCTCTTAGTTGTTATTGTCTTTATTGCAATATTGTTCTTTAACAGTTTGGATGTAATTTGACATGTCTTGGAGCTGGTGGAGGTCAAGGTGAGTGTTTTGGTGACCTCCTCGAGCTCCATGGAGCTCCAAAGGGATGGTGATGGAGGTGAGGTGAGATGGGTCAGATAATTGCCTGCACAGAGGTGTTTGTGAGTCTGTGTGCAGCTGGATTGGCTTGGAGGGAAGGAAGTGAAGGCCAGCAGGGTGGCAGGGCTCTCCATGGGGCAGGAGAAAGCAGGAGGCTGGATGTCCTCTGCTCCTGCCCACATGTGGGATGTGATATCTGCTGGGGGAGGACTTGCTGCTGGTCACTGAGGAGGTGGGAAGGGCTGAGTTCTGCTCTTGTGGTTCTGGGGGTTCATAAAGCATCCCCCTTCCAGGGCATGGCTCCTTGGGGCACAGGGTGGCAACTCTGGGGACAGAGTGGCTGGAGGGCAGCCAGGCCGAAAGGGACCTGGGGATACTAGTTGACAGGAAGCTCAAGAGGAGACACCAGTGTGCCCAGGTGGCCAAGAAGACCAATGGGATCCTGGCCTGGATCCAAAGTAGCGTGGCCAGCAGGCCCAGGGCAGTGAGCCTTCCCCTGGCCTCTGCCTTGGGGAGGCCACACCTTGAGTGTTGTGTTGAGTTGTGGGCCCCTGAGTTGAGGCAAGAGATTGAGGGGCTGGAGCGGGGCCAGAGAAGAGCAACGAGGCTGGAGAAGGGAGTGGAGCACAAGTGGTGTGGGGAGAGGCTGAGGGAGCTGGGGGTGTTTGTGCTGGAGAAGAGGAGGCTGAGAGGTGACCTCAGCACTGTCTGGAAGTGCCACATCAGGGAAGTTGTGGCCAGCTGGGGGTTGGTCTCTTCTCCCAGGCACTCAGCAATAGGACAAGGGGGCACGGGGGGCTCAAGCTCTGCCAGGGGAAATTGAAGTTGGAGAGCAGAAAAAACTTCTTTGCAGAGAGAGTGCTCAGGGATTGGAATGGGCTGCCCAGAGAGGGGGTGGATTCCCCATCCCTGGAGGTTTTTCAAGTGAGCTTGGCCGTGGCACTGAGTGCCATGATCTGGTGATGGGACTGGAGTTGGCCCAAGGGTTGGACTTGATGATCTTGGAGGTCTTTTCCAACCCAATCCATTCTAGGATTCTGCTGGGCATGGCATTGGCACTGGGGGCTGCTGGTCACGTCTGCTCTCACCCAGCTGGAGCTTGGAGTGTGTCCCAGGAATTCTGCACGTGCTGGGGAGACGAGTGAGTGCTCGGAGTGAGGCTGTGGCTGCAAGGCCTTTGTGTTTCTGCTTTATTTGGGATTTCCAGCCAGGATTTGTTGGTGGAGCTCATGCAAACAGACATCCTGAAGGGGAAACCTGCCAGCAAATGTAAATTGAGATATTTTTTTTGTGCGTGTGACTGAGCAGCTCAATTCCTTCATTCCCCTCCCCCCCTCCTGGTTGCTATTAACTGTCTGGGGAGAGTCTTTCTTCTCACTCCTGTATTAAACTGTCTGGTCACACCTTGCTACCTCCTTTGTGCCAATTATATCTATTTATATTATATTATATTATATTATATT
>VWZD01002287.1:95257-109229 GCA_013396695.1 Sakesphorus luctuosus | reverse complement strand
TCTGAGTATGACCTCCTGTGTGTGACCTTCGGAGTGTGACCTTCTGAGTGTGACCTCCTGTGTGTGACCTTCTGAATGTGACCTTCTGAGTGTGACCTCCTGTGTGTCACCTGCTGAGTGTCACCTTCTGAGTGTGACCTCCTGTGTGTGACCTTCTGAGTGTGACCTCCTGTGTGTGACCTTCTGAGTATGACCTCCTGTGTGTCACCTGCTGAGTGTCACCTTCTGAGTGTGACCTCCTGTGTGTGACTTTCTGAGTGTGAGCTCAGAACATGAAATCATCCTGCCAGATTTTCCTCTTGCTGTAGCTGTGCCTTGCACTTGTCTGTCCCTGTCCTTTGTGAAGCTGATGAATGCCCCCAGAGCCTTGAGCTGCTCCTGCCCTCTGCCCCTTCCTCAGCTCCCTGGGCCAGACCATGTGTCTGAGCCAGTGCCCAAATCATCTCTTTGATGGTTCTGTTGGGGGTTTCTATTTCTGTGCCTTGCTGTTAATTGTTATCAAAGGTCTTGGCTGGAAGGCAGCTCCAGGTGGGAACTGGGCTATGGTGAAGCCCAGTGGGTCTCCCTCAACCCCAGGGGTTGGTGGACACCCACCTGGCCAGGTTCCATGTCCCCCTTGGGGGTTCAGTCTACCCAGAAATGTCCTCTGGACCTGCCACAGGAGCCCCGTGCTGGGCAGGTGAACAGCTGTACCTGGCCAAGCATGAGCTTTGTTGGGTTGTTGAGGGGCTTTGGGATGGAGCCCAGTGCCAGGGTGGGCTGAGGGGCAGCCCCAGCTGCCTGCAGATCCCTTCACCACCCTCTTGGGAAGGTGCCCTTGTGGGGAATGTGCTTCTCCTCATTACCACCTGCCCCATTGTGGGATGTACAAATGATGGAGCTGAGCTTTGAGTGCTTTTTCTGCAGCTCTTTGATTTCTTGCCCGAAAGGACTTTGTAAAACAAACTATGGGGTGTTTTTTCAAATGGTATTAGTTTTTCAAATCAATGTAAAAATGCTATTTTAGAGCCTGTGAGTTACAGCTCTTTCCTGGCCAGCACCAGCTCACAGCCATCCTGCTTGGGCAGGAACAGGACCACAAACAGAGTTAGTTGAAGTTAATGACAAGGTGGCTCCTAACTGGGCTGAAATGTGAACACTGAAGGAGCCTCTGAAGGGTTTGCTTTGAATCCAGTGATTCTGATGTATTTTGGAAGTAATTTAATTCTGGATTCGGCTGCTCTCTGCCTGGCTGGGCCATGTGTGGCCATGCAGAGGCTCAGTTTTTAAAGACAATAAAATCATTCAGGTTGGAAAAGACCTTTGAGACCACTGAGTCCAACCATAAAGAGGTTTACATGGCCTCAACCCCTATTCCAGCAGTTCCCTCCTGTGCTGGGCACTGGTGAGGCCACACCCCAAACCCTGGGCTCTGTTTTGGGCCCTTCATGACTAGAAGGACATCAAGGGGCTGGAGAGTCTCCAATAAATTATATATAACAAAGAAAGGCAGGACATTCCCCCCAAAAAATTTCATAAGAGAGGGCAAAGCACTTCAGCCGTTCCTGAAGGAAACTCTTCAAACTTGACTTTTGGAAATTGAAAAATTAAAATTTTCACTTTTCCTCTCCATTTGGGATGGGAAGAGTTTGGAAATCTCCAATTCGGTGGTGTGGCTTCTGGTATCAAAGTAAAAGCTTCAGCATCTCCTGCTGCCTTTGGAGCTCCTCTGCCTCCCGTGGTCCTCCAAGAATGGGACTCCCCTGACCCACCAGTGTCATTGGGTTCTCTCAGCTGAAGAATCACCAATTCTGGCAGTGAAAGTGTTGATTTTTCTACTTGCTGTTCATGCAAACCCACCTTGGGGCTCCCAAGAAAATTGTGTCCGTGGTGCAGAGCAGAGTTGGAGCCAGGTGATGGTTCCATCAGTGGAAGATGGGAAGGACCATGGGGAGGATGCTCCACATGGGAAGGATGATGGGAAGGATGCTCCACATCTCCTCATACCTCCCTGCTCCCCTTGTCGGTGCTGCAAGACAAGCGTGGACCTGCATCTCCCTCTAGTGACTCATCTCAGCCTGTTCCTCATCAGCTTTGTGGCACCAGCCCCGAGGAGCCCCCATCCAGGGCTGGGGTCCCACCAGCCCCTCCTGGGACCTTGTGCCAGAATGTCTGTGCCCTGTGGAGCTCAGTGGGGGCATGGAATGAGCTCCAAGAGGGGTTGGTGGGCACGTGGAGCTGAGGGCAGTGCTGCCAGCTGCTCCAGGAGAGCTGAAGGACCTTCACAGCCACCCACCAGCCCAACTCTGGGTCTGTGCACACAGGACTCATGTGCAAGCCCAGCTGAGGCACCTTCATTGGTGCTGGGGGTAAAACTGGTGGGGTTTTTAAATGCAGGGGACCCTGAAGTTTAATTCCTGCGTGGAGGTATTTCTATCAATGTTGCACTTTTCCATGGGCAATGCCTGGGCTCTGCTGGTGGTTTTAGGGCTGAAGGAGCCCTGGAGACCTGCAGGGACCATTTAATGCAGTAGCAGAAGACAAAATGAGCTCCCTGCAAGCCACTGCCTTAAATTAATTAGCTGCAA
Organism: Sakesphorus luctuosus; assembly: GCA_013396695.1. Classification (NCBI taxonomy): domain Eukaryota; kingdom Metazoa; phylum Chordata; class Aves; order Passeriformes; family Thamnophilidae; genus Sakesphorus; species Sakesphorus luctuosus. The sequence goes on along the minus strand of VWZD01002287.1, from coordinate 106,662 downwards.
ACCTCCAGGAGGCTCCACTTGGGTTCGTGCCTGCCCTTCCCAACCCTTGGAGCTTTGCAGCTGCTCAAGTGGGAAATTGGGTGGTGGGAGCTGTGAGGCCCCCTCTGACCTGCCTGTACCATTCCCCTGAGACCACCAGGAGCCTTGAAATGTGCAGAAGCAGCAAAAAGAAAGGCAAAGAGAAAGCAAAAAGAAGGGACAGATTGATCCCTGGTGTCACTCTGTACACTTGCTGTAGTTGTTTAGTAACTGCTCTGGAGCTTGGATTTCTGCTGTTGGCACCAGAGAGGCCTTAGAGCACCTTCCAGTGCCCAAAGGGGCCCAAGAGAGCTGGAGAGGAACTTGGGACAAGGGATGGAGGGACAGGGCAAGGGGGAATGGCTTCCCATGCCAGGATGGCAGGATTAGATGGGATTTTGGGAAGGAAATCCTTCCCTGTGAGGGTGGGCAGGCCCTGGCACAGGTTGGGTAGAGAAGCTGTGGCTGCCCCAGCCCTGGGAGTGTCCAAGGCCAGGCTGGACAGGGCTTGGAGCAACCTGGGCTGGTGGGAGATGTCCCTCCCTATGGCAGGGAGGTTGGTATAAGATGATCTTCAAGATTCCTTTTACTCAAACTGTTCTGTGATTCCTTTCTCAATGTCCCTCCTGCATAGAAAATTCGGTTGGGGTGGTCACTGCAGTGGGACTGTGAGAGGGAGGTCCATGGGAGTGTGGCCCAAAGTGGCAATTGGAGGGTGAGTTTTGATTGGTAAGTGGCTGAACTGCCCTGCCTGCTGTGGTTGAGCTGCCCCAGAGCTTGGGGGCTCCTTCCTGAGGCTCACAAGCTGTGCCATGGCTTGTCCCTCCCAGCAGTGTTTGTGCACGTGGGAAATTAAGAGTCATGGTCATTAAGGTTGGAAAAGACCTGCAAGATCGTTGAGTCCAACCTTTGATGAAGCAGCACCACATCAACTAGACCAGGGCACTAAAGTCCTTGTCCAGGGACTTGTTGAACACTCCCCGGGATGGTGACTCCACCTCCCTGGACAGCCCATGGGTTGAGCAGGAAAGGGAGAAAAATGAGTGAAGTCCTGAAATTTCAGAGTTTTTCCTTCTTCCCTTTCAGGACTCCAGACTCACCAATTCAGATTTGACCCTGGGGCCACCTTGGACATGGGAGGATGCCCAGGAGACCCTCAACCTCCAGCCTGATGGGAGTGCCCTGGCTTCACTCTCTGCTCATGAGATGCCATCAGCTGAGGAGGAGGAGGAGGGCAGCCTTTCTATTGAGGATGAAGGCTTTGAGCTGTTGAACTCCACCTACAATAAAATCACTGGCCCTGGCAGGCCAGGCCTGGGTAGAAGCAGTCCGTGGGCCACTGGTAGCTCTGGTGAGTCCATGGTCATGGTTTGCTCCTTTTCTCCATTGCCTTTCCTGGGAACCTGATGGTTCCTTTATCCTTTATTATGGATATTTATTATTGTAATTATTAATACATAGTGTGGTATGACTTTTATCCACCCAGAAGCCTCCATGAAGCCACACAGAGCAGCCAAGAAGGGACGTTCCTCTGGTCCCCAGGAGGAGAATGTCACCACGGAGAAGCTGATGGGGAACCCGGGCACCCGGTGGCGACTCTTGCGTGGCGAACCCAACCGTGCCATCACCAACCTGGCCATGCCCCACACCTTCACCAAGGTCCTGTCAGCACATCAGGCAGCTGCTCCCAAAGGAAATGTGCCCCAAGGTCCTGTGAGGAGACCAGAGCACCCTCTGGGGGCAGCCAGCCCTGCTGTCCCAGGGCTTGGGGATGGCACTGCCCACTCAGGACACGCCATGCTGGCACATGGGCAGCAAGGTCATATGAAACCAGGACCACCAGGGCTGCCAGGACCACCAGGGCTCCCGGTGAGTGGTGGTGGTGGTGGTGGCTGAGGGAGAGGAGGGATGGGTGGTGGGCCGAGGCTGCTGAGCTGTGGTGCCAGCAGCTCTCTGGGAGAAGTTGGGCAAGGAGACCTTCTCTGGACCCAAGAAATCTTTGGAACCCTCTCCATGCAGGCAGAGTGGGGCTGTGCACCAGCCTGGCCCTGGAGAACGTTTCTTGATGGCCCTGAAGAAGCTTCCCTGGCAACTGGAATTCCCTTATCCCCCTGCCCAAGAGATGGTCTCAATTAATTAAATTAATCCTGCTGTTGGTTTTTGTTTCTGGTCCTGCCCAGAGTCAGGGTGAGGGTCTCAGAAGGGGCAAAACCATCTCCTCCAGCCCCAGCCCCCACAGCAAACCCCTGGCATCTGCCCATGGGCCCTACTGGCATCACTGCCCTTTGCTTCTCTACCACTGCAACACCCCAAAATGGGTGCTGGTTCAAAGCAGAGTGTTGAATTGGTCTTGAAGTAAGTTTCGATTACTTTGCAGTTCATTCATCCACTGTAGAGGACAAAAAAATTGGCAGAAAAAAAAAAGGTAAACTTAGAATAGATAACTCTTTAGAGAAGTCCTGGGTCTTCAATGAGAAGTAGCTGAGAAGTGGTTTTAGATAATTTTCCCAGAATGATTCTGTAATTTGGTTTCATTTGCTTAATAATTCCTCTAGAAAACTGTCTTTCTTTTCCTCAGTGCCACTTCCAGAAGTGTCCATGGGCACCTTCTCCTCCCCCAGGGCTGACACACCCACGTGAAAGTCCTCATGGATGCCCTGGGGCTCACCGGGACCCTGCAGGGCAGTTCTCCCTCCACCCATGCCTGGTTTTATGGCTGTATTTGAGGGACCTGCCACTAAATCCATCAGTTCTGGGCCCCTCAGTTGAGGCAAGAGATTGAGGGGCTGGAGCGGGGCCAGAGAAGAGCAACGAGGCTGGAGAAGGGAGTGGAGCACAAGTGCTGTGGGGAGAGGCTGAGGGAGCTGGGGGTGTTTGTGCTGGAGAAGAGGAGGCTGAGAGGTGACCTCAGCACTGTCTGGAAGTGCCACATCAGGGAAGTTGTGGCCAGCTGGGGGTTGGTCTCTTCTCCCAGGCACTCAGCAATAGGACAAGGGGGCACGGGGGGCTCAAGCTCTGCCAGGGGAAATTGAAGTTGGAGAGCAGAAAAAACTTCTTTGCAGAGAGAGTGCTGAGGGATTGGAATGGGCTGCCCAGAGAGGGGGTGGATTCCCCATCCCTGGAGGTTTTTCAGCTGAGCTTGGCCGTGGCACTGAGTGCCATGATCTGGTGACGGGACTGGAGTTGGCCCAAGGGTTGGACTTGATGATCTGGGAGGTCTTTTCCAACCCAATCCATTCTATGATCCCTGAGCCAGGCTTTGTGGGATAATGGTTAAATTTAGGATTGTTAGCTTCCCCCTCAAGCCATCCCCTTGCTGCTGCAGCTATTGCCTGCAAGAAATAGAAGAAAATGGCAAAAGGAACAGATGCTGAAGGATGAAAAAATCCCAGGAGTGGAGGAAATGTCAGGACATTTGACAGCCCTGCTGTCAGCAGGCAGGAAGGACCCAGCCAGGAGGGGAATGGCTTTGCTCTCTTGGAGAAAGCTTGGAGATGGTTTTTATTCCTTGGTCCTGGGTATCCTGGGTGGAAACACAGGTAGCAGCAGCTCTAGCCCAGCATTAGGAGGAAGGGAGCCTGCAAGAAAGATGGAGGGGGAATTTTTGCCATGTAGTGAAAGGACAAGAGGGAATTACTTCAAACTGATGAAGAATAGGTTTAGATTGGATATTAGGAAGAAATTCTGGTGAGACCCTGGCACAGGTTGCCCAGAGAAACTGTGGCTGCCCCATCCCTACAAGTGTCCAAGGCCAGGCTGGATGGGGCTTTGAGCAACCTGGGCTGGTGGGAGGTGTCCCTGCCCATGGCAGAGGGTGGGACATGGTCTTTAATGTCCCTTCAAACCCAAAGCAGTCTGTGATTCTGTGTAGGGTTGAAGCTCTGTGGTGGCACATGCCAGGCATGAGCCTTTATTTTAGCTAAAATAGGAGCCAAGCTTGGCAACCTTGGCCATGTTTGGTTGCTGCTCCCCAGGCTGAGGACAAGTGGGCTCTGAGGGGCACAGCCCCCAGTGCCCACAGAAGGGGAACTGGGCCCCAGAGCCCCAGGGGCTTCAGATTTGGGCACTTCAGGTGATAAAGCCCCTTTGGTGAAGCTGCTCCTGCCCATCCCATGGGCACAAGGCAGTGAGATTGGGCTGCAGGGCTGCAGATGGGTCTGTGCTGGGGGTTGCTAATTCCCTGTGGATTCCCAGCCTTGCTCCAAGCTCACACCAGGCTCTTTACCAGCCCAGAACAGACCTGGTGTCTGTCATTGAAACCTTCAGAGCTGCAGCCCTACAGCGGGCACAGGCTGTGCCACTGCCCGGCGCCTTGGCAGCCTCTGCCAACGTCTTCCAGGTGGATTGCTGTCCTCCAGAACAGCCAGGAGCTTCCACATCCCTGCTACTGCCCAGGGAAGCCCTGCAGTGGGGTCACCTCTTGGCCAAGATGTGCCTTTTTGCCTCGAGCTGGGCCAGCTCAGCTCTCACAGCAGTTCAAGGAGCAGATGTTTGTGACCTCAGCCAAACTACTGTTGGATTCTGTGGCCAGGATCCAACTTTCTGGGATTTTTTTTTTCCCTAACACACTGCCTTTCCTCACCAGGGGTCCAGGAATGTGCTCCTTCTCCCTGGCCATGTGGTCTGGGACGTTTCTGGAGTGGGTGCCTTAGGATTGTGCTGCTCAACCACTCAAGCAGAGTTGGCTGAAGCAGCAAAAACCAGGGAATGCTTCCAACCCCACGAGTTTTTGGGATGTTTCTCAGTGACTTCATGCTGCTGGTTTGCTCTGCATCAGCCATTTCAGTTCCTGCTTCCCTGGAACCGTGGCACTGGTCGCCCATTTACTCTGGGATGCCCCTTTGGGGTGGCACAGCTCTTCTCCTTTGCCTTTCAGGGCTGTCCTGGCAGACGAGGACTGGTGGGACCCAAAGGAGACAAAGTGAGTATCCAGAAAAACAGGGGAATGTACAGTGTGGGGTGTAGGGTGTAGGGCAAATACCACATGGTTTTGGTTGGTTTGGATGTTTTTCATCACGACACCAATGGGAGATCCTGAAGCTGCAGGGTGGTGACCCTTTCTGTGAGTTTGGAAGAAAAAGAAACTCTTCAGTGTCTACTTTAAGCCCAGGCTCAGGACTGAGCTGACAAGACAAGCTGCTATCTTTCCTCTGAGCCACTTCAAGGTTACACAGAGGCAGCAAAGCCAGGAGATGGAGCAGCTTTAGCTCAAGTCACCTAGAGGAGGGATGCTGGCATGTCCCAGCCCCCTGCTGTATCCATGAAATCACCTTGGAGTGGCACCTGTCCTCCAGCCCTGTGTTGGTGAGACCCATGGCTGCCCTTCCTTCTCCAAAAACCCAGTTTGCAGCAGCCACGTGGCACAGCTTGGTCTCCTGCTGCACTGATGGGTGCTTGGTGATGGTCTGCACTAAGGCTGGTGCCTCAATTCCTCCATCAGTAGGTGCCCCTGCCCACCTCAGCATGGCAGTTTCCATCTTTCCCAAGCTGTAGAGGGCAAACACAATGTCTGTCATCAATGACTTCTACACTGGGGATGTTTAGATGGATCTGGGCACAGCAATGTGCTCATTTCTTTTGCTTTCCCTCCTTTCAGGGTTCTTTAGATCTTAAGAGATGGTTTGAACCCAAGAATGTGCCTAGTCCCAGACTCCACTCTGAGCTGAGTCAGGACCTGTGTTGACTGTTAAACCCCTGGCTGGTTTTAAGGAGCTGCCCTTGTCTCTCCGCAGGGATACCCTGGAGCCATGGGGCGGATGGGCCCTCCAGGTGAGCCAGGCCCTGTGGGCATCCCCGGCGTGCCCACCATAGTCCTCTGGAGGAACTCCAGGGAGGACTGGCAGAGCTTCACGGTGAGTTCCAGCTGTGGCTGGAGAGCTGCACTCACACCTCCCCTCACCCTGCAGGTGCCTCTGCTCTGCTGGGGTTGGAGCTGGGAGGAAGGGATGCCTGAAGGGAAGTTCCAGCCAGGTGGGGGTTGGTCTCTTCTCCCAGGCACTCAGCAATAGGACAAGGGGGCACGGGGGGCTCAAGCTCTGCCAGGGGAAATTGAAGTTGGAGAGCAGAAAAAACTTCTTTGCAGAGAGAGTGCTGAGGGATTGGAATGGGCTGCCCAGAGAGGGGGTGGATTCCCCATCCCTGGAGGTTTTGAAACTGAGCTTGGCCGTGGCACTGAGTGCCATGATGTGGTGACGGGACTGGAGTTGGCCCAAGGGTTGGACTTGATGATCTGGGAGGTCTTTTCCAACCCAATCCATTCTGTGATTCTATGCCATGGTTTGAGATTCCTCATTCTGTTGGGTGAGAGGTGAGGGCAGAGGGAAGATGCCAAGGAGGGAGGTGCAGCTCCCTGGGGATGGCTCTGTGGGCAGCTGTCTGTGGGTGGAACAGGATCTGCATGTCCCTCTGTCCCCTGGGACTGCCCAGGAACTCTTGGCTCCCCATGGTCCACACACATCCATCACCTCCCTGGAATGGTTCATACTCTGCAGGACAGGGGCCAAGAGAGATCCATGCCATGCAGAAAGCAGCCCTTCTGCTCTGTGGTGCCAATTACAAAGCACTTCTGGTTTCCACCATATCCCACCTTCCTCCTGCCCCTCAGGGTCTGTGTCCATCAAGCTTCTTGCTGAGACATTTCCTCACCTAATCCCTGCTGCTGTGGCCTCCTCCAGAGCTGAAGGCATTGGGTTTCTGACTGCCTCAGGCACTTTTCCAGCCTGGAGTGGGAATGCTCTCTGTGTTGTGTCTGTAAAGTCCCTCTGAAGGAACTGCAGCCCGCCAGGATAATACCAGTGGCAGGTCAGTGCAGGGAACAGAGCAGTGGGCTGGGGAGAACTCAGGCTCCACACTCCAGCTCTCAAAATCTTTAGTGACCTTGAGCAGGACATTTGACTTCTCTACAGCTCATTCATTGCCGAAGAGCTGTCAATGCATCCTCTGCTCCAGGGCAAATGCCTGGAACTCCGGGGAGGGCAAACGGCCAGGAGGAGCAGTGCTGGCTGAGGATGAGGAGGATGGCTCTGTGCTAAGCTTGGATTGACCCACCAGAAGTTTTTCACGTTCATATTCCATTGGATCAAAGCAGAGATCAGATTCCTCCTGGGACGCACAGGGATTACTGGGAGACCTCCACGTTCTCCTGTCCTTTTGCTGTGCTGGTATCGGTGCCCACAAGCCCCATGGCACACAGGATAACGGGAATAAACAGGAATAGGAGGGAGAGAGCCGGAGGTGCCGGCTGGGAGGATCCTGCAGTGCCAGGGAGCATTTCCATGCCAACACCGGACCATCACTCCCTCCCAGGACAGACACCTGCAGGATCAATTCCTGCTGGCAGGACACGGTGGTATCGCTTTGCAGAGCTGCTGCCATCCTTAGCTGTCCTGGGTTTTTTCCCCCCGCCTGCACTTGGAAAGAGACCTCAGGCTTTGTTCCTCTGCAGGCAGAAACCTTCCTGCCTGTGGATGTCGCCGCGATTCCTTGGTGTCCCCAAGGGATGCTGCAGGGAGCGGGCGGTTCCGTCGGGAAGCCGAAGCTGGAGCGCTGCCTGGGGCTGCCCGGGGGCTCCCGGCGCTGCTGGCCCGGTGCCCATGTAGAGGGCACAGCGGTGCTTGGCAGGGTCACCCGGGCCACCCCAGAGCCCTGCAGGGCCATTGTGTCTGTGGCCGAGTGACCCCGACGGCGCCGGCGGCAGGAAACGGGAGCGCAAAGCCGCGGGCTGGGCTTTGCTAATCTCTGCTGAGATAGCGGCGGAGCGAGAGGCCGGGGGCGGTGGGGGTGGGCTGTCTGTCTGTCTGTCTGTCTGTCTATCTGCAGCCCTTGTAGCTGCAGAGTGCTGGGCTTGGGGCAGTGCTGCTCTATGGAGCTCTGTGGGATGGATGTCTTGGGATCTGTTGTTGGCTCAGGCTCTGGGAATGCAGGTCCAAGGAGCTCCTTCTCTGGGTCAGGACACAGTGCAGTTGTGGTGTTCTTTGCCAAGGAAAAAAGCCTTTGCTGTTCATGGGAATTAAGGAAAAGCAGCTCAAGGCCGCTGTGATTCCACCCCAATCTCTGTGGTTTTGTTCACAATGTATTGACAGACATCAGGTTTGCCAAGAAATCTTGGTGTACCTCGAAGGGCAGGAACTGCTGCTGACTTGTCCTGTCAGCATTGACTTTGGTAGCAGTGGAATTCCCAAGGCAATGAGAAGGAGAACTGGAGCTTCCAGAGCTTTGGGGGAGCTTAATCTGCAGTGCCAAACTCCTTTCTTTTTATATATCCCAATACCTTGAACAGCAGGAGAACAGGCTGGGAAATCATGGAATCGATTGGGTTGGAAAAGACCTCTGAGATCATCAGGTCCAACCCTTGGGCCAACTCCAGTCCCTTTACCAGATCATGGCACTCAGTGCCACGGCCAAGCTCAGTTTCAAAACCTCCAGGGATGGGGAATCCACCCCCTCTCTGGGNGCTCCAGCCCCTCAATCTCTTGCCTCAACTCAGGGGCCCAGAAAATGAGGGCTGGTAACCTCATAGTGAGAGAAAATATTGCTCCATGTGAAGAAGAGGGAACTTCTAGGGATGTGCTGTTTCTTCAAGGCCAGCAGGAGCTGCAGGGAGGGTGTCCCAGGGTAGGGTGGGCATGGGGTGGCTGGAGAGGGTGAGACAGAGCATGACCTGCTCCCTACAAGGCTGTNCATCCCTGGAGGTTTTTCAAGTGAGCTTGGCCGTGGCACTGAGTGCCATGATCTGGCAAAGGGACTGGAGCTGGCCCAAGGGTTGGACTTGATGATCTCGGAGGTCTTTCCCAACCCAATCCATTCTATAATTCTGCCCTGCTCCCAGGCTGGAGTTTTACAGGAGCCCAGATCCACCCATCCTCCACCCCCTCCTCCTTCCAGCACTGCCCCTGCCCCATCCTGCAGCAAGCAAAGCACTTACTGTTTCCTGCTGAAATTGCAGAAGGCAATTAATTTCTCTCCACTTTCTTTGGCATCTGGTGTTCCGAAATAGGAGTTCAAGTCTCACGTGGGATTTTTTTTTTCCTATTTCTAAAGGTTGGGGTTTGGGTTTTTTTGAAGCCTGATGAAATAATATCCTGTCCTGAGTGAATCTGAGTTCACTGATTCCTGAGACAAGGCAAAAGCATTGGCTGGGCTCCAACCTCCTCCAGAAAGTTTTTGTGTGAGCAGCTTTTGAGGGAAATGAGAAGTGGCTGGACAGGAGCATTGGAGCTCTGGCAGGGACTGCACCCGTTCACTCACTAATCAGTTTGGGATCAACTTAAAAGAAACAGGGATGCCTGGTGTGGTGTTAGAGCTGGATAAATGCATCCATCCATCATCTGTCCCCGAGAGCCCTGCTCAGTGCTAGAAATATTTCCATATGTTGAAAGGTCTGTGTTTATTTTCCTTAATGAGTTTCTTGGCTTTTCTCCTTCTCTCTCCTCTGGTGTTGGAGGACAGATCTTTGGAGCAGAGGGCAGGAGGGGGTTTCCAGGTGCTGGGGCACATGTAGGGACCCTGTCCCTCCTGTTCCTGGGATTGGGGTGATGGACAAGGCAGGGCTTTTCCTGAGCTTTGATGCCAGCCAGGATTTGGAGGAGCTGCCTGGACCATGTGTATGGGCTCACCATGGGAAGGAGGAGGAGAAAGAAAGGTGGGATTTGCCTCCTGAGTGCCTCCTGTGCTGCTGAGAGGGAGGAGGATGGCTGGGAGCTGGAGGGAGACATTTTGTTTCTCTGCCATCTCCCAAAACTTGGGAAAACCAGCTTGGAAGTGTCCAGAGAGGAGGGTTTAGGACCTTATGTTGGCTTTGAGATATGATGGGATTACTGGTGGTTGGGATGGGATTAGTCCACTCCTGGGGTTCTTGGGTTTTTTTCCCCCTTTGTGGCCATCTGATCTTCTGAGAAATTGGGGTTGCAGGAAAGATTTGGCTGCTGGGAGCAGGGGGAGGAAAACCTGCCTGGCAGACCTGCCTGGGCATCTCCTCCTCTAGGTTTTCCATGGAGCTGGGTGAGATTCCTCACCTGGGGCAAACTGCAGTGTCAAAACAGTCTGACCTGGGCTAAATATCACACTTCCTGTGCTCACCTACAACGTGTTTCTGACCTGTCCACATGCCAAACATTTGTGGTGCCCCAAGGTTGCAGGGCATCCACAGGAGCTGAATTTCACGAAAGCCCAGAAAAAAGTGGGTTTTCAGTCTTAATTTACTAATGAAGGCAGTAATTCTTTATTTCCTACGTGTTATGATCAGATTAAGCTTGTCCTGTGACTTGCACGGTATGAAATAAATAAGTGAATCAGAGGATTGTTTCATTGCTGTGTCTTCCCAAGGGGAGGAAAATCACTTTGAAGGCAAGAAAAAAGGATTTGGGATTTTTTTCTTTTAACATTTTGCTTTCCCCCCTCCCATTTTCCTCTCAGCAATCATCATTTTACCAACTCCTGCACTCTGGCTGGCCGGTGAGTATCGCTGGAATTTTGTGCTGGGGTTTTTCCTTGCCTTGCCTGTTGAGTTTTCCCTCTTTGAGCTGTTTTACCAAGGGTTTTTCATTTTTAATCCAGAGAAAACCTGGAGCCCCCGGGCCCCCAGGACACCCAGGGAGAACAGGAGCACCTGTAAGTAGGAAAACCCTTGTGTGGCTTGACCCTGCTGCCACCCCACTGGGGTGGGGACACTTGTAGGATTGATGTCCCCAAGCCCTGGCTGTGCTGTAATTAAGGGCTTTGGGATTGGGTTTCAAAGCAGCCTAATGGTTTTCTTGTCTGCTTCCCACTGGAACCTGGAGATGTTTGATATCCAACTCCCTGGGTTTCACTGGCACCCACAGCCCCTCTGTCCGTGCCAGCTGAACAGCGCTGGCTTCATTTCCCCAGGGCATCACATTCCCGCCTCTGCTTTTGGATAGGAACCATGGCATCCCTCCCAGGGGCACAAAAACCAGCCAGAGAAGGGCTGGTGCAGGATTTGTGCCCTGTGCTGAGGGGTCTGCAGGCCCATGCCCAACATCCTGGCATTGCTGGGAGATGATTTCCCCAATCCAGCCTCTGTGAGCAGGGCAGTGCCACGAGGCAAAGGAAAGGAGGGCAAAACTCTCTGTGCTCACCAGGGAGGGATCAGGAGGCAGGGATCAGGATGCCCAGGCGGGGAACAGGATCTGGTGCCAACTCTCAACTTGTCCCATGAATGTGGGCAGGATGGGGGATGCCAAGGGATGTGAGTCCCTCTGCTCTGCCCTTCCCAAGGCCAACTCTGTGCAGGGCTGAGTGTCCTCCCCACTCCAACCTCTGTAGGGCTCAGGCAGCTCCTGGCATGGGGGAGGATGGGGGGACGGGGGCAGGATGGGGGGCATGAGGCAGGATGGGAGGACATGGGGCCGAATGGAAGGACATGGGGC
>VWZD01002287.1:67205-94957 GCA_013396695.1 Sakesphorus luctuosus | reverse complement strand
GGGGCAGGATGGGGAAACACAGGGCAGGATGGGAGGGCACGGGGAAGGATGGGGGTACATGGGGCAGGATGGGAGGGACATGGGGCAGGGTGGGGGGACACAGGGCAGGATGGGGGGCACACAGGCATTGATTCCATCCTTGTTTGTGCACAGGGACCCTGTGGAGCCCCAGGGGAGCCAGGGCAGAAAGGCCAGCGTGGGTACACGGTGAGTGGGGGTGCCCACGGTCTGGGTCACATTTGGCCCATCTGCTGGGACTCACTGCCCACAGAGGAGCTTGGATTTTTGCAACCAGATTCTTTCCTTGAGCAGCAGCTGAGGCAGCTGCATCTTCCTGCCCTTCCTTCATACTCTTGACTTTATAAACTCAAACACAGTCCAGCTTTTGGACTTGACAATATGTTCCCAAATTTTTGAGAAATCCAAACAGTCACAGCAAGTTGAAGGGAGGTGTCCTCGCTTTGGTCCAGGCTGCTCTTTAACTTCCCTGAGTTTGGGATTTTCTGTGAGCTAAGGGGTAAAAAAAAGCTGTCCCTAAGCTTTAGCTGGTCATGCCCAGTCCAGAGGATCTGCACAAGCTCCAGAATGTTGGAGAGCATCAGGAATGGTCTGGAGCCAAGATGCTGATGCAGAAAGTTTTCACTTGACCTTCTCTTACTGCACTGCTTTTTCCTTACCTTCTGTGTTGCTTGTTGCTGCACAGCCACTGGTTGGGACTATTCCATGGTTTTGGTGGAGAACTTGGGCAGATCCACATGTCAAACACTTGCAGTCCCTGGATTCATGAAGCTTTTCCCTGCCAGCCCTGCCCATGTCCTGCCCAGGGACTGGATGTTGAGCAGGAGTTGCTGCAGCAGCCAGAGCTCAGGGTTGAATTTTTTGCTTTCATAATGATGTGGATTTTTTTCATTTTCTGTGCTTGGCTCTTTTCTCCCCAGGGTGAACCCGGACTCCAGGGCTTGCCAGGACGTGTGGGTTACCCTGGCTCAGATGGCATCCCTGGCCTGGATGGCAAACCTGGGCCATGGGGGCTGCCAGGGGAGCAGGTGAGCCATGAGCAGGGCACGGGCAGGATCAGGGGGAAGCTGAAGCCCCAAACCCCTGGCAGGAGACAAGACTCCTAATGCTGCTCCTTGTGTTCTCTTGCCTCTTTTGGAATGTTCCTCCTAAGCCCACAGGCCAGGCATTAGTGCCTTGAGGTTCATGTTTCCCAGGAATAAGGGGCTGTAGATAATTCCACATGTGCATGAGGGTGTTGGGATGACCACAGAGCTGCAGCTCCTGGACTGGGGAGGGTCCAGGCATGAGGGCTGAGCTGCTGCACCTGAATCTTTGAAAACAATGTAGAATCATGGAATGGTTTGCATTGGAAGGGACCTTAGAAATCACCTGATTCCACCCCCTTGCCATGGGCAGGGACACCTTCCACCAGATCAGGTTGCTCCAAGCCTTTAAGGACTCAAAACTTGGAGGTGGAGAAAGAAATGTGAGCAATTATGGACTGCTTGGACAGTGTTCAATCCATGAATCTGGTTCCTTGGTGGTGTGACAATCCCTGCCTTTTCCAGACCCCTGGCACCAATCCCTGGGGAATACAGGCAGCACACCCGGGCTTGGGAGCTTTCTCAGGGGGGGTTTAGAGGACCTGCCAGGTCCTGCCCTTTGGCCACCCCAAGCCCTGCAGCGCTCCAGGCTGGGCACAGAGTGGCTGGAGAGCAGCCAGGCAGAAAGGGACCTGGGGGGACTGAGGGACAGGAAGCTCAAGAGGAGCCAAGAGTGTGCCCAGGTGGCCAAGAAGGCCAATGGCATCCTGGCCTGGATCCAAAGTAGCGTGGCCAGCAGGCCCAGGGCAGTGAGCCTTCCCCTGGACTCTGCCTTGGGGAGGCCACACCTTGAGTGTTGTGTTGAGTTGTGGGCCCCTGAGTTGAGGCAAGAGATTGAGGGGCTGGAGCGGGGCCAGAGAAGAGCAACGAGGCTGGAGAAGGGAGTGGAGCACAAGTGCTGTGGGGAGAGGCTGAGGGAGCTGGGGGGGTTTGTGCTGGAGAAGAGGAGGCTGAGAGGTGACCTCAGCACTGTCTGGAAGTGCCTGAAGGGAAGTTGTGGCCAGGTGGGGGTTGGTCTCTTCTCCCAGGCACTCAGCAATAGGACAAGGGGGCACGGGGGGCTCAAGCTCTGCCAGGGGAAATTGAAGTTGGAGAGCAGAAAAAACTTCTTTGCAGAGAGAGTGCTGAGGGATTGGAATGGGCTGCCCAGAGAGGGGGTGGATTCCCCATCCCTGGAGGTTTTTCAGCTGAGCTTGGCCGTGGCACTGAGTGCCATGATCTGGTGACGGGACTGGAGTTGGCCCAAGGGTTGGACTTGATGATCTCGGAGATCTTTTCCAACCCAATCAATTCTAGGATTCTGTGATTCTAGCACCATGCTGAGGGCTTTGGGGCTCCCAGCAGCTGCCTGGCAGTGGGGAGGGTGGTTGGGCACGGGTGGGAGGTGCTGGGCAGCCCCTCAGTGCCAGCTCTGCTCCTTCCTCCCTCTCCCCAGGGGCTGCAGGGCTTCCAGGGTGACCGGGGCATGGCTGGGGACAAGGGAGAAGAGGTAAGCTGGCTCTTTCTTGCTGTGGGCACGAGGCAGTGCCAACCCCAGGCCCAGCATGTGCCAAGTACTCAGAGCTGGTTTCACTGGTACCACACCAGCAGCAGGAGCTTCTGGTACACGTTGCTGGAGTTCCTCTCCAAGGCTTTGTCAGCCAGGATATAAAATGTCCATAAAAAAGTGAATGGCAGTGGTCTGTCACCCTTTTTTTATCCCTTTCCCCCCCATTTAGTCTTTTTAAGGCTAAAATCTTTAGAGCTGCCCAGGAGATTTTGGGCTCCTCTGAGGTGTGTCCATACTGGAGATTTTGAAACCTGATTTCCTCTTTTTGAAACAGCAATCCCACGTGGTTTATCATATATCACATATATCATGTATTTATCATTTGATATATTATTGTCTGTCTTTTCTGGCCCATCCTTTGTACCCTCCTGCCTGTGGAGAGCCCTTTGCCAGCCCTGTGGGCACTGTTGGGGCTGATGGGGCACAGGAGCTGCAATGAGGTGACCAGCACCCATGGTTTGCTCCTGGGCTGCCTCATCTAGCACGAGTTTGAGGGTCCCCATCCCCCTGGACCCCACCAACTGTGTCCTTAAGCCATGTCTTAGCCCCTGATGGTCCAGCTGGGGCTCACAAAACCTTGTTCTTCCAATTTCAGGGTTTCTTGGGTGATCCTGGACCAGCTGGGGAGAAAGGAGAGAAAGGAGTGAAGGTGAGGGTGTCTATCCATGCTCCTGGCTCAGGCAGGGGGTTTCTCCTTCCCTGTCATGGCCCCCCAGCCCCAGGTGGTGCTCTCCTCCCTTGCTTAGGTTGCTCTTGGCTTTTCCAGGGGGTGAAGGGAGAAAATGGCCTGCCAGGTCCTGCTGGACTCCAGGTGAGTTAACAAGGAAGCTGGGAGTGTCCTACTCCCTGCTGGGCCAGGATTACTCCATCCCTCCATCCTCTTTCCTGGCTTGACCCCTTTGCCATCCCTGGCTCCAGCCCATGTTCTCCTCGCTTTGGGCAAAGCCCTTGTGGTCCCTGTGCTTTTTCTGACCCTCCTGCAAGGGATGGCACAGAGGCAGCTGCCACCTCAGGGTGGGCACTTCACTGACATCCCACTCCCCCTTTCTCTCCCAGGGGATGTCGGGTCTGAAGGGTGTGATGGGTTTCCAGGGCCCTGCAGGACCAGAGGTGAGTGGTTTGGCTTCCTCTGTGTCCCCTCCCTGAAGAGGAGCAGGAGCCTCGTGATCCCCACTGGAAAGATGGGTCTGAGGAGGGAGGACTTGGGATTTGCCACCAGTCCTTCTGCATGTTGGGAGCAGGAGCCTCCCTTTGTCTCTGACATCTCCCACATGGATGTTTGATTCCCAGCCTGTTCTCCTGGCTGGTGATGAAGAGAAATGAGCTTTGCAGAGTGTGTGGCATCCTGGTTTGTTTTAGATGCCCACCTTCAGCTGAGATGAATCCCAGGCTGGTGGCACCTGCTCTCAGCCATGTCTTTGGGATCATCCCAGCCAGGACTGGGCTTGCAGAGGATTTTAAGGGAAAATGGGAATGGTTTGGTTGTGAATGGAAGCACTTTCCAACATGAAGGGAGTGGGGGAGCTGAGACTGGCTGAGGGGGCATCGAGTGCCTGATGCTGAAAGGAGGGAATTTGGGATGAAGGACAGAACCAAAGCAAAACTGGCATCTTTTCTCTGCTGTTCCAGGGAGAAGGTGGCTCAGTGGGCCCTCCTGGCCCTGCTGGCCCCACGGTAAGTCACAGATTTTTGGTACAAACTGTGGCCAAAGTGGGCAGGACACCCATGGGCAGGCTGGGATGTGCCACCATGTCCTGCCCAGGTCCTCCCTTGTGCTGAGTTATATCTAAAAATGATGCAGCTCATTAAAATGCAGCCTCCTGGTAGTGGGGGGAGGAACTGCAGAAGGACCTCAGTAAAACTCCCTCAGCATCCCCATGAGCTGCCTCTGCTGCCAGGGGTGCCCATGCCATCCCCTCCTGCGTGGGGAGTTTGGCCATGGGACTGAGCAGGGTCTCTCCTCATAGGGAGAGCCAGGCCAGCCCGGATCCCTCGGGTGCCAAGGCATCAATGGCTCTCAGGTGGGTCTGCCCCAGTTCCCATCCTTTGCTGTTTGGGATTGTCCAGTCACTGTGCTCATCCCATCCCCTCCCTGCGCTTTCCACAGGGGGAAACGGGCCCTCCTGGCATTCCTGGCCCACGGGGGCCCAAGGTAGGTGCCCCCAGGGATGAGGGAACCTCATGGGGAGTGTTCCAAGGGTCACTTAGTCTGGGCTGTGATCCCAATCCACCCCAAAAACTGCAGAGAGACTGGGATGGGAATCCTCTCTGTACCCTGTGCCATGGCAGGGCATGTCCTCCTGCCCATGGCACTGGGGCTCTTCAGCAGCTGGGAATTCCCAGGAGAGGTTTCCCACCCTGGTGCCTGCAGGGATGTCATTCTAACAGCAGCTCCTTGGCCCTCACTGCTTTTCAGGGCCCCCAGGGACTGCAGGGCAGACGTGGCCCCTCCGGCCCCAGGGGCTCACAGGTAAGGGGTGATGTCCTGGGTTGGGTGATCCCCCCCTCCATGCTCCTGCTGAGTGATGAAGGAGCTGCTGGGATTGGTCTCCCGTTTCCAAATGGGCAAGAATTCCTTGTCCCTGGGGGTCCTTGTGGCCCCCTGGGAGTGGAAGGGTTGGAAGGGCTGCGTGGGCAGAGTGGGTGAGGAGTGAGCTGGTGGGCACATGGTCCCTGTGGTGTGGCAGCTCCTGGACGATCTGGGCAGAGTTCCTGTGGGATGAGGTGTTATCCACAGAGCAGGACAGTGAGGAGCATCCCTGTTCTCCCAAACATCCCCCTGCCTTTGCTTTTCCCCAGGGTCCAGCTGGGATGGAGGGGCCCACCGGTCCCAAAGGAGACACTGTAAGAGCTTCTTGCTTCTGCTTTGACCTTGGTGGGGGTGAAGGCCACATCTGGGGGCTTTCCCCAGAGGGGTGAGGGGTCCCTGCCCCTGCTTTTGGAGGGGAGATGGGGCAACACTTCCAGAAGACCTTGCAAATGCCATCTGGAGGTCCCTGGCCACCCTGGGGAGGGGATGTGGTAGGGCTGGATGCTCTGTGCCCAGAGACATGAGATGATGTCAGCCTTCTCTCTGGTGACCAGTGACAGCACCCAGGGAATGGCTGGAGCTGTGCCAGGGCAGGGTTTGGTTGGTTCTCAGGGAAAGGCTCTTCCCCCAGAGGGTGGTGGGCACTGAC
The DNA here is from genome assembly GCA_013396695.1 of Sakesphorus luctuosus. Lineage (NCBI taxonomy): Eukaryota > Metazoa > Chordata > Aves > Passeriformes > Thamnophilidae > Sakesphorus > Sakesphorus luctuosus. The sequence goes on along the minus strand of VWZD01002287.1, from coordinate 89,126 downwards.
CAGGCTCCCCAGGGCAGTGGGCACGGCCCCAAGGCTGCCAGAGCTCCAGGAGGGTTTGGATGATATTCTTGGGCACAGGGTGGGATTGTTGGGGTGTCCTGGGCAGGGCCTAGCAGCTGAACTCTATGATCCTTGTGGATCCCTCCAATTCAGGATAGTCTGATTCCAGGATTCTACTTGCAGGGATCAGATGGTGTCCCTGGGAGGAGGGGACAGCCGGGACTGGAGGGCACTGGGGTAAGTTCATGGGAGGAAGTGGCTGGGTGGGGGTGCCCTCACCCTGCCCCTCACACCTCCCAAAGCCCTGCAGGCAGTGCCCCCTTTCCCCCAGCCTCCCACAGTGCTGGTGGCACAAGGGCTGATGGAGATGACAGCCAACATCTCTGTGTCATTTCCAAAGCTCTTCTGGCTCTGCTGCTTTGAAGGACCTCAAGGTTTTTGGCTTTTTCCCTGTGAATTTACCAGCAGAGATGGCCCTGCCCTGCCCAGCCCTCCCCTTGTGCCCTCCTTTTGGGTGCTGAGCTGCCCTTTCCAAAGGATGAGGCTGTCAGGGCAGTCTGACCTCCCTCCTGCCTGGCCCACAGTGTCCCTGTTTCTCACGTCCTGAGACCCAAACTGAAAACAGGGGCTTGCAAAAAGGGTGAGGGGGGTTGGATGGGGTGGCGTGCTTTAGAGGCTAACAAGGACCTCATTCTCAGACTGGGGCAGTCTGGGAGGGGCTGTGTGTCCTCTGGAACCTCTTGGGGAGCAAGTCCCACCATGGCATCAGCAGCTAAACTGGTGCCTCCCATTTATCAGCATCCCTGTGGTGTGAGAGTGTCTCCACCATGAGTGTGTGTGATACTTCCCTTTGTGGTTTGTTTTAATTTGCATTTTGTCTTTCTCTAAAGGGGTTTATTGGCCTGCCAGGTCCAAAAGGCACCCAAGGAGAGCGGGTGAGTGATGGCATCCCTGCCATCCCTGCTTGGCATCCCTTCCATCCCTGCTTGGCACACAGGAGAGCTGGGTTAGAGCAGCCCAAAGCACCAGCTTGGTGTTCTTGGGCTTGGTGTTCAAACAGGTGGCAGCTGCAGGTGTTTGGGAAGGCAGAGCTGCCCTTGGGCTCATCTTGCTGCAATAAGAGGAGCTTTCAGACACCAGAGTGTGTCCTAAGATATCACCTGTCCTGGAGAGGCACAAGGGAAGTGGGAATGCTTTAGCCTGAGTTATGGAGCACAGCAATGAGGGCAAGGCACTTGTCATCCCTCTGCTGGTATCAGGGGTGCCACCAACAGCTGCTGCAGGTGTCCTGCCTGCCAGGAGACTGGCACTGGCATGGGGTTGGTTTGGTGGAGATTGAACCCAGGAGCCCTGGAGCCTCCTCACCATGAGGAGCAGATCCAGCTCTGAGAGACCCACCAGGAGGAAAATCCTGGTTGAAACAGGGCAAAACTCCCTTTATTTGCTGCCAAAGTCAGATCACAGCTTGGTTTGATTGCAAGGAGGGGCATACCAGGGTTTGCTCAGTGGACCCTCCACCTCTGCTCTCTTGCAGGGCTGCCAAGGTCCAGGTGGAGCCAAGGGAGACCTGGGAGCCAAAGGAGACAAGGTACCACATTCCTAAGCTTGTGGTACCTCCAGTTGCTTCCTGTTGTGTTGTTCAGATGTGCTGTGCCCCAGCTGGTGTGTGGGTTGGTGTGGCTGCCTGAGGACCCAGGGGACCTGGCAGGGACCTGACAGGGACCTGACAGGGACCACAAGAGCTGGGCTTCATCCCACCTTCATCCCATCCTTCATTCTGTGCTCTTCTGTGCTTCATCCCACCATGCTGCTGCTGCCTCTGGTCCAGCCTTCCCTGCTCTGTCTCACTCTGACTGTTTAAAAATGTTGCATTTCCCCATTGTTGGTGCCTTGGGACTGCTCGTGGAGGAGGGTCATGGAGTGTCCCTCCAGAGCAGCCCCATGCGCAAGGCTGGGGGTGTGGAGAGCCAGAGCAGCAAGTGATGGGCTCTCAGGGAAATTCCTGCTGGGACCACTGGCTGTCCCTGCTGCTGTGACACTGTGTCTTATTTCTCCAAGGGTCCACGTGGAGCAGGAGGAGCCAAAGGCCCCCCAGGGCCCCGGGGCCAGAGTGGCTTGCAGGGCTTTCCCGGCCCCCGAGGGGCAGTGGGGCCCCAGGGACCACATGTAAGTGCCAGGGTGGTGTGGGGTGGGATATGTGTGTGCCCACTGTGGCGAGGGGACAGTCCTGAGGGGTTCAGGCAGTGCCACATGTGCTGCTGGCACAGGATCCCTCCGAAGAGATCCCTCTAATGGCCTCACCCCCAGTGCTGCTCGGGCACTGCTGGCCCCTGCTCGGCCATGGGGAGCTTTGCCCAGAGCCCTTGGGGCAGCAGGTGCCCTCAGCATCCAAACAGGGCTCTGACTGTCTGCTCCAGACCTCTCTGAGTGTGCCCCCACCCCAAAACTCACTGGTGGGTTCAGCAATGTGAGAGCAGCTTTAGGCAGGGGATTCCCAACCTTCCTGAGCTGCCTCTGCCTGAGCAGCTTTGCAGGGATCCCACTGAGTCCCCACTCTGGGTCAGCACCTTCCCAGGTATTTGGAGAGCACAGGCCTCCCAGATTTCTCACTTTTTGTCCCTCTCTGACTGCTGCCAGGCTCTTTGCCTCCTGGAGCCTGTGCTGGCAGCTCTGAAGGGCTTTTGGAATGCTTTTTCCTGCAGTGTGTCCTCCCAGTGAGCTGCCAGGGTGGATGAACCCATCTCCAGATCAGTATTTCTACCTGGGAACTGAGGCCAGGCTGGCAGTTTCTCTCTAGTGGTTTCCAGCTTCTCCTCCAGGAGAAGGGGGATTACATTTGCCTCCCACCTTTCCGGTTTGCAGCATCCCCTTGGGGCTGATGCCTTCCCTCGTGGGGGGATTTTGGGATACTTGCCTGGATCTGCTCCCACATTTGCTCTTCAGGATGGATAACAAATCCTCCCACCTCTCCAAGAGCTGGAGACTCAGCAGGACTCATGTCCCTGCCTTGTTCACCCACCCAGGCAGCGCTGCCATCACATGGTCTGGAGCTGGGCTGGGCTGGAGCAGGCAGGAACCCTGGCAATCAGTCCTTTGGATTGCCTTTAATTTGTTCACCAGGAAACAAAAAAATTCAACTGTGTCGTTGTTTTGGGTCACACCAAACTGTTGAGCTTTTTTTTCTGCCCAGTTTTATAACCCTGGAGAAGGTGGAAGTGCCCATTCCCACCCCAAAGCTTGACTGGAGCCCCAGCTCCCATTGCCATTAATGTCACCTCTGGTCACATTCCCATGTTTTTCCCTACTCCAGGCAGCAGGATGGTGGCTGATGGAGCCACCAGGGTGTGTTTGCCCTGGCTGACTCCTCTGCTCTCTCCTGGCAGGGGGAGGAAGGCCAGATTGGCCCAGCAGGGCTGAACAGCAGCGAGGGACCCAAGGTCAGCACTGTTGGGTCTCCTGGTTTCCCATCAGCTGCCCCCACCCTTGCATGGACAACAGGGATGTGGCTGCCCTACCCAGGGGCACCATCCCAGTGCCCCCCTGGGGAAGATCCCCAGCCTCCACCAGGGCCCCCACGCTGTGCATGGCACAGGCTGGATGAGTCCCCCCAGTGTCCCAGGGTGGAGGGGCTGGGAAAGACCTGTGGAGTTGCCTAAAATATCTGTGTTTCCATCTGTGTGATTTTTAGGGATGCCAAGGACCTGATGGCCTAAAGGGAAGCCCAGGACCACGGGGAGCCCGGGTATCTAATGGGGTATTTGTACTTGTGACTGGATNGTTTTTCAAGTGAGCTTGGCCGTGGCACTGAGTGCCATGATGTGGTAAAGGGACTGGAGATGGACCAAGGGTTGGATTTGATGGTCTCTGAGGTCTTTTCCAACCCAATCCATTCTATGATTCTATGATTTTTGACTGTGGGAGATTGAAAAAACCCTGGAGACCCTTTGCTTGGCTTGGGATGTGCTGGGGCTGAGCCACCGTGTGGCACTGGATTTACCTCCAGAAGTGCAGCTTTATTTCTGGCAGAGGGATGTTGTTGTGATGCCTGGTGTTTTCCAGGGCCGTGTGGGTCAGCGTGGGCTGGTTGGAGTCCCTGGGCTGCCTGTAAGTAGGAGATATCCCACATTCCTGTGCTGCCAGGGGGGAGCAGCATCCTGGGATGTGGCCACATCAGAAGGTCAGGCTCTGCTTGGGAATTTGCCCAGGATAAGGTGGGGATGAGCAGCTCAGGCTTTTGCACGTTGCACAAAGTGTTTTAACAAACCACCTACCCCACACCACAACTTCCCTCTTAACGCGGAACACAGAGAATTCCAGGAAATAACAACTTTTTTTGGAGAAAGCTGTATTATTGAGAGACATGTTTGCTGAAGGAGCCAGGAATAAATAGCTGGGGCAGGAGGGAAAGAAAAAAAAAACACAGTGGGAACAAGTTTCCTCCCACACTGGTGTTATTTCCAAAGGTGGGATGGAGCAGGGAGGAGCTGCAGGAGCTGCGTGGGATGAGCTGAGCACTAAGAAACCCACAGCTCGATACACACCAGGCAGTGCCACTGATGATTTTCCACTTTTTAACCCTGGAGGGAGGCTCTGGGGCTGGAGGAGCCCTTAGTGGGGTCACCCTGGCACCAGGTTCTGCTTTGCTGAGATGAGGCTTTCCTTGCAGGGCTCACGGGGTGTCCCAGGAGCAGAAGGCACAGAAGGAAAGCCTGGTACACAGGTTCCCATCCTACACTCTGTACTTGGCTCTGGGAGAGGGTTGGGGTGGGGAGTTGTATCCAGAGGGGAAGCTGAGCCCAACAGGGGGAACTTCCCAACCTCCCAGTCCCCGTGGACATATGGGTCAAGATTTTGGCACCATGTTGGACCTTGCCATGATGTCCATCAGCTGCCGTGGTGGGACTGGGAGAGGCTGCTCCTGCCTCCCCATCCTCATCCTCATCCTCATCCTCATCCTCATCCTCATCCTCACCTGCCTTGTCCTGCAGGGTCACCCAGGGATCATGGGCAACCCAGGCAGGAGGGGATCACCGGTGAGTAAAGCTGATTTTGGTCCTTCCTCCCTTCTGCTCAGCTCTCTCCCTGTGGGAATGGGCCTCCAAAGCATGTCCATGGGATGGGGCACAGGTGGTGGGTGGAATGAGACCACTCAGAGTGTGCCCGTTTGACAATCCTGCTGAAGGGGGAAGGATTGGGAACAGGGCACTGTGATTTCCCTTCCCTGGCACTGCTGTCCTGAACAGGTCCAGAAGCAAGCCCTGGGCTCGTGGCAAATTTTCCCTTCTGTGGGATTTCACGTATTTATCTTTGCTCTGAAATTCCAAAAATAATTTTAAAAAAAGCCAATCTGGTACTGCCTTCAAAACAGAAGATGTCCTGGGTCAGAGAGGCCCCCAAGTGTGCTGTCAGGGTGTCTGGGTGAGGGTGTTGTGTGTGTCCTCACACAGCTGTGGTGCTTCCATGAGCAATCCAGGAGCTGGATTTTAGGGGAAAGGAGAAAGCCCCAGCACTGCCTTCACCAGGCCAAGCCCTTCACTTGTGCTTGGGGTTGAGCTCAGACCCAAGGCAGAGTCTCTCCAGCCTCCTGCTCCTGCCTCCATTGCTCACCTGCTGCTCTTTCCTCCAGGGTTTTGCTGGTTTGCCAGGGGGCCATGGGCATGTTGGACCTCCTGGATCAATAGTAAGGAAAAAAATTTTCTCTCTTACATGAAATGCAAAAATGTTCCTCTTTCCCTTGCTGTTTTCTAAGGGGGGATGTCAGTGGAGCTGGTGCTGCTGGTGGGGGAGATGGGGCTTTCATTGGGAATCAGGAGGGGATCAAAGCATCTGTAGGATCTGATTTTACTTTCCTGTTCAAGGACCTTAGAAAGCCTCAATTGCAGAAAAGCTGGGGCCAGGGAAAAGGAGGATCATTTCCCTCAGGAATTAGGCTGCTTCTGCAGCTGGAAGAGCTTCTCCCTGAGAGCTTGTGGTCAGCTGGGCTTGGTGATGACCTTGAGAGCAGTGTTGTCACCTTCCCTGGTGACAACCCTTCCAGCCATGGGGGGTTGATGTGCAGGAGCCACCAGGATGGGCCATGGTGGTTGGGTTTGTCCCCAGTGTCCCTGTTTGTACCAGCTGACACCTGACCATGAGCACAGTGTGGGGCTCGGGGGAACTTGTCTCCTCTCAGCCTTTTGACTGACACTTCCTTCCCAAATAATTCCAAAGGGCTCTCCAGGAAAGCCTGGACCTGATGGAGGCCTGGGTTCCCTGGGCCCAAAGGTGAGATCTGGGGCTTGGGGGAGCCATGAATGTGTTGGGGGCTGGTTGGAGCAGTGATGGGGATGAACAGCCCTGAGAGTCTCTTGGCTGCCATGGGAAGACCTGGGGAGATTCCACGGACTCAATCCAAGGGCTCAGCAGATCCCATGGGCTCCCCAGGGATGGGAGGAGGCCTGACTGCATGCTGGGGCTGGGGACTCACAAATTCCCTCATTTTCCCTGGCAGGGGCTGCCTGGGAAACCTGGCTTGGAGGGGCCACAAGGACCTGTGGGCACCTATGTAAGTGATAGACCTGCCTGGAGAGGGGATGGCTGGATTGGGGGGAGGCTGGAGCAGCCTCACCATCCTCCCAGGACTGCTGGGGTGCCTGGGACCCTGCCTTTCCCCCAGCCTCCTCCTCCCCAAGACATGGAGGTGCCTGGTGACCCCACCTCACACTGAGCTCTCCCCAGGGCTATCCAGGACCTGCTGGTGACCGTGGGAGGCCAGGGCGCAGGGGAGACAAGGTAGGGAGGGGACACCCAGCACAGCAGTGGGGGGATGCCCTGGGGTGGGACTTCAGGCTGCAGAAGCATTTTTGAGTTGTTGAACCCAATGTCTGGGCTTGGGTGATGTTTGCAGTCTCCACTCATTGCAGGAGAATGGCTGGAGGTGGTTCCCACATTGGGTGGATTCTCCAGCACTTCTGCCCAAAGTCCTGTCCTAAAAACTTCTTCTTTGTTTCTTTTGTTGGTTTTTTTTTGGTATTTTTTAAGAGGTTATTGCATTAAAACATAGGAAGGAAAGGAAATTTTTCTTGCTTCACAGACATCACAGACTATTCTGAGTTGGAAGGGACTCACAAGGATCATCGAGTCCAACTCTTAAGTCAATGGCCCACACAGGGGATTGAACCCATGACCTTGGCATTATTACAACCAAGTTTTAACCAACTGAGCTAATCTCAAGGTCTTCCTAACAGGGAGAAAGGGGAGCCCAAGGTCCACCAGGATTTCCAGGAAAAGCTGGTCCCAAGGTGAGTTTGCTGCTCCTCTGGGCAGCTCCAACCCCCTGGAGAGGCACTGAGCAAGTCACCTGTGCTGGGCTGGGAATGGGGAAAAATGGCAAATGTTTGCCATGGGGACCTTCTGCCAATCTCACAGCATCAAGGGGCTAAACTGGGGAGAGGGACTCAGATGTTTTTTGATGATGTTCTTGTCCCCCAGGCCCTGCCAGGTCCCCCTGGTCCCCGTGGTGCTCCTGGCTCCCAGGTAGGGCTCCACATGCTCCCTGTGTGCTCCCTTTGCTCCCTCTGCATGGTCCCTGTGATCCTGCCTGCAGTGTCAGCAGCATGGATCCATCCCAGACCCCTTGGTGGGAGCAGGCAGGACCTGGTCCCACTCCTTGCTGACCCAGTTCTGCCTTGGTGCTGCACAGGCGCCACTGAGGTGGTCCCAGCACAGTGAGGTGATCTGAGTGGGACCCCTGCTCAGGGTGCCCTGGTCCCCCTTGCTGAGCACCCTTTCTGTTCCAGGGAAGAACTGGTGACCCAGGTCCTCGAGGGCTCCCAGGGCTGCCTGTAAGTGCAGAGCTGAGCTGAGGTGGGGTGGTGCCCCATGGGATGAAAAATGGGTGCCCACTCTGGAGAAATTGGCTTCTCTGGGCTGCTTGTGGGGCATAGAACCCAAACCCAGCATGGGTGGCTGGGTGGTGACAGGTTGGGCACAGGGACAGCAGTGCCCTCCTATACCTGCAGCAGTGAGGCAGCTGGAGCAGACCCTGTGGTGACCCAACTGCATCAGCCACAGGGCTCCCACTGGCTTTGCCCTCCCTGGAGCTGCAGCCAGAGCTGCATTTCAGGATGCCTGAGTGACCTTTTGGCCTTGCAGGGTGTTCCTGGCATGCGGGGGCTGGATGGCATTCCAGGGAAGCCTGGCTTGGCTGGAGAACCCGGGGCTCCTGGACCTGCTGGTGCTGCTGGCCCACCTGGGTACCCGGTGAGTGCAGCTGGGGCTGCCCCATCAATGCCCAGCACATCCCCCTGGCTCAGGAGGACAGGGGTGCAAGGTTTGTGCTGGTGTAGCACTTTTGAGGAGCTCCTTAAAGCACCTACAGGAAGGGAAGGAAAAGGGAAGCTGGTGCCAGGAGCTTGAGGAGCTGGTGCATGGCTTCTCTCCCTGTGGGCATGTGGTGTGCCAGGACATCCCAGACCCAGCTCAGGAGCTGCAAAGGCCTCCTGAGTCGGTGCAAATTGCTGCTCATGTGGGGTTGTTTGTTTTCAGGGCCGGGAAGGGCCAAATGGACGTGAAGGGCCTTTGGGGATGAGAGGAGAGAAGGTAAGGATGGAGTTTGGTTTGATTCCCCTTGCCTGGCCTCAAAGGAGCCTTGGGCTTGCTCTGCTGACCTCCCCAGGGCTGTAGAGACAAGCAACCCTCCCAGTCTGGCCAGTGGCTTTGCCCAGTGGGATGGAGGTTTAAATCTCTGGTGTGAGTGGGAGAAGAACCTTGCAAGTCCTCCTGCACAGCAGGGTCTGCAGGGTACCTGTGTGGGGACCACCACGGCTCTCCTGATGTCTGTGTCCTCTCCAGGGTGATGTGGGAGATCCTGGGGCAGGTGGTGTCCGTGGGCTGGATGGTGAGCAGGTACATCAGCTGGAGACCTGTGTCCTCCCCTTGCTGGGCTGCTCCAGCCTCCCCCTCCCCATGTGCCTTCCTGCATGTGGGAAACCATAAAGAGGAGGTTGCTGATGCTCAGCTAAGCCAGAAGGTTAAAGCTGGGTCTGAGTTAGTGAGGGATAAATGAGCTGTGCTAGGGCTGGGCTGTGTCTTTCCTCCCCAGGGACCACCAGGACCACCAGGAGTGAAGGGTCAGGTGGGGCCCAAAGGCGAGCAGGTGGGTTCCTGTGGGTGCTGGGGTGATGCTGGGATGGTGCTGGGGTGATACGGGGGGTGATGTTGGGGAGGATGCTGAGGGTGATGTTGGGGAAGATGCTGGGGTGGTGCTGGGGTGATACTGGGAGTGGTACTGGGATGATGCTGAGGGTGGTACTGGGGGGATGCTGGGGGTGGTGCTGGGATGATGCTGGGAGTGGTACTGGGATGATGCTGGGGGTGGTGCTGGGGTGATACTTGGGTCATGGTGGGCTCACCTGGCCCTACTGATAGAGAATGACACTGGGACCTGAATCAATGGGGGGCTGTCTGAAATCCCCCCCAGTATTCTCATGCCTGGGGATTGATGTTGCTGGGAATGGTGGAGGGGTTCCCTCAAAGCTTGGTAGCTGCTACAAGGAAAACTGGGTGCAAAAATGATGGAGAGCAGAGCCAGAGACAGCTGGAAAAGGCAGCCAAGAATGATCCTGGTCATTTTTATCCTGTCCAGGGAGATGCAGGAACCCGTGGAGCTCCAGGTGTCAGAGGGAGCCCTGGGGAGCCAGGGGATAATGGACCAGAGGGGCCTCCAGGGCAGCCTGGGAAACAAGGGAAGGAGGTATGTGTGGCACTGTCCCCATGGAGGTCACTGGTGCTGCTGTGGTGTCCCCACAGTTGGGTGCCGGGTGCTGAGGAGAGGGCTCACCCCCATGGGAAACCTTGGGCTTTGGGAGGTGCAGAAAATCCTAGGAATTGTCAAATCTCCTTAATTAGGGTTTCTTATCTCATGGGCATGACCACATCAGCCACTGCATCTGATGTGGGTGTTTCCCTCCGGGCAGGGTGACACTGGTGACATTGGAGACCCAGGCGAGCCAGGACCACGGGGGCAGAAGGTGAGGGGTGTCTCTAACTCTGTCCCTCCTTCCAGCACCTCAGGACACCCATGACCTGCTCAGCCTCTCCTGCTCCCTGTGCCACAGTGGGGACAGAGCAGGACAGGGGTGTCCCCATGGCTGAGCAGCACTGGAAATGCAGGACTCAGCACCTCCCCTGAGCACCCCAGGGTGACCTGCTGTCTGTGGCACCCAGCAAAAGGGTGACACATGTCACCTCCAGGCAGAAGCTCATTTAACTGCTGCTCCCTTTCCATCTTTGTGGTGACACTTCTGTTTCCATCCCTGAGCAGGGTGATCCTGGCCCCAGGGGTCTCCCTGGAGTGTCTGGTGCAGGAGCTGCCACGGGGGAAATTGGAGGAAAAGGCAAGAAAGGAGAGAAGGGCCGAGAAGGTTTGATGGCAAGTATAGGTGGGGGCTGGGCTACCTCACCCAGTGGGTTCCCAGTGTCCCCATAGGTTGGGTGCTGGGTGCCAAGGATGGGGGCTGACCCCCAGTGGGAAATCTTGGGCTCCAGGGGCCACAGAAAATCCTAGAATTGCCAAATCTCCATAATTAGGGAGTTTCATGTCTTACGGGCATGACCCCAAAACTGAGTCTTGTTGAGACAAAAGGATGGTTTGGGCTTGTGGGGCTCTCTGGGCTAATGCTGCCTCCAGCCAAATTCCAGTCCCTGCTGGGCTTGGGACCCTGCTGAGCACATCTCCCTGTGTCCCAGGGCCAGGTTGGTGTCACTGGAGCTGCAGGACCTGCTGGAGCCAGAGGATGGTTTGTAAGTCAGATCATGTCCCTCCTCCCCTTTCAACCCATCACGGACATGGTATGGGGACATGTGTGTGACTGGGAGCACTGGGCAGGACCCATCTCCATCATGGACCTGGAGGGGGACATGTGTGTGACTGGGAGCACTGGGCAGGGCCCATCTCCATCATGGACCTGGAGGAGGACATGTGTATGACTGGGGGCACTGGGCAGGGCCCATCTCCATCATGGACCTGGAGGAGGACATGTGTATGACTGGGGGCACTGGGCAAGGCCCATCTCCATCATGGACCTGGAGGGGGACATGTGTGTGTGACTGGGAGCACTGGGCAGGGCCCATCTCCATCATGGACCTGGAGGGGGACATGTGTGTGTGACTGGGAGCACTGGGCAAGGCCCATCTCCGTCATGGACCTGGAGAGGGATGTGTATGTGTGTGGCTGGGAGCACTGGGCAAGGCTGAATCAGTGTGGCTTCTTTGTGCCTTGAACAGGGTGAGACAGGACTCCGAGGTCCTCCTGGGCTTGACGGTCCCGAGGGAGAGAAGGTACAGTGGGATTGATGGCTCCAACCCTTCATCTCTGGGCGAAATGCCCTTTTCTGGCTTTTGCCCAGGCTCTGCTGGTGGGGGATGTGGTGGGACTGGCTGCATGGAGATGCTGGGTCAGGCCTGGCCAGGCTGGTGACGGGGGGGACCTGCCATGGGACACCCCCTGCCTTGTTGCCTGAGATCCAAAATTAGCAAGGCAAGGAAGGGGTTTTCCAGGGACAGAGCTGTTTCACCTTATTCCACAGGGAGACCCAGGACCACAAGGCATGGATGGACCTGCTGGTGCTGCAGGATTAGAGGTACTGATGTTGGGGATGTTGTAGAGCTGAGAGCTGCCAAAGCTTCCTCAGTGCTCCACCATTTTCAGTACAAACCAAAGCCAAAGGATTTATTGCCCCTTCCCTGCCTGGGTCAAGAGAGGGTTTTAAAGCCTTGACATGGACTCCCAGGAGGTACTTTGGTATTGGGGGCTGGAGGCATGAGGACTATTCAGTCTAGCACCCAGGGGTGGCTCATGGAAGACCCATTCCTGCTATGGAATCTCTTCCCACCCACATGTCCCTGGTGCTTCCTTGGACAGCTGAGAATGATACAAGGGGAGAGGATGCTCAAACCACCCACAGAGGTGAAGGACACGATGATGATGGACTTATGCTCAACCTCCAACATCTCCACAGGGACTCGCTGGAGATGATGGAGTGAAGGGACATGGAGGCAAACCTGGTCCAGTGGTGAGAACCTGCCCTGCCCCTGCAAAACTTCCTGGGAAAAAAGTTTGGGATGGAGCAGCAGAGCCTGGAGCTGTGTCTCCCTCCCTGTGTCCATGTGGTTGGGGGGCTCCAGGAGCCTCCTGGATGTGGATCTGCAAAGCTCAGTGTAATTAAAGCCCTTTGAGAGGTGGCTGCTCAGACCCTGCTCTGGAGAGTTTGGGTGAGCAGTGCCTTGCTCTCTGTGCCCCTCAGGGCTCAGCAGGAGCTCGGGGGCTGGCAGGTGCCCCTGGGCTCCAGGGATACACGGGACATGAAGGAGCCAGAGGAGTGACGGGCACCAAGGGGAAGCCAGGCCGGCAGGTAACTCCTCCCTGTGCCAGGGGACATTCCCACAGTGGGGACATCCCTGGCACAGCTCCAGCACTAAAGATCCCTGGGGAGAACAGCCCCAGTCCAGCTCCCAGGGCAAGGCAGGTGCTGTGCCCTCACCCTCCCTGATGTTTTGTCCCCACATGGACTCAGGGTTCTCTTGGGCCACCGGGTGAAGCTGGAGCCACAGGGCTGAGTGGCATCGAGGTGAGTGGGCTCCTCTGCTGCCCCATTCCCTGCCCCAGCTTTTCTCACCACCCAGGTTTGTGCCCATGTGCCAACCTGCCTGGGGTTTGGGTGAATGACCTTGGAGCTTATTCTTTGGATTTGGGATGAATTGTGTTTTCTTTCTTAGGGCCTGTCAGGTGCCAAAGGGGAGCCAGGCAAGCCAGGAAAACCAGGACAAACGGTGAGGAGTGGCATGGAGCCATGTTGGTTCTCCCTGAAGTTGGCACTGGGGTGCTGGGATCTCCTGGCTGTGATGAGGTCCCACATTGGCAGCATCCCCCTCCACAGCATCTTCTGCCCAGCCTGCTCCTCCAACAATCCCAAATGGAAGATTTCATCTTAGATCATCCTCCTGTGCTGGCTGGAGCAAGGGCGGGCAGGCAGGGGCATCCTTGGCACAGCATCCTCACAGAGGGATTTTCCTTTGGGATTTTAGGGATCTCCAGGACAAGCTGGTCCTAAAGGACGGAAAGGTCGCAAAGGAGAAAAGGTACCCCCAAAATTCTCCTCTGGGGGTGGCAGGGGGTGGCAGAGCCTGAGCTGGTCAATGCCATTGTGGTCCATGGAGAGAAACCAGGGGAAACCTGGAGGGACCTGTTTCTCCCCACTGACAAATCAGTGCCTGGCAAACACAGGATGCCCTTGGGCTGCCTTGGCTGGTTTTTGGGTGAGGGGCTGGCAGATCTCTCAGCCCTCCCAACCCCAGGGCTGCCTCCACCCTGGCTCTGATGCCCCTGGGGATGGCACAGGGGACCATGGCATTGGTGTCCATCCCACAGTGCCTGGTGGGCTCTGTCCCCACCTCCATGCAGGCAAAGCTCCTCTTCCCCAGTCCTGGTCTGGGATGTGGCCAAGGTGCTGGAGACCCACATCTCCCACCTCTTCCTCCCCCAGGGTGACATGGGGCGTGAAGGGGAAGGAGGGGTCCCTGGCGAAGCTGGCAGACGGGTAAGTGGCACTGTTGTCCCCATGGAGGGTGGCAGAAGGCACGGAGCTGGTGTTTGGGGAGGCTTTGCAGAGGTGCCCTGGTTTGCTGGGGGTTCACAGTCCCTGGTGGGGGCAGCGAGGGGGCCCAGGGGTGACTGACTTATTTTGGAATTGCTCCTGAGTCTTCAATCTGTGGTTCCCAGGGCAAGCGAGGCAAGATGGGCCACCAGCCCCCACGAGGTCCCCGGGGGCCCAAGGTAGGTTGGTTTTGCCCCCCAGGGTGAGGGCTGCCTTGGCACCTTGGCAATTTGAGGTGGTTGCCAAGCCAGGGGTGCTCCCACCTGCCTGAGCCCCTGGATTAGGAAAGAATAAATCAACAGAGCTGGAGGGCTCCGTGTGCCCAATCCCTTCCAGCCCTCTGGGGGCATCTCCCAACACCCCCAGCCCCCATGGGCTGCTCTCCCTGCCAGGGGCACTGGAGCATCACCCTGGGCACAGCAGCCAGAGCTTGTCACTTTTGCATTTCAGGGCTCCCCAGGTGACAAAGGGCTTCAAGGACCCCAAGGCCCCCAAGGACCCTACGTGAGTATCAGCCTGGAGGTTTTGGGCTGCTGCTGCTCCCTGTTTAACCCCCATGGGCACCACAATGTGACCCAGCTCTGTGGATACCCAAAGCAGAGACCCATTTAAAACAAATGAAGTTTCTTGGTGGCTCATCCATTTCCTTTTGCCTTCTCCTCCTGAATTAACATCCCAGTAGAGTGTGTGCAGTCAGGCAAATCACATCATTTCCAATATGTGGCTCTGGAGATCAAACCCTTCCCTTGCAGGGAAGTTTCTGATGCCAGGCAGTGCTGAGCACTTTGCCCATCTTCCCAGAGGAGCTGCCAGTGGACCAGCACTGGCCAAAAAACAGGACTCAAATATTTCTTTTTAATTATTGGAAATGTTTTTTTTCTCTGCTTGAAATAAAAAAAAAAAAATCCCAACTTTGGCACCTTCACCAAAGAAATTCAGGATGTTCTCAGCCAGCCAAGGCACCTAAACTGCATTTTTAATGGGGTTTGCTGAGGGATCCTCCCACGAGGAAAAATCAAAGACAAGATGATAAAAATGCTTCAAAGTTTCTACAAGTGCCTGAAAGTCTGAGAGTCCTGGCAGCAGCCTCAGTTGTGGTGAGGTCCCTCCTTGCCAGGGAGCAGTAGGAGCAGCTCAGCTGCAGAGTGAGGCAGTGCCACACTTCTCTCTTAGGGCATACCAGGGCTGAAGGGCATGAAAGGAGACCCTGGACCCAAAGGACACAAGGTAGGTGACATGCACCAGGCACAGCCCTGAACACAAGGAGTGTTTAATTTGCTGATGTCTTCATTTATTCCCCTCTTGTTGAACCCTGATGGCTGCAACATCCTTCTTTGGGGGTTGACCACCCAGTCCACAGGTGGAAGGAGATGAAAGCTTTCAATTTGCTCCCAAGCCAGGTCCTTTTCCACCCTCTCTGTGCTCCTGGAATTGCAAGAGCTGCAGTCTTTTAATCCACTGCTGATGCAGCATGAACCTCCTCTGTGCCATTCCTGAGGAGCTGATGGACCCAACCTTTGCTCGAGAAGCCAAGCCCATCCTCCCCATTCCATTTCTCAACCCCACAGTCATAAATAAGAGTGATGAGAAGCTGCTCACATCCTTCAGGAAAATGAAACTCTGGGAATCAATAAAGCTTTAAATTTATTGTGAGCTCAGTGAGCAGCAGAAGCTGGAGAGCAGTGCCTGAAATGCAGGAGGGGAGGCTGTGGCAGCCAGTGCTGGGGTTTGTCCCTTGCTCCAGAAATTTTCTTTGTTTTCTGAAAGTGTTTCCCTGGAAGATATTTTAGCCTGGGCTAAAGTCCTTTCAGTTTTGCAGCTGAGCATCATCCATCACACTGCCTCCCTCCCTCCCCAGCAATGTGGGTACAGCTAATACATAGAATAGAATCATGGAATGGATTGGGTTGGAAAAGCCCTCCGAGATCATCAAGTCCAACCCTTGGGCCAACTCCAGTCCCTTTACCAGATCATGGCACTCAGTGCCACGGCCAAGCTCACCTGAAAAACCTCCAGGGATGGGGAATCCACCCCCTCTCTGGGCAGCCCATTCCAATGCCTGAGCACTCTCTCTGCAAAGAAGTTTTTTCTGCTCTCCAACTTCAATTTCCCCTGGCAGAGCTTGAGCCCCCCGTGCCCCCTTGTCCTATTGCTGAGTGCCTGGGAGAAGAGACCAACCCCCACCTGGCCACAACTTCCCTGATGTGGCACTTCCAGACAGTGCTGAGGTCACCTCTCAGCCTCCTCTTCTCCAGGCTAAACACTCCCAGCTCCCTCAGCCTCTCCCTAAATCCAAAGGATGGGTGTTTTGGGGGCTTTTAGCCAAAATTTTACAGTCAGCCATAACTGGGAACTCCCCATTTCCAGCCACTTGCTGGGGGCCAGGAGATGTTTGCTCTTTGGAAATGTCCTCAAGCAGGTACCAGAGTCAGGCAGCAAACCCTCCACTGCCCACCACTGATGTGTCAACACCCACCCTTCAGGACAGAGCCCCCCACCCTGGCTGGTGTCCCAGGGGGATTCTGCCCTTCTCTTTGCCACCAGAACTCTCTCTTACTCTCTCCTAGGGTGAGAAGGGCAGCACGGGTGACCTGGGCCAGCAAGGGGATGATGGCTTCAAGGTGTGTGATAGTTTTGCCTCTTTTCCTTTGTCCCACTGCTCCTTTGTCACCCTGTGTGACATCCTGCCACGTCTCCTAGGGCAAGCCAGGACCCCATGGTGTCCCTGGGAGGCCGGGACCCAAGGGAAAGCAGGTAAGGGGAGGGTGGAGGGGAATGTGACATGAGTATTTGGGGTGAATTCCTCATATATCCATGCAAAATCCACAGGAAGGTGTTGTGTGTAGGCTGGGGATGGCTGGGGATTGCCCCTTGCAGTGCCCTGACCTCCTCTGGTGTCTTTGCAGGGTGACAGTGGCCCCCCTGGCCCACGGGGACACCCTGGAATCCCCGGCACACCGGTGAGTCCTTCACCCTCCAGCAGGTTTGGGTTCACTCCTGGCCCTGCAGGGTTACAGTGGGATGGGGCTTTGATCCCACCTGCCTCCCACTCAGTTGGGTCTTGTCCTTTCCTTCCAGGGCTTGTCTGGACCCAAAGTAAGTAGTGAGGAGCCCCTGGAGCTGGGATCAGCCCTGTCAGGATACCCTTCTCTCCTTCCTGCTCCCTGGGGTGCAGGGGGGGCCCATGGGGACCCCAGGGTGCAGCTCAGCACAGCAGCATCTCCACACCTTGCTTTCCTCCCCTCCTGCACCTCGTGCTTTGGCAGGGGCTGAGGGGCTTCCCAGGACTGCCAGGACCCAGGGGCACCCCGGGAATGCCGGTAAGTGGAGCCCCAATCGCCCCTTGGGCCAGATTTGGCAGCAAGGTCCAGCCATGCCATGCCATGGGGACATCCAGCTGCTGGCGCTGTCAGAGGAGCTGCCAGCATGGCAGGGGGCTCATGGGCAGCAGCCAATGTCACCAGCAGTGTCACTGTCACCCAGGGTCTCGCCGGACCCCCTGGTCCCAGCGGCCCCGCACTGGTGCTGTCCCAGGAGGAGCTGCAGGTGAGGGGGTTCCCATCCCATTTTTGGTGGGTGCCACCCAGGGAGGGAGGGGGCTGACAGCGGTGCTGTCCCATGTCCTGCTGCTTCTGAGGCCCCCTGTGCACAAGCACCAAGCAGATATGATTAATCCCTCTCCCACCATGCTTGTCCTTGTCCCCTTCACGTCCCATCCCTTCCCTCAGCACCAGATGAATATTCTGGCCAAAATAAGAGAATGTCACTAAGCTCAGCTTGGGTATATCCCCCTCTTTTTCTTTTAGCACCTAATTTATTCCTCCAACCAGCTGAATTACACAGCAGTCTGGGCTCTGCTGGACACTCTGAAGCAGGAGCTCCAAGGCTTTGTTGAGCATCCCAATGGCACCAAAACCAACCCAGCAACCACCTGCAAGGAGCTGCTGCTGGCACATCCCAGCCTGCTCGACGGTACCAGGGTGCACGTGGGGTCCCCACCACTGGCCCTGGATCTGCCCAGTTCTCCAGAGCCTGTGCAGGGTTGGGCAGCTCTTTGCAATTAGGAGGGAGTAAGGATTTGGGAGATGAGGTCAGCTGGGTTTCATGAGCACCCCTGGAGAAAGGGGCTGGCAGCCAGACTGCATCCCAGGAGGATGGAGGTTGCAGCCAGGGATGTGCTACCAGCTGGGGTGGGATGGCACTGCGTGGCAACCTCCCTGTGCCAAAATCTGGTGCCAGGAGCTCCCCTCTGCCTCCCTTCAGGGCAATACTACATCGACCCCAACCAAGGCAGCCCCCAGGATGCACTAGTGGCCTTCTGCAACTTCACTGCAGGGGGGGAGACCTGCATATCTCCCATCCACAACCAGGTATGGGGTGGCTTTCATAGTGCAGCTTCAGCCTTGTGTTACCCCTTGGGGTGGGTAGGGATGAGGGGTGGTGAGGCTGGAGAGGGACAGTGTGACCAGTCCCTTGTTGTGGTGACCAGTCCCTTGCCAAGGTGACCACTGCCATGGTGGAGAAGTTTGGAGTGAGGACCCAGGTCACAGTGTGTGCTCAGGCTATTGGGGCAGGGCACATACATGGGTTATATGCCTGTCCTGGCAGTGCCACTGTCACCTGCTGGGACAGCATAACATGGTCCCTGCTCCCCACAGGTCCCCATCAAGGCTTGGCTGAGCACCTACACCTCCGAGGACACCTTTGAGTGGTTCAGCACCCTGCCCGGGGGCTTCCTGGTGAGTGCTCGGCTGGAACAGCCAAGGGGACACAAAGCCCATCTCGTGGGGTCACAGTCTGCTGATGGGCCGAGACGTGACACCTCCTTCCTTGCAGAACTCCAAACCGGTGATCAGCGGCTGGATCCTGCCCAGTTTGGGGCTGGGAGGGGCACAGCCCGCTCCAAGCAGCCCCCTCATCCCGGTGCTCTCTCTCGTTGTCCCCGCAGCTGGAATACGCGGGGGCCAGCGCGGTGCAGCTCCGCTTCCTGCGCCTGCACAGCCGCCTGGCCACCCAGAAGGTCTCGTACTCCTGCAGACCTGCCCCCGAGAGGGGCCAGCCCCAGCCCGAGAAGGAAATCCTCTTCCTGGCCGACTCCCGGGAGCAGAGCTATGCAGCCAGTCTGCAGGGCTGCCTGGTGAGCCGGGCACTTTCACACTTTGGCTGTGGCTAGAAGAGCCTCCTGACCATTGCAGAGCCCCTCAGCATGTGTTGGCACCGCCGAAGTTGGGGGGAGATGGGATGGATGAGGCTTCACACGGTGGGGTGGGCATGGAGAGCATCCCTGGGACCGAGGACCTGCCCTAGTTTTTGGCTGGGATGTGAATTAAGAAACAGTCAAATCCAATAGACTAGAACAAAATCCTCCCTTTTATTCAGCGCTGGGAACATGGGGGGTCGTCCCACCAAAGACAGGTTCAGAGACTTCTGTGTTTCCAGGTTTATATCCTGAGTTACAACTGCAAATTCCTCCCCAAAATTAAGCAGCATATTTTGAGTGACTCTTAACAGACCTAATGGGCTGCTCTCGCTGCAGCTCTGTATTTCCTTTTAACTAACAATGTTACAGCTTCAGACTTGTAACCTAGACAGGTTTTCTGATTTATTTCTTACAGCTTAGCTTCTAATCTAAACAGGGTTTTGGTTTATGTCTTAAAGTTCATCTCACAGCATTAAATTCCTTTTCATCTAAAGCTCTGCATGGTTAAGATCACTGAGAAACTTGGCTACAAGCTAAAATCAAAAATTAATATGAAATACAAAGTTAGTGCAGCTCTGATTAAAAAAATTAGTAAAGACCGTATGATTTTATGGAGAAGGGATAAAATCCTTTGTCTTGAGGGGTCCCTGTATCAGACGTGGCAGGGGGTGAGGTGGGCACAGGGGAGGTCACTTCCCTGGAAAAGCCATGGATGGCTGGGGATGGCTGTGCTGTGTGTGCACCAAGGAGCCACCAGAGCAGCCGAGGGGACAGCAGGTGCTCTGAGAGGGTCCTTGAGGCCCCAGGACGAGGGGTTTGGTGCCACTCAGCTGCCTTTTGTGCACGTTTCAGCTGGACAACGAGTCCTCCATCACCGACACCATCTTCCAGTTCAGCACGGAGGAGCTCTCGCTGCTGCCCCTGCGGGACCTGGCGGTGTTTCACAACGGCGACGCCTCGCACCAGTTTGGTTTCACAGTCGGACCAGTTTGCTTCAGCTGAAACTGGTGCCACCCAAACCGAGCCAGCCGGTTCCCTCCCCGCCCAAGAGGACGTGTGTGGGGGCTGGGGGTGGCACAGGATTCCCACCCCCTGCCTGGAGCTGCCGGTTCTCTCCGAGATCCATGTTTTCAGCTGAATTATGCCACGGACTACATTTCCTTCCTTCTGGAGTAGAAGAATATTGTTTACAAAAGTCATTTCTCTATAAATTATATATATATTATATATGTATATATTATATATGGAAAGGTGCTGATTTAATGACTGCTTGGGGGAGGTTCATGTAATTATAAGCACTGGGGACTGTCTGCTAAAGGAAAAGAAACGAGCAAAAGTACTGCCAGCTTGGGAGGAGGGGCAGGAAAGGGGCTTTTCTTTGCCAAGGTCAAGAGCACAAATAGTTGGAGCCTCATTTCCCCAGGACCTGCCTGAGAAGCCCAGTGAGCCTGGGAGAGCCTGGCCAGGTCCATGTGGTGCTTCCAGTTGCTGCTCCAGCCCTGGAAAAAAAAATCTCTGTCCATTTTCAATGGAAACTTTTGAGGAAAGATTTTAAAGAGAAGTAGTTGAGTTTCTCCAGCATTTCTTAATTCAAGCAGCAAACACACCGTGAATAATTCCTTTCTGTCTGTAAGGAAAAAAAAAACACTCAGTACCCAAAGCAATATTGAACCTGCACTTCCCATAGTGGGAGATGCAAACCTGCTGGCAGGCACTGGGTGCCTTTGTGGGCATCGGCACCTGCTGGCACTTGGAGAAATGGAGGGAGGGGCAGTTCACCTCTCCCCTGGTGTGGTGGAGGTGGCTGGAATGTGCCAGCATGGAGTGAGTGCCCATGTGCTTTTGATAAAGCTGCAGCTGGAAAGAAAGTTCCTCTTTGTCCTGCCTATCCCTGGGGGAAAAAATTCCTAGGATGATTTGGGTTGGAAGGATCCTTAAAGATCATCTCGTGCCACTCCCTGCCATGGGCAGGGACACCTCCCACCAGCCCAGGTTGCTCCAAGCCCCGTCCAACCTGGCCTTGGACACTTGCAGGGATGGGGCAGCCACAGCTTCTCTGGGCACCTGTGCCAGGGCCTCACCATCCTCACAGCCAGAATTCCTTCCCAATATCCCATCTATCCCTGCCCTCTGGCGCTGGGAAGCCATTCCCCCTTGTCCTGTCACTCCCTTGTCCAAAGTCCCTCTCCAGCTCTCTTGGAGCATTTTTAGGCACTGGGGGTGGTCCGAGGTTTCCTCGGAGCCCTCTCTTCTCAAGCGTGAATAGCCCCAAAATCCCTTCAGCTTTTCGTGGGTGCAAACCCAGAGTGACACTCCCCGATCCTTCTGCCAGGGAGGGGGTGGAAAGCAGCAGGAAAACCCGTGGGCGCTGGGATCGGAGCCTGGAGGAAAGGGGGCAGCGAGAGGGAGGGTGGAAGGCGCAGGACCCTCTTTCCCAAGGGATGCTGAGCCCCCTCGGGATGCTGTGCCGCCCCACCCGGGATGTTGTGCCCCCCCGGCTGCTGTGCCCCCCCCCCGGGATNACCCGCCGCGCTCCGCCCCACGCGCGCTCCCGCCGCACTACAGCTCCCGGGGAACCCCGCGCGCGCGTCACCCTCGGCGACAGCGACAGCGACAGCGATAGCGCCGCGACAGTCCCGGCTGGCACGGGCCGGGCCGGGGTCCGCACCGTCACCATGCAGGTGAGCCCGAGGAGGGGACCGGGATGGGGCGGGACGGGGCGCAGCGCGGCCGGTCCCGTGAATCCTGCCTGGAATCCCTGAAATCCCCCTGAGATCCCCCTGAAACCCTGCTGGAGCCCCTGAAATCCTCCTGGAACCCATGAAATCCCCCTGAAATCCTACTGGAACCCCTGAAACCCCGCTGGAACCCCGGAAATCCTCCTGAAATCTTACTGGAACCCCTGAAACCCTGCTGGAACCCTGCTGGAACTCCTGAAATCCCGATGGAACCCCTAAAATCCCCCTTAAACTCCCCTGAAACCCCTGAAATACTCCTGGAACCCCTGAAATCCCCCTAAAACCTTGCTGGAACCCCTGAAATCCCGCTGGAACCCCTGCAATCCCACTAGAACCCCCGCAATCCCAC
>VWZD01002287.1:30560-60626 GCA_013396695.1 Sakesphorus luctuosus | reverse complement strand
GATGAGGGGATGTGGGGATGAGAGGATGTGCTCCAGCCCATCCCATCTTCCTCCGCAGGTGGTTCCGGTACCACGTTGGGCAGACGCTGTTCCACGTGGTGCAGGTGGTGCTGGGCTACATGGTGATGTTGGCTGTCATGTCCTACAACGCCTGGATCTTCCTTGGGGCCATCGCAGGCTCCACACTGGGCTATTTCCTGGTGTACCCCCTGCTCGGCCGGGGCTAAGCCCTGCTCTGGGGGGTGGGACACGTGCTCCCACCTCCTGCTCCTTTGGCTGGAATAGCTGCTGTGACTTCTGCTGGGTCTGTCCTTGTCCCCGTGCTGGGTGGGACGCAGAGCCCCAGGGACTTGCTGTGGGACTCTCAGTGCTGGCCCTGCCCGGGTGGGGCAGTGCTGGAGGGAGGGAGCCCCATGGCCAGCCTTCACTGGTGGCTGCCCCCTGGCTCTCAGGGACCTTTGGCCGGGTGATGACAGAGAGGAGGTGCTGGACATTTCCTTCCCCTCCCCACTTTTCGAGGAGGTTCATCCTGGCTGGAACGGGAATGGTCCAGTGACTTGCTGGGGAAGGCGACATGCTGGGGACAGGGCCCCCTGCCCTCCTGCCCAGAGCTGCCCTGCACCAAGCCCCTCTTCACACAGTGCCTTCTGGGGATGCAGGGGGGTCCTGCTGCCCCCCATCCTCCCCCCTCCTGCCAGTGCTTCAGGGATGGGGTCAGAGCAGCCCCCGAGCCAGGGGAAGCTTCTGCTCTGGGTGCCTCTTGCTGCTTCCTCAGGACACCCCTTTTAATAAAATCATCTCAGTCACTTGGCTTGTGGTTTGTGTCACTGCTGGGTCATTTCAAGATGTGGCACCCCCCAGTCACAGCAGGAATAGGGATCCCCAGCCCTACTCCCTAGGAGGGAGGTTCAGGAATAAAGACAACGTCCTCTGGCTTTAAATAAAGCTTTTCCATTTTATTAATTATTATAAGCATATCTTTAAACATTTGTATAACTTTCTTAATAAAATATCCTGGAAGAGACAGGTTTTAAGTTCCCAAAGCAAGGCACTTTGGGGGGGGCCTCCCAGTGCACCTTAGGGGGCCTCCCCGAGTCGGTTAGGCTGGGCACCCCCCTTCTGGGGCAGAAACTGGCACCTAAAGCACAGGTGAGTGTCGGGGTGCTGGTCCCTGCTCCGTGCACACATGTATGCATGTCTCACACCCATGAGTCCTGCAGATCCCCCCCAGCTTCAGAGCTTTTGGCATCCCTGTGTGGAGGCTGCAGCAGTCCTGTCCCCTCCCCATGGTGGGCAAGGCTGCTGGGGGGCAAACCCAGGTCAGCTCTTTGCTCGACCATCACTGCAGGTGCCTAAACCTGCAGAGCTCGAGAGCTGGAGAAATCTGAGCGTGGTACTGGGGTGCTCCAGAGGGCAAGGGCTGTGATCCCTCCACTGCACAGCAAGCTGAGCCTGGAGACAGCCCAGTCCTGCCAGGCACAGCTGGGGACACAGTGTGAGTGCCACCTTCCCCTAAAGACTTGACTCAACTTAAACAGCTGCTAGAAAACCGTGGGAGGAGGATGACCTGTGAGCCCAGCCTGGCACCATGAACCCAGTCTGAGTAGCACAAACCAAATGTGGGTGCCATGAGCCCAGACTGGATGCCATGAGCCCAGCCTGGATGCCGTAAGCCCATCCTGGGTACCACGAGCCCAGCCTGGATGCCATAAGCCCGGCCTGGGTACCACAAGCCCATGCTCACCCCAGCTCTTGCCCCGTCAGCAGCACTTCAGTCCACCCAGCATGGCTGTATCCCTGCCGTGCCCCTGCTTGTCATCGTTTTCCATCATCCCCTGCAGCCTCCACTCCCACTGGCACTCCCGGAGCCGGCCGGGTGGGGTGGTGATGAGCAAGCTCCCAGGACACCCCCTGGACTGGGGCAGGGAACAACCCCGGGGCAACCAGGAGCATCCCACACCTCATCCCAAGTGGGGTTAGTGCCAGCCCCCCCGCCAGCCCCAGGCACTTGTGCTGAGGGGGCAGATAAAGCATCTCTTCAGTAAAGCATCTCTTCAGTAGAAAAGAAAATAAGGCAGAAGGACAGAGCAGAGTGCAGGGGGTGCCCCGTGCCAGGCTGGGGCCATCCCTAATCTGACATAGTAGCCCCGTGTGGCTGTGGCCAGCCCCGCACGGCAGCGGGGACCCCCGGCCAGGCAGTAAGGTCTCGGTGGTTCCCATCCCCTCCCTCTCCCGCGGTGCCGCTCTTCAGCCCCGGCAGCGCGATGGCTCCTGTTCCCCCTCCCCAATTCCCCGGTGTGCCCAGGGCCAGTCCACGGTGGGGGGAGTGGGGCTAGAACTCAGTCTGCACCCCCTCTCCGCTCTCTGTGGTGCCCGTGGGCTGCAGGGGGCTGCACTCCCCGCCCGAGGGGGTCGTATCCTCGCCCGTCTCCCGATCACTGGGCTGGTGACACGCGGGCCCGGCGGCCGGGGAGGGACTCTCGGCGCCGGGGGCAGGTGATGCTGGTGTGCCATGGGGCACCTCGGCCTCGGGTGGGACATGGGCTCGGGGTTGGGGTGATGCTGGTGTGGCGTGTTGCACGCTGGACTCTGATGGGACGTCGGCTCCGGGCACGGGTGATGCCAGCACGGATGATCTTGGAGTGGCATGTGGCACCTCAGCCCCTGATGGGACATCGGCTCCGGGCACAGGTGATGCCAGCACAGGTGAGGCTGGTGCAGGACGTTGTTCCCCAGCCCCTGAGGGGACCTCGGCTCCAGGGATAGGTGATGCTGGTGCAGGACGTTGTCTCCCAGTCCCTGATGGGACCTCGGCTGCAGCGACAGGTGATGCCGGTGTGGCACGTTGCCCCCCTACCCCTGGTGGGCCCTCAGCTCCGGGCACAGGTGGCGCTGGTGCAGCACGCCGCGTCGCAGCCCTGGGTGGCACCTCGGCTCCAGGCGCGGATGATGCCGGTGTGGCACGGTGCACCCCGTCCCCCTCGCCGGCTGGACCTCGGGGGGTGACATCCCCAGGGACAGACTCTGCCATCACCTCCTCGCTGGCACCACTCTCCCGCCTGGCATCGGTGCCGTTCGTCAGCTGCTCCCCTGCCTCCACACCGTGCCCGATGCTCTCCTGTGCCAGCGCCTCCCGGATCTCCTGCACCCCACCCGGGGAGCTCGGTGGCATCCCAGGGTCCGGCTCCTGCCGCTCCGGGGGCTCCGGGGAGCTGGGTTGCAGCAGCGCCTCGGTGCCCATTTCGTAGGGCAGGGCTCCCTCGTCGTCCTGGATCACCGACACCACCTGCTTGGCCCTGCGGCGCCTGTCGGCGGCCGGCTCGGGCTCGGAATGCCCCGGGTACTCCTCGCCCCAGTCGATGGGGATGCCCTCGCCCAGCAGGTGCAGGTTGGGGTCGCTGTTGTGCATGACCATGCTGTCCCGGTACAGGTTGTGCTTCCGCTGCACGGCCGCCTCCTTCACAGCTGGGGACAGGCACAGGGAGGTCACAGAGGCTGGGACACCTCTCCCAGTCACCTGCCAGGCTGGGACACTTCTCCCAGTCCTCCCCGTGGGGGCAGGGAGTGGTGTCTGAAGGTGGGCAGAGGGCTCAGCATCCCACCCACCGCTCAGCCCCGCCAGCGGGAAAGCCGTGGGGGGAAGCTGCTCCTGGGGCAGGACCCAGCACCTGGCATGAGTCCAACCCCTCCTCAGTCTGCCCCCAGCACCCTGCATGGGGTCACCCCTTCCTAATACAGCCCCCAGCACCCTGCAGGGGGTCACTCCCTCTTGTACAACCCCCAGCACCCTGTAGAGGGTCACCCCTTCTCATACAGCCTCCAGCGCCCTGTTTGGAGTCTTCCCCTTCTTGTACAGCACCCTGCATGGGGTCACCCCTTCCTAATACAGCCCCCAGCACCCTGCAGGGGGTCACTCCCTCTTGTACAACCCCCAGCACCCTGTGGAGGGTCACCTCTCCTCACACAGTTGCCACAGGACCCCACCTTGCATGATGTCTTTCATCACTGACTGCAGCACCACCTCCTCGTAGGTGTTTTCCACCAGGATGAAGCTGGCAAAGTCCTCAAAGATCAGCTCCTGAAACTTGGCCAATTCCTGCCAGGAGAACAGGCAGCTCAGTCCAGCCCAGGGGGGAGAGGTGGGAGAGATGCTCCAGCCTCTCTGTGGGGTCAGGTGGTCCTTCCCCCATCCCCAACTTTACCCTCTTACCCCCTTGCAGGTGGGTGCCAGCTTTTTCAGCAGGAAGGGGATGGTGATCTGCAGCAGGGCCTCCCGGAAGAACTTCTTCCTCACGGTGCTGCTGTCATAGTCGAATTTCTGCAGGACAAGTGAGAGGGTGCCCCAGGTGGCCACAGACAGCTGAGGGTTGGCAGATCCCTGCCCATGGGTACAAATCCCCGAGGTTTGCCCACTCAATCCATCCGTACAGGTGTGAACAGACTCCTCTGCCCTCACACCCCTCCTTGCAGCTGGTTCCCAGGGTGCCTGAGCCTGGGTAGGTGCCAAGCCCTCCATGGCTGTCTGAAGGAAGGTTTTGGGGCCAGTGTGAACCCTGGGTGGCTTTTACAGTGACACATGTGGTCAGAGGGGACCTGCCTCCTCCAAGTGATTTCCCACTCACCTGCCCCCAGCAAAACCCATGAAAACCTCAATATAAAGAAATATTTCCCCAGAAGACATTTGTTGAAGTACATAACATTGCTCCTGGCATCTTCCCTGGTCTGCTGGCCCTGGAACAAGGCCAGTGGAGGCCACCAAAAGCACCAAGCCCCTGCCTCACCTTGAGCACCCTCTCGAGGATGCGCTGGATGGACTTGCACAGGTCGTCTTTGCCCTGCAGCTTCCCCAGCTCCTGGTGCAGCAGCGTCTCGAAGGTGTACACGGCATCGTCCATTTGCTGGGAGCAGAGGCAGGTGGGTGGTCAACACGGGGAGCACCCAGAAGGACCAACCACAGGGGTGGGCAGGGGGCTCTTGGGGCACTGCCACACCCAGATAAGCCTTATCATAGAATCCTGGAATGACTTGGGTCAGAAGGGACCTTAAGGATTATCTTGTACCAATCTTTGCCGTGGGCAGGGACACCTTCCACTGTCCCAGGTTGCTCCAAGCCCTGTCCAACCTGGCCTTGGGCATTTCCAGGGATGGGGCAGCCACAGATTCTCTGGGCAACCTGTGCCAGGGCCTCACCACCCTCACAGGAAGAACTGCTTCCTAATATCCAGCAGGCAAATATCCTTCACTCTGGCAAAGTCTCTTGTACCCCAGCATGGCATCCACAGCCTCCATCACAAGGACCAAGGGTGTGAGGGAGCAGGGTGCTCAAAGCTGCTTTGCATCCCACTCCAGGTTTGGATGGATCAGACACCAAAACTGGGCTACTGGCCTTGTTGGTGCCAGTGTGCTCAGTGGCAAAGGGGCAGCTGTGCTATGATGCCCAGGCCTGGGAGCTGAGCTGGGAAGGTGCCCACACTGCTGCCCACCCTCAGGGCCCCCTCCCTGCTTGAGCTCCGGACCAAAGGGGATTGATCCATCACCCACCCTTAGCTGGGTGCCTGAGACAGGACAGACATCACAGCCAAACCCCTGCCTGGGCTGGACCAGCCTGGGCCTCCCAGCTCTCTGTTTCCTGCTTGGGGGGACACAGGAGGACCCCAGTGCCCATCCCACCTGTCTCATGTGGATCTGGGCCCTCTGCTTGAAGACAGATGTGCTGGAGACATCAAATCGCTGCTGGAGACCTTCCAGTTTCAGCTGGTCCATCTTCTCATAGCATGACTGCATCTTGACAGGGTGGAAGGCCAGGTGGGAGAGCTTCTCCATGTACTGGGGACAAAGACAGGCTCAGCAGAGAGGGACAGCCTCTCCACATATTCATGGGAAAAAATTGCCATGGATTTTCTCAGCCTGGGGTCCCCCAGTGCTGACCACACTGGGGAGGGCAGCAGGACTGGCCCTGTCCCCCATAGCCCACCAACCAGCAGAGAGCATTGCCAGGTCTCACCTCCACCAGCTTCTCCAGGCCACCCTCGTTGACGACATTCATGTTCATGTCTGTGACCTCCTTGAAGAAGACCTCCCGCACCTCGGCAAAGCCCTGGCTCGTGGGGGTCATCAGGGCCTCCAGGATGGAGGAGATGTAGGGCTGGACGTGGTTACGGACACACACCTCTGCTTTGGGCAGGACAAAGGCTGGGCAAACAGTGGGGAGAAGCATGGTGAGGTTCCTTCTCTACTCTTCCAGCTCTTTACATCAGGTCCTAAACCCACCTCAGGGAGGACCTGACCCCATCCCTGAGCTGCTCCAGAAGGCTCCCACTTGCAGGACAAGGGATTTTTTCAGAGGACCCCAAGTCTGTATTGAACCCATTCCTACCCAGCTGCTGTGCTGGGGGGGTGACTGCCCACCTTGTCTGGTGGGCAATGTGGGCCCACCTTGTCCCACCCATCTCCTGAGACAATGCCAATGAGGACATGTGCCCCATAGCTATGGCTGGTGGCATCTCTGCAAGGGTCCCAGGAGCTGCACTCCAAGAACAGCCACACCTCGGTGAAACAGGGATGATGCTGGTCATGGACACACCCACACACATCCATGTCTATCCCTGCAGGGCTGTACCTCGGATCTTGCTGGCCAAGTGCTCCTTGGAAGTGATGATCTGGTCCATGTCGGTGCGGATGGTGCTCTCCAGCTGGGGCCGCTCCTGCTCACACCTGGCCATGGCCGCCTCGTACTGCGCGTTGGTCTGCTCGTACACCATCCTGTAGACAGCATCTGAGATCTGGGGAGAACAGGGACAGTGGGGTGGTCACCTGCCTGACCTCCATGCCTCCAGCTGCCCCTCACAACCCATCACCTGCAGGACTTGCCAAGCCTCCATCCCTGCCCTGACAAGACCCTTCCTCACAGCCTGGCAGTAGGTATTCAAACCAGGGGTCCCACCAGCTGAGTGAGATGAAGCTCCTACGGTGCAGAATCTGCTTTCAAGTGGTGCTGGAGGGGCAAAGAGTTGAGCCTCCAGCAGAAAACCTGCCCCAGGCAGGTCTGGGGATGCTGCAGGGATGGGGATGCTGGTGGTCTGGGGATGCTGCAGGTCTGGGGATGCTGGTGGTCTGGGGATACTGCAGGTCTGGGGATGCTGGTGGTCTAGGGATGCTGCAGGGATGGGGATGCTGTAGGTCTCGGGATGCTGCAGTTCTGGGGATGCTGCAGGTCTGGGGATGCTGTAGGTCTCGGGATACTGCAGGTCTGGGGATGCTGTAGGTCTGGGGATACTGCAGGGATGGGGCTGCTGTAGTTCTGGGGATGCTGGTGGTTCAGGGATACTGGTGGTCCAAGCAGAAGAGCCCCTGAGCCCATTAGAATGATGTGCCCTGCCCCTCTCAGCCTGCCTGGGGTCTCAAGAGGCAAACCCATGAGCAGGATGGAACCACTCACTGAAGTTTCACACTCGCTTTGCAGTCAAATGCTGGGATTTCAGGGCCAGCAGGATGCAGAGCCATCCCCTTCTCCCTCCCTTGGGCTTCCCAGATTTGCAGCTAAGACTACAGCTACTGAAAAAGCAGTGTTTCTGTGTTTTTAGGCTGCTCCAGTGGCCCATTAGGAGCCTGGTGGTAATTATGTATTGGGTTTTAAGGTTTTAACAGGCAGTTTTGAAGAGCCCTCAGTCTTTCGCAAGGGTTTGGGCTGGATTTAGCGTGCGCTGCTCTAAAAATGGCTCGCTAAATATAGCCAGGACAAGCTTTGCTCCAGGGCTGGGCTTCCTCCTGTTTGCTTCCCTGGCCCCAGGGACGAGGCAGCGCAAGCAGGGCTGGGCAGGGCTGGGCAGGGGCACAGGAGGAGCTTTGAAAAGCCACTGTGGAGAAAGGACGGATTCTTTGGAGGGGGCCAGGAGAGGGGGCAGGAAAGCTGGTGGGCACTGAGCCCAGCAGAGAAGGGAGGAGGCATTGCAGCCCCCAAGCTGGGACTGCAGGCAGGGTGAGGGCAGGAGATGGTGACCCCCCAGGCAGCCCCAGCCCCACACCTGGATCCAGGTCCGCTGGCGCTCCGGAGCCTTGCCCTTCAGCCGGGGGCCGATGGTGCTCCTGAGCTCGGGCAGCAGCTCCTCCATCACCAGGTTGCTCAGGACCTGTAAGGCAGGAGGTTTTGGGACCCTGCTCAGCCCCCTCACACACCCTCACCCCTACCCCCCAGGGTGGGGACAGCTGCTCACCTGGGTCTCATTGCCACACAGCATGTCCCAGGTGCCGTACTGCTCCTTGGACTGGCGGTACATGCGCACGGCATCTGTGAAGGCTGGAGCCTCCACCCTGGAGTCCTCCGAGATCCCTGGGGAGGGCACGGGGCACCAGTGAGCAGCCTGACACAAGGAGTGAGGCAGCACTTCACTTTTGCAGGGGGTCCCTCCTGAGCCTCACACCCTTGGACCTGAGCAAGATGCTCAGGGCTGTCTCCAGGACTGGGGACTGCCATCCCAAGCCACTGGGTGGGGGGCAGCAGTGACTGGGGGTCTCCTTCTCTGTCCAGATTGATCCCCTCCAGAGCCAGACTGAGGGCAGGGAGGCATCCAGGAGTAGAGGCTCAGCAGGATGGGGAGCTCAGTGACCCTCAATGATATGTCACGAGCCAGGGGCTTGGTGAGCTCTGAAGGGACAGCAGAGGCTCAGCAGGATCAGGGGCTCATTGACCCCCAGTGATACGTGAGGAGCCAGGACCTTGGTGAGACCTGAAGGGACAGCAGGAGGAGGGGCTCAGCAGGATGGGGGGCTCAGTGACCCCTGACACTCCATGGGGTCCAGAGAGCTCCCCAGCACCACGGGATAGGGCAGCTGGGGAGACTGGAGGAAAGCGGGGGCCTGTAGGGAGTGGAGCAGCTCAAGAGGAAGAGGAAAGTGGCCAAGAGGCATCAGGAATGAGGCAGGGCCCTGTCCCCAGCCAGTTGGGCTGTCCCCAAAGTGAGTCACTGCAGCGCAGCTCACGGGGTCACCAGCACGAGGGGGTGGTGATGTCACCCCCATCCTCCCACAGCACCCACCAGGAGGAGGGGCAGGATGCTGGGAGCCCGTGGTCATATCCCACGTGGAGGAGGAGCAGATGGGGACAGTGGGCAGGCAGGACAGCCTGAGAGCTGTGCCACACATCCCACACATGTCCCTGCCTCGACCCAGCCTCTCCAGGCTGTGGAGGTGCCTCACAGCCAGAGAAACACTCCTGGGAGTGACCCCCCAAGTGCCCAAATCTCCTCCCCTTGCCTGGAGCCCCATCAGGATGGAAGCAGGGTGGGCTCTGAGCCCAGGGTGACCTCTTGCCCAGCAGAATTACCCTGCTCAGATCTCCCTGAGGGCATCCCTGAAGTGAAGACAGAGGAGGGTCATGGCACTTCCTTTGACCACCCAGGAATGTGATGTGCTGGGGGACACAGCCAGGGGTGGGCTCTCCCTTCCCAGGAGGGACAGCCTGAGGCAGTGAGCAGATCTTTCCCAGTGCACACAGGCTTTTCTAAGATTATTACAATTAACTCCAAGCCTAAGCAGCTTTTCCTAAGGGGCAGCTTAGTATACAGGGGGAAAAAAAAACATTGAGAAAGTAAAATCTGATCCTTTCTCAGCACCCAGGGGGAGGCAGAGTCAGGCTGAGCTTCCAGAGGCCAGTGCTCCTTCTTCCACAGCTCCCAGCCACAGGTGGGCACTGCCCCAGCCCCACGTGACACCAGACAGGGCAAGGGACAGTCTTGGAGAAGCCAAGGGCTCCAAGGACACCAGGCTGGGCACCAGGCTGTTGCACATCCCCAGTCCTTACAGAAGAGCTGTTGTTACAGAAACAGAGCCTGGAAAAGGGAGGTGAAAATTCCCACATGAATCACAACCAGAGGCAGAAACAGAGCCTCTAATTTAGGGGAGGGGGGAATGAAAGAGCTCGACAACAAAAGAGCTTTCATGGAATATGAAACAGTATCTGGGAGCAGTGAGGAGCAGGAAGAACCATCTCAGAGAGAAATCTGGGCTGCAGGAATGCAGAATCCCCCCAGCACTGAGCCCTCCCTGCCCACTGCCCAGCCTGGACATGCTTTTCCATCACATGTTGTGGAGAAAGAGAGGGAGGAGAGGATTTATTGGCACAACCCTGGCTGGCAGCAGGGGTGGCAGAGGGGCTCACATCTCCCCTCTCTCACAGCAGCATCTGGGAGTGCTGGGGGGAATTAAAGATCATAAATTGAGGCTTTATTAGTAGGAGATCAACTCTTTTATCCAGAGCTGGTTTTGCTCACAGTACCCTGGTGTTGTGGGTCCTGGGGTGCTGAGCTCCATCCAGAAATGATGCTCAGGCAGAATTCTGAGGGGGTGAGGGGTCACTGTACCCAGCCAGGCCTGACAGGGCTGAGGGCACACACTGCCCAACGAGCTTGGACACTCCCAGCACAATAAAAACAGCAAAAGAGCCAATTTCATGAGGTTTAGACTAACATGGGAGGATGGAAACTCCCACTGAAACCCAGGCAGTGGATCTAATCCTTCAGCTCCCTAAACAGCAGCTCTGGCAAAACAGAGGCTACACAAAGATTCCAGGAGTGAAAGAAGCACTTAAAAAGTAGGCAGCATCACTCTTTGCCCACTAAAAGACGCGACTTTGAGCAGGTTTCAGCTCTGGCACCGCCTACCCCAGGAAACTTCTCACCATCCCAGGCACAGCCAGAAGCTGGGGCTCAGCCCAGCAGCTCCCAGGCCACAGCCAAGCAGGAAAATCGTGTTTTCCTGCCAGAGTATCGCTGACGTGGGAGGCAGGTCCTGCCTCCTGCCCAGCCACACAGCCCCCACCCCTCTGCCCACAGCCCCAGCTGCCCTCGCTCGGGTTTGGGGCTTGATGACTTTAATTACCAAATATTTTCTACCTCAGGGTGGAAAACAGGCATGAGGGCAGCTCTTGAGTCAGGCTCTGTGCTGGCTCTGCAAATGTTTCCTGCCCTGTGGAGGTGTCCTTATGGGCAGTGGGATGGAGCTGGCACAGGGATGCTCCAGGCAGCTGGATGCTCCTGCTCAGGGGTGCTGGCACTTAAGGTGCTCAATTACAGGATCATGCAACGGTTTGCTTTGAAGGAACCTTAAAGATCAGTTCCTTCCATGGGAAGGGACACCTGCCACCAGCCCAGGGTGCTCCAAGCCCCATCCAACCTGGCCTTGAACACTCCCAGGGATGGGGCAACCACAGCTTCTCTGGGCACCTGTGCCAGGGCCTGCCCACCCTCACAGGGAAGAATTCCTTCCCAATATCCCATCTAACCCTGACCTCAGGCAGTGGGAAGCCAAACCCCTTGTCCTGTCACTCCATCCCTTGTCCCAAGTCCCTCTCCAGCAATCTTGTATCCCCTTTAAGTCACCAGAAGGTTCTCTAATGTCTCCCCAGAGCATGTTCTCCAACAGCTCCCAACCAATTCCTCCTCTTGACATCCCAGTCATCCCCTTTGGCCCAAAACCCAACCCACCCACCACAACACCCTCTCCAGAGCAGGAGGATGATGCTGTCCCCACCCTGGACCCCCCTGGGTCCCCCCAGCCCCACTCACCGTTGTTGCAGTGCCGGACACAGTCCTGGAACACCGCGCGCCACTTCTCCTGCTCCTTGCCCGTCATCACACAGAAATAGTAGTGCCTGGCATAGGGGTGCCAGAGGATGAGGGGGAAATCTGTGGGGCACTTCAGGATGGGGGAGTGCCCAGATTTGGGTGTCACACCTGCAGAGAGAGGAGGATGCTTTGAGGAGGAGACAGAGCAGGACAGGGATGGAGGAGCTGCAGGGTTGGTGGTGCCCATCTCCCCCAGCTTTGGTCTCTGCACAAAAGACTCCCCTGCTCCTTCCCTGGGAGTGGCCCAGAAATATGGGGAAAAAAAAAAAAAGGAAAAGAGCCTCATTTTTCCAAAAAGGAAATCAGAAGTAAAAATTGAAAAATTAAATTAAGAATCATTAAAATCTTGTGGTTCTCATGGAGCCACAGACACTTTT
The DNA here is from genome assembly GCA_013396695.1 of Sakesphorus luctuosus. Classification (NCBI taxonomy): domain Eukaryota; kingdom Metazoa; phylum Chordata; class Aves; order Passeriformes; family Thamnophilidae; genus Sakesphorus; species Sakesphorus luctuosus. Next base: position 48,628 of record VWZD01002287.1, on the reverse strand, counting down.
TCTTTCCTTTCCTGGTGGCTGTGGCAGGACTTGAGCAGCAGAGTCTTCACACCCCACCAGTGGGAATGGAGTTGTTCTCCTTCCCTGCAGCCCCAACACACCAAAATGACCCCTTCCCAAAAGTCCTCAAGAATGCTCCACCCTAAAACCACCCTTTCCAGAAGGTTCCCAAGGATGTTACATCCCAAAACCATATTCACTTCCTGAAGATCTTCAAGAACGACCCTTTCCTGAAAGTCCTCAGGCATCATACAGCCCAAACCCCACCCCTTCCCAAAGGACCCCAGGGATACTACACCCCAAACCCCACCTTTCCCAGAAGGCTCTCAGGGATTCTACACCCTACAATGACCCCTTCCAGAAGGTTCTCAGGGATGCTACACCCCAAACCCACCCTTTCCAAAAGGTCCTCAGGGATGTTACAACCAAAACCAACCCCTTTCCAAAGGTCACCATGGATGTTACACCCCAAACTGACCCTTTCCAAAAGGTCCTCAGGGATGCTACAACCAAAAAAAAACCCTTTCCAAAAGTCACCATGGATGTAACGCCCCCAACCAACCCTTTCCAAAAGGTCCTCAGGGATGTTACAACCAAAACCAACCCCTTTACAAAGGTCACCATGGATGTAACGCCCCCAACCAACCCTTTCCAAAAGGTCCTCAGGGATGTTACAACCAAAACCAACCCCTTTCCAAAGGTCACCATGGATGTTACGTCCCAAAATCCCCCTTTTCTGAAGCTCCTCAGGCATCATACACCCCAAAACCCCTTCTCCAAGGTCCCCAAGGGATGTCCAGCAGCATCAGAGGGTGCAGGGGGCTCACCAGGCAGGCTGTTGTTCACCAGCTCCAGGTACTGGTCCACAGAGGTGAGGATCTTGTAGCCAGCACTGTTGACCAGCACACGGGGTGGCAGCTCCCGCTCATAGGCCTGGGCAGGAAAAGGTGGTCATGGATGATGGGAAGCGTGGCCATGCCACAGGGATGGGGTGTCCCCTCTGGAGCTGTCCCCACTGGAGGTGGGCAAAAGGAGGGTTCTCCTCACCAGTTTGTTCTCGTAGAGGACCAAGCCATAGTTGTGAGGGACCACGCAGAAGCGGTTCCTCCACTTCTTGTTCTCCTCGATGTACTGGAAGATGTTGCCTGAGTAGATGACATGGTCCTCCAGTGGGAGCTGGGGGAGGAGACAGAGAGGTGGGAGGCACAGGGGGGTCAGCAAGGGGCAGCTCTGCCTTGGGGAGCACAGCCAGGTCCATTTGTGGTGGTTTGGGTGGGACTTTCTGCACTAGGGCTATGCTGAGGCCTCCGAGTTCACCACTGGATTATCTCCTGCAACATTGCAAATTTTAGGGCCTTAATAGGTGTGTGTGGGTGACACCTTTGAGGGGCAGAGTCCCAGAAAACCCTAGAGCTGCTGCTCATAGAGCAGTGAAGTCACACGTGGTGGTGTTCACCACGCTGTGGTCTCACCTCTGCCCCAGCATCTCCATCCTGGGAGACACACCAAGCTGAGCTGAGCAACCTGAGCTCACCTGGCCAAGTGGCATGTTGGAGAAAACCCCTCCAGCAGCAATTCCCAGCCCCAGCTACTACAATTACCCTGGCTTGGGGCAGAGAGGAGAATGTGTGGCACTGCTGGCAGTGGCCATCAGCCAGAAGGTCCTGCCAGAACGTGGGTCAGAGGCAACTGCAGATAGCAGGAACCAAACTGTGCTCAGCTGGGTCTCAAGGTGGGAGAGGGAAGAGGAAAAGCAAGAGCCCACCCCACAGGGCTCAGCATCAGATGATGCTTAGATGCCCTGGACTTCATGGAGAACCAGCGACAGCTCTAAATGAGGAGAGATTTAGATTGGAATCCTTCCCTGGGAGGGTGGGCAGGCCCTGGCACAGGTGCCCAGAGAAGCTGTGGCTGCCCTATCCCTGCAAGTGCCCAAGGCCAGGTTGGACAGGGCTTGGAGCAGCCTGGGCTGGTGGAAGGTGTCCCTGCCCATGGCAGGGGGTGGGACTGGATGATCTTCAAGACTCCTTTCAACACAAACCATTCCATGGTTCTGTGCTATGATCCTACAACAGGAACAGGCCAAGGCTGTCCCATGCCCCCCACCCACCCTGAGCAGCCCCCCACAGGCTCTCCAGCACCTTCTGGCTGACACACTAGCAGGATTTGCTCCATCCCAAACACAGGCTGGGCCAGCGAGCCAAGAATCTGTCCCAGGAATTTTTATGATCCCAGGAACATAAACAAGAGCTGAGAGCTCTCGTGAGGGCTCGAGTGTGAGGCGGCCACCTCAGCTGCTGTGGCCACCCACCATCCACCATGGTGGCCACCAGGAGAGAGCATGACACAGAATCAGGATCCTTCTGGAGGAATTTTTCCCACTCCTCTCCTTGTTCCCCATCTTCTGGCTCACAGGAACCTCACAGACTTCCCCAAGCCCAGCACTCCTCCCTGACCACACACCCCCTTGGGTTGGGGGAGGTCTGACAGGAGCTTGGCTGACAGCACCTCACTGCTCTGCTTTCCAAAGCCCTGGGAATAAGGAGAAGAAAGCCCAAATTAAGCCCTGCAGGGCTGGTGGACTGCAGGATGGAAACTGCCTGAGCCCCAAGGCCACCAGCAGGATGGGGACACAAAGGAGGTGCCAGCTCTGGGAATCCCCATCAGCGTCTCCCCAGGGTGGCTGATCCAAAGAAGATGAGCCCTCATAAACTGGCTCTGAAACCACTGCCCAGGGCAGACTAAGGGAGATAGACCAGCTGCTGCTGGAGTAAAACCCAGGCTGAGCCCTGACATGGGACCCTCAGTCAGGGAGTGGCTGCTCAGGGCCACCAGCATGGCCATCCCCTCCTCACACGGCCTCCTCGCCCCAGGCAGGCACTGAGATGGCACCTCCCAACTCCAGCAAATATTTGGGACAGGCAGGTATGTGCCATATTGTGGGGATGGGCAGGGAGGGAGCCAGGGAGTGATGGGTCAGGGTATGTCAGCTTTGGGGCTCATGTGGGAGCAGAGGGTGTCAAGGTTGGTTTTCCAGAGGCTCTGGATGGGGACACCTGGGTTGATGGAGAGACCAAAGGCAGAGATATTTATTCCATATTCTCATTGCTGTTGTAGCTTGCTGGTGTTTCAGATGACTGAATCATTCTTCTAACCCTAGCACTGCTGTGCCACTCTGCCCAGGAGGGCCACCAGCCCCTGGCCTCACTCCTCTGAGCACATCCCCACAGAGATCAAAACAAAAAGGTAATAAATAACCAAAATCTAAAAATCCCAAGTGCCACATGCCAGCTGGAGCTGCCTGAGGACAGGCAGGATGCCACCCTCCATCTTCTGGACATCCACAACTTTTTGGGCATGTTTGGGGACCACAGAGCTCATCTGGAGGACATGATCAACCAGCTCCTTGCAGAGCCACCCCACAGAGAAGGTGTCTGGAGCACTGGGACATCCCAGTGGCACTACTGGGATCCTGGAAGGCCATGGGCAGCAGATGAGACATATCCCAGTGGCACTGCTGGGATTGTGGGAGGCCATGGGCAGCAGACAGGACATTGAGCAAGAGTAATGTCCTATTTATACACCAGTGTTTTCCAAGACTTGCACGGTGTCCCTGACCTCCTGACCCTACTGCTGTTCCTCAGACACTCCTGGGCTGCTTGCTGGAGCTTTATAATGAAGCAACAAACCTGGGATGGAGGTACCTCCCTGGGGGGTGGGAGGGAAGCTGAAGGCATCTGCTGAATTCCAAAGAACCCAAAGGACACAGTGCTGAGGACTGTGAGCACCCAGCCCTTCCCTAGGAACCTCCATTCCTTTATTTTTCCTAACACACCCAGCACCCAGAGATGGGGCACTTCCAGGTGCCTGGGCAAGGTGTCACCTTCATGGGTGGGTCAGGTACACAAGTGCTCTGAGCACTCAGGGCTTGAGTCTGACCTCACAGAGGCATTTTCTAGATTTCAAAACAAAGCCACTCTGTTAAGCCCCAGACAGGACCAGAAGTCTGACTCCATGTGCAATCACACCTCCTCCTGTATCCAAGGAGCACCAATGGACAGTGGCTCCCCAAGCCCTGTCTGATGAGTATCTCCTGCCCATGTCATCTGCCTTTGGAGGCAGGAGGGGAGGGCAGGATGACCCCTGGGGTTCAGATCCATAAGCCCCATCTCCAGGGGAGACCTTTAGCCCAGCAGGAGACACGTGGCTGCTGGAGATCAGACCTGGAGCCAGCTCTGCTTCCCCCACAGGGTAAGGGACATCTGCCAGGTGTTTCCTACTCCTCCCTGGGAATTTGCCTGGGCTGGAGCACCGCTGGCACCCAGGAGCAGGAGGACAACAGCCTGATACATCTGCTCAGGGTTTCACTGGGCACCAGGGTGTCCCTGAGCAACTGCCAGCCCTGGCATCAAGCACAGACATCCACCCCAGAGCCAGCCTTGTGCCTTCTTGTTGCTTGCGTGCCATGGGGTGAGAAAGAAAACCAACCAGGGAGCTTCACATGCTGCCCAACGCCCCAGGGATGGGCTGGACCAGTGGCACGGGCTACATTGCACCTGGCAGGGTGGAACAGGGAGAAGTGACACGCTTGGGCTTTGGGGAGGACACCAGTCCAGGCGCTTACCTTGCGGTGCAGCAGCTGTGGCTGTGGCCCCCCGTTGCCCTCGATCTCATAGCGGACACTGTTGAACAGAGCTACCCCGTACTGCTCCTTATAGCACCGGCAGAACTCCCCCAGCACCTTCCCCGTCTTCTCTGCAAAAGGAGAGCAGAACCATGTTAGGCACGGGCTGGATTCAGGGGTCTCCTTGCTGCAAAGCCCCCAGACACCTTCCCCCACCCTCCCCACCCACCTCCCATCACCCTCCTGCTGCCAGAGCACACTTTGCTGCAGGGACCACAACAAAACCCGCTGCTTTCTGCCCTCCCCATCCAGCCCAGGGACTGCTGTGGGGTCAGGACAATTTCTTTTTTTTTGCCTTTCACATTAATTTCATGGATTCCTCTCCCCGGCAGGAAATTCCTGACATGAAGCTGGTTCCGGTGCTTCCGATGGCTTCCTGTGCCTTGTGCAGCTCCCAGCCCTGCTCTGACCATCTCAGCCTGCTGAGATTGGGGGGAACCCTCCACTCCCCATCCCCAAACATCACTCACCCCCCCTCTGACCCCCCTGTGCCACCAGAAGGGCCATCCCACAGAGGGGCTCCAGGCCCTGCAGCTGGTGATGTACTGGGAGACTCAGAGGGAAAAGGACAGCTCCATGCACCCCTGGGTGAGGCAGGGACCCACTAGCACCCCAAATTCCAGACTGGGATGAGTCCAAGGTGCTGGGAGAGGCAGGTGTGCCAGGTACCCCCCTGCACCCCACACCAAAGGAGATCCCATCCATCCCATCCCTCAAGGTACAGGGTGGGGGGACTTTGCAAGCCCACCCTCCAGCAGCAGGGACGGGGCTTTCTCAGCCCCAGGGTGTTACCCACAGGAACCCCTTTTTCCTCCTGGAGCATCAGCCACAGTGGGGGAGTGGGGCTGTCCCCTCAACCTTTGCCAACACCTTGACTGACCCAGCACCCTCCACTCCAGCTCCAGAACCCACGTGAGGCTCCCACACCAAAACCTCCGCACGAGGCATTCCAGAGCTGGGGAAAAATCTCCCCCAGAGCTGCCTTTGGCACACGGTGCCTCGACTTTGAATTTCCCTCTCAACTTTGCCCCAGAGCCAGCGAAAAAGCAAGAATTTGAGTCGCCTCCAACTAGTTCTGACAGCTTGGGCTCTGCCAGAGGACTGGCAATGGGAGGAAGGATGCTGGCTCTGCATCCCAGCGCTGGAGCCAACACGATGCTGAGGGCACGAACCCAGACAAAACAGCCCCCTGCGCCGGCTCGGCACAGCTCGGCAGGAGCCAAAACCTCCGTCAGCAGCCGCCCCAGAGCTGTGCTGGCAGCCAAGGCAGCCCAAGGAGCAGTTTGCCGCAGGGTGCTGCAAATCCCCACGGGATGAGCGGCTCCGGAGGAAAACGTGGCCGCAGGGCAGCGGCTGGGGGAGATAAACCCCTCCCGGAGGAGCCGCCAGCAATGGGAGCGCCTACAGAACAGCCCCGTGCTGCGCCAGGGCTGAAAATCAATTTAAATTGAACGCGATTTTTAGCAAGGAATGAGAGGCCGGCTCGTCCCGCCAGAGGAATTCCTCAGCCCTGCTCCGGGCAGTCACGCCGCACCTCTGTTGCAATTCCCGTTCCCGAGCTGGGCGATTTTGGCCGCGGATCTGGGCAGCAATGCAGCCAGCGGAGATTTAAAAGGACGTTTTGAGGTTTCATTTCCTTTCAGTTCATGGGAAAGAACGAGCCCCCGGTCCCTCGGCAGGCGAGACGGCTTAGTCACTCATTCTTCCCTGATTAACGGCGAGGCCAATTAGGAGGTTTTAAGTAAATGGAAAAGCAAAAGTCAATTATTTGCAGAGGTTGAAACAAGGCTTGCAGTCAAACATCCGAGGTGACTAAACCTCCCCAGGCTCAGCAACCCCTTGGAGCGTGGGGGGGGGGATGTTGGGGGCTACTGATGATCTCAAACAATTAGCCCTGGTGGCCACCCCAGGGGAAGCAAGGGGGACAGAGGTACTGGGAGGAGGGAACACAAGATGACACCTGATTTGGCAAGGTGTAGGGTGCTAGAGGTGGTACTGCCAGGCTTTGCTTGAGCAGCAGATGGGGAGCCCATGATGATGATGCCAGTGGGTGCCCTGACCCCCCAGACCCTTGTGTGGGGCTGATGTGTCCCATGTGGGAACCGGCTCAGCCACCCACTGGCTCCTTCACCAGGGCGAGCAAAGCCTTCCAGCAGTACTGGGAACTATGGGGAGCATCCCCTGGTCACAGAGCTGAGCACTGGGGGCTATGGAGAGCATTCCCAACCTAAGCCACCCACGAGTGGCTGTCCCTTCACGAGAAGCTTTGTCTGCACATTCCCACCAACAGCTGGAGGGATCTGGGGACAGGTGACAGTTTGAGCAGCTGTGTCCCTTGTCCCCTCACCTGAACGCCCCTGTCATGGCTATGAATGGAAGGCTTTGGCTGCCTCCCACCCAGCCACCCCATCCTGGGTGCAGGCTCAGCCACCCACAGCAAAGTGCTCTGGCAGGAGGGAGCACACGCAGGGACCTCCCAGGGATGGCCGTCCCCAGCCACCCACTGACAGCACTTTCCCAATCCTGCTGTTTGCTCTGGGATCGCTGTGCTCCAGCACACACCCCTCCCACTGCCACCACCCCAGCCCCTGTCACACCCAGCCATGCACAGGCACCGGGCCCCGAGCAGCCGGGGTGGCTGGGCTGGCACAGGCTGGGCTGGCACAGGTTCCAGCACATCCCTCTGGTTCCTGGCAAAGGCAGGGAGAAAACAGTGGCTTTGTGGGGTGCCAAGGAACTAAAGCCTGGCTCAGCAGGATCCCCCGTGCCAGCCCCTCTGGGCACAGAACTCCTCTGTCCCCAGCCCCCGGGTTCCCCTCCTGCCTCCACAGCGTCCCCATGACTAAGATGCACGTGGTGGCCGCAGGCAGAGATAAAGGGGCTCCAGAGGGAAGGGCAGAGAAAAGCAAACCCTGAGCAGGGCTGGATGCAGAGCTGGGAGGGGTGCTGGGAGCAAGGAGAGGGTTGAGCTCCCAGCCACATTCCAGACCCCTTGCCAGAACCCCAAAGACCCCCACACACTCCTGGCATCACCCACCAGCCTGTGCTGTGGGCATAGCAGGGCAGGTAGCCCTGTGAGGGCGCCCCACAAAGGGACAGAGCAGGCAGCACAGGTCTGTCCTCATCCCAGATGAGTCTCTGAGGCTCCTCTGGGTGAAACCAGCCAGGAGAGGAGGCTCTGCTCCTGCCCACCACCCCAACAGGTCATGCCACCACTGCTGTCACCAAGCCCAAGGCAGAGCCACAGTCACGGGGCAGCTGGACCCCAAGGGCATGTGCAGCCCTCGTGTGCTGAGAGGTCATGGCCAGGCCAGAGCAGCCTTGGTCCAGTGTTGGTCCCTCCAAGCCAGGGTGGCAGGTGGATCTTGCCCTCAGGATTCCAGAGGCCATGGCAAACTGCCCAAGCTGGTCCAACAGCCTGGACTGGCTGTGTCCTGCCCTTGGAAGCATCTCCAGCATCAGCAGCAGCCCCACACATGGAATCACAGAATGGTTTGTGTTGAGAAAGGATCTTAAACCATTTCAACCCCCTGCCATGGGCAGGGACACCTTCCACCAGCCCAGAGAGCTCCAAGCCCTGTCCAACCTGGCCTTGGGCACTTCCAGGGATGGGGCATCCACAGCTTCTCTGGGCAACCTGTACCAGGGCCTCACCACCCTCATAGGGGAGAATTTCCTTCTGATATCTAACCTAGATCTCCCCTCCGTCAGTTTGAAGCCATTCCCCCTTGTCCTGTCACTCCAGTTCCTGATGCAGAGTCCTTCTCCAGCTTCCCCACAGCCCCTTCAGACACTGGAAAGTGCTGTGAGGTCTCCACACAACGTTCTCTTCTCCAACATGCACACACCACCCCATGCACATGCAAACACACACATGTACACCCATGCACACTCATACATGTATGAACAGACACACTTCCTCCCCATGCCCACCCACACACACGTGTTCACACCCAGGAGAGGCTGGAGGCCAGCAGCTGACAAATCCCAGTGGGAACACTCATCTGCATCCTCCCTCCAGCCCACATCCCGTTTGGAACCCACAGCCCTCATGTGTCCACTGTTCTTTGTATCTGTCCGGGGTGGGGGGAGGAGTCATTGGAATCCCAGCCCTCTCCAGAAGCCCCCTGGGTTGATGTAGAATCATAGAATTGTGGAACCACAGGACAGTTTGGGTTGGAAGGGACCTTAAAGCTCATTTTCCACCCTCCTGCCACAGGCAGCAACACCTTCCACTAGAACAGGAGCAGAGAGGAGTGGGAGTAGGTGCAGGGTGCCCAAGCCCCTGTGGATGCCACAGGGATGCCTCACCCCAGGCAGGGAATTTTCCTTCTGGTTCAGCAAAAAACAAAAAGGACAGAACAGCTCATTGAAGCAGAACCCCCAGGTTGGGGGGCCATGCCCCCTGCCCTCCTGATGAACCCTGGCCTGGCTTCTTTCCTGGCCCCCTGGCTCAGCTGGACTCAGCCCAGGTCCCCCCTGACCCCATGCAGTGTCCCCTGTTGCCCCAGCAGGTCAGAGAGGGGGTGATGGCAGGAATGTGTTTGCAGCACATGGAGGAGCAGACACTGGGGGGCCACATCATCACATCCCTTTGCTGGGGGTCCCTACCCTGGTGATGGTCCCTCTGTGTCATGGTGGTGGTGGCCTGTGAGTTGGTGGGACATTCTAGTGGCAGAGGATCCATGGGAAGTGTGTGTTGGCCCAGCCAGGCTTGCCAAGGGGAAAGAGTTAATCACTAATTTAGACAGTAAATGATTAATTAGCAGGTGTGGGTTGCTGGGGGGCAATGCAGGCTCCCCGCAGCCTCAGATCCAGTGGCACTGCCAGGAACAACCACCACAGTGGCACTGACAGGGACATTCACCACAGGCTGGCAGACATGGCACTGACAGGGACATCCAGTGACACTCAGTGACACTCATAGGGAGAGTGGTGGACCAGATGGCTCCTCCAGCAGGGAAAACTAAGGACAAAGTCATTGCAGGGAGGCTGAGGCCATCAGTTGTCCTAGGTCTCAGCTGGGCTGCTCCAGCCATTCTGCTCCACTGCCTGGTCCAAGCACACTCATGAGGTGTGCCCACTGTCCCCTGGGCACCTTCCCATGCCCCAAATCGTGATATTATGCAGACAGTGTGTCTGGACATCCCCCTAAGGGCAAACAGCATGGCAGGAACATGGATGAGGTACACAGGATGCCCTGCCCAGCACACCAGGGATGGGGTGCTGAGCCAGACCTCAAAGCAGCAGCACCTCACGAGCCCTGAGCAGCACCTGAACAGGAGGACCCATGGACACAGGTCCCAGCTCACCCCTGTGCAGTTCAGGGTCATCCCAGCAGGAGTTTGGGAACAGCAGAGCGACAGCAGGAGATGGCTCTGGGCAGGCTGAGCACCAGCAGCACAGTGACAGCCAGCACAGGGGACAGTGACAGGGATGCCACTGTCGATGGGGCACAAGAACCACACAGAGCCAATGGGTGCACCCAAAGGGTTAAGCCCCAGCCCGCAGTTTTGAGTTTCGGGAATTTGAATGTGAGCTCATTTCCACCCAGAAACACAAACTCCTTCATATGGGCCTGACTCAGCCCAGCTGAGCACCCTCCCCCCGGGAGAGGGTTTCCAGCACAGGCTCCAGGGGTAATGCCAGGGCTGGGGGGAGTCAGGCACGAGCTCCCCACCCAGGGGACAGGGTGGCAGAAAAGGGGCTGAAGGAGGGTTTGTGCTGATCACAGCAAAATCCAGGGGCTGACCCAGCAGCTATTCCCTGCTCTCATACAGACCAGGAGAGACTGGACCAGGGAAAAATAAACTGGGGGGACAGAGAGCAAAATCTGGGGACAGTTTCCCCTTTGCAGCAAAATGCACTGTCCACATAACCCATCCAAAACCATCTCGTGCTGTTCCAGGCTGCCATCAGGATTGAGACTGAGCTGGTTGGAATGAGCCAGGAGCAGAGCCTGACCCAGCTCAGCATCAGCGATCCAGCGGGACAAGGTCACTGCCTGCCACAGCACTACTCCGGAATCCATCGGGAATATACTCAGCCAGAAAGCAGCTCAGAAGAGCGGGTGGAAAGGGAGCACATCCTGCCTCCCGCGGGCAGCAGCTCCGGAGCGGCCCCTCATCCGCCCTCTGCTCTGACTCAGCCGTGGTGGGGAAGGGTGGGCAGGACGGGCTGAGCGGCAGGAAGGGATGAGGCAGCGGAGCCTCGGAGGAGAAACCAGATGGGGCCAGGCCTGAACCGGTTCATCCTCTCTCGCCCTGCCTTTGCCACACAGGGCTCTGCCTCCGGATGAGTCAGAAGCGCCCTCAGTGCCAGCTCAGCGCTGGGGCACCCATCGGGGACACGGCTCTCTGCAAGGTGCACCCTTCACCAGCGCCCTGCAGCATTCCACCAGCCCAACTGTGTCCCTGGGGGTGCCCCGGGAATGCACCCAGGGGTCTGTGCCCACAATGGAGCACCCAGCACCTCGCCCGGGAGCGATGGCTGCACCCCCCAGCCATGCCAATGCAACCTCCGAGGATCTGGTTCCAACCACGGGATCCATGGGGCTGAAAACTAAGCGGCACGATCAGCAGCAGCTCCTCAGCCTCAGAACAGCCCAAAAAACCCTGAGGGTGCTTAGGACAGACCCCTTCACCCGCAGCTCCTGCTGCCCAATGCCACGCTCAGCCCCCGCCCCGCGGCTCGGGGTCACTCCCAGCGCAGCAGGATTGGGATCCGTGTCCCGCTCCGTGCCGGTGCCGGTGCCGGCGGGGGTTTTCCCGTGGCGTGGATGCCGCTGTCCCGCTGCTTCCTGGGAACAAGGCTGCGTGCGAGGAATGTGCATGTGAATAACAAACAGCGGTCGGGGCCTTTGAATGCCTCGTGAAGTTGGTCAGGGCTGGACTGAGCCCAGCTGCGAGATGCCTGCCCTGAACCTCCCCGCCCCAGCAGCCTCCGAGAGATGGGGCAGAAGGAAGGAGATCCCCTTCTGCCCATCCAACCTGCCCGATCCAGGCAAGACCCCCTTTCTTGTCCCTTCCCCTTGGAGCAGCCTTGCCTTTGGGGGCAAAGCCACAAAGCACAGGTGACTGGGGGCAAAACCCACCCCAGCCCAGAGTGCCATCTGCCCGGTGGGCACGTGGACCAGGGCTCAAGTACACCAGCAGAAGTGACAGCACTCACAGGGCTGGGGGAATCTGGGGAGATGAACCATTCCCACAGAGCAGTTTGGCTCAAGCTGGACACCACCCCCCAAACCCTGTGCTGGAGCAGGAGCCACCACCCTCCTGCTGGCTGCAACCACATCACCCCACATGTCCCTGGTCCCCCAGGGTCCCACCAGCTGTCCAGGCTGGAGATCAGCTTCCAACCCTTTAGTGCTCACCCCGGAGCAGGTTCTCCTCGCAGCAGGGTGGGACCAGCATCACCCCTCCCCAGATAAGGTCCAGCTAATCCACCAGCACCGGCCAGGCAGCATTGCAATGGCGCAATCCCACCGTGCCGAGCCAGGGTGTGCACCAGCACCAGCATCCTCCGGGCACCCCTGGGAGCTGTGGGACCAGGGGAGTCCCCATGGCAAAGGGGTCAGATCAAATGTGGACATCTCCAGGTTTCTCTCGCGTGCTGGGGGCAGCTGCAGGTGGGTGGTCCTCGCTCCATGTCCCAGCAGAGGGCAAAAGCCAGTCCCTTCATGTCCCCTTGGGCTCAGACCCAGGGAGAGGAGCTGGATCTGGCACACTCTCCCTCTCCCCAGCTGGACAGTGCCAGCAGGAAACCCAATCCAGTCCCACGAGAGGAGACCAAACAAAGACTTTTATGTACATCCAAAAAAAAAGCATATCAAGAGATATTTGAACAAAACAGCCCTGAAGTTGTCCTGGGCTCTGCTGCAGCCCCTGGAGAGGTTTCCTGTGCCTGGTTTCTCTGCCCCACACACCTCTCATCTCTGTTCCCTCATCCCCATGGAGGGTGATGCCCCAACTGAGGGTGGCCAAGGGATCAGTGTCTCCCATGGCCAAGGATGTTCAGGAGGCACTGCAGACCCTGGTGAACCATGGACACCCCGGGGTGATGGGCACCTGTGCTATGGGGCTGGCAGTCAGTGCCCAGCAGCACAGAGCTCACCCTTGCTGCAGGAGGGTGGGCAGCATCTGGCAGAGCAAAAAGGCTCCCAGGAAGAGGCAAGACAGGGATGATCCAAGGCAGGGATTTTCCCAAGGCAAGGCTCTGTCCCAGTCTCAGGTGATGACCTGCATGTGTTGAGGTGAGAGGAAGAGGCTCAGGATGATTTCCATGGCTGAGCCAGCACCACTCTGGGTGCCTGCAGCTGGCAGCCCAGTTCTCCTGCCTCACACAGTGGCACCGAGGTCACTCCAGCTTTGGGGATATCCCTTCATCCAGGGAAACCCCCCAAGAGGCTGAGCAGAGCTGGCAGAGGCAGAAAAGAAGCCAGGACAAGCCTCCTGTGCCCCAGGAGCCACCAGTGTAGCAAGAGAGAAGAGAAATCCTGCCCCAGGTCCTCTGCCAGCTCCAGGGAAGAGCGTCCCATCCATCCTGCTGTGTGGGAATGTCCCATCCCAGGACTCCTTCAGTGAAGAGCCGGAGTTCCCCAGCACAGAGCTGGGATCCCAGCTGCAGGCAGGGACAGATCCCTGCCAGGGAAGGGCAGGAGGGCACAGAGAAGGGCAGGAGGGCACAGAGAAAGGTGCTGTGCTCTACTAGCCAGAGCTGGGACCTGTGTCAAATGTCACTGCTCTTTCCCTTTGAAAAAGGGGAAAAGGTGGAGTTTTACTCCTTCCTCCCTCTCCAGTCCAAGAGACTGAGAGGAAGCAACAAGGAGCTCTGCTCTGCCCCTTCCTCCCCTCCTGTCCCTGGCACTGGGCTCTCCATGCAGCCAGTGCAGGCATGTTCAGGCACTGGACAAGGTTCCAGGGCCAGCCAGGGGCCGGGGAGGGGGCCCAGCTCCTCCTTGGGGACCTCACTGCCAGGTCTGAGGAGCTGCAGCCCCAGGATGAGGTGACACCTCCTACAAACTGGGTGGTGGGACCAGACCTGGGTCCTGCAGGGGCAGACAGGGTGCTCAGCCTTGTCCTGGGGTGCTGGTCCTCACCCAGCTTCACAACTCAGCAAGTGTGTGTGGATCAGCATCTCTGGGTCTCTCCAGCTGTTTTTCCTGTTGGAAAGCTTGGAGACACAGGAGCTGATCAGTCCCAGAAGGGTGGGATGGAGCTGGCAGAGGCCAAGAGGCACCAAGTCCCTCTGAGCTGAGCCAGCCTCTGCAGCCAGGAGGGAGGCAAAGGCTTGGAAAATCCCAGCTCCTGGTTGTGCTTCCTTTGCTGGGTCCCTGCAATGGGTTTAGGGGTGTCTGATACTGCCGTGGGGGTGTCCTGGCCTGTGGGTGCTTTTCTCTCCCTGGGCTGACCCAAGAAGGGCTCTCAGCTGCAGTGCCACCCCCACTCCTCCTGTCCTGGCACTCCTGCTCCCAGGCAGAGCAGGGAAACCCTCCGTGCCTGCCCCAGCTTGCTGCAGGCAAGGCCTCTGGATAAACCCTTGCTGGGGGCGGCAGGGAAAGCCCTCCCAGAGGGAATGCAGGGTTTGCCCGCAGGGCTGAGCACGGGCAGGGCTGGGAGGGCTCCCATTGCCTGCACACGTGGGAAGGCCACCAGAACAATGTCCCCTGCCCCAACATGCTGGCTCGCAGCGAGCCCCGTGCCCCGACACGACGGCTGCAGGTGAAGCCCCAGCTTGCCAGACCCAGCCCTTCCCACTGGCAGGGAGCCCTGACATGCCAGGGGAGTTATTTATTTCACGATGAAAGAAGACACACATTTCGTTACAAGAAACCACTCCAGGTCTCCAGCACCATCCCTCGGAGCCTCCCTGCACCACTCCCCCCGGGGCAGGGCGAGGGTTTCAGCCTCAAGACCCACCCCAGAGCCCAGCACCGGCGGCCTCCACCTCCCACGCCGGCTGGAGCTGAGCTGTGGCCGAGGCTGGGAAATGAGTGTCACGCTTAGGGAAGCCACAGCAAACCTCTCCCTGCTGCCAGCAGCCTCCACCCCTGTGGCATACCACAGTCCAGCACCTTTTGGCATTTTCCTGGCACCTCTGGATCTGACCCCACAGCCTACCTATCCCATTGGCACCCAGCCTCCCGGTAGGAGGATGCTCCTGGGTGGGATCAGGGATGTGCAGCCAGTGGTTGGAGCAGAAATGCCACAGGTCCAGTCCCAGGGACGAGGCTCAGTGTCACCTCTGCCACCACTGCGTGGGCTGCTGCCTGTGGAAGTCCCACCCCAAAATTAACAGCTGGTTTACTCTGTAATTAACGGGCTGGTGACTCCTCGGAGATGCCAGAACAAGGTGTGAGCTCCCAGCGACCCTCCCTGTGCTGCCAACCCACCTCCACATCCCTCTGGCCATAGAGACATCCGGCAGCTCCTGCTGTGTCCCAGGGCTCCCACACCCACCAGGGGCCCTGGACTGAGGCACCTGGCTCGTGCCAGTCATGCATCACCTCATCCCCCTGGAGAAGGGTCCATGGGGCTGGGACACTAGCGATGGAGTTACTCCAGCATGAGGGAAGAGCTTCATGCAGTTTCATGCTGAGGGCACTGGGAGGAGGAAGCCCCTGGACAGGAGGGGACACTATACCAAAATCCAGGTTACCCAGTGACATCTCAGCTTCCCCAGGAGCCCTGGCAGGACACCCCGTGCATGCCACCCTCGTGTTCCCAGGTGATGGTGCCCATGCTGAGCCATTCCGTGCCTCACCCACAGAGCAGGTTGGAAGCAACTCTCAACCCACATTTGGGAGGAAGAGGAGGAGGAGGGCAGCTGAAGGGTATTGACAAACAAACTGGATGACTCAATCTGGGAAGATGTCCAAAGCAGGGCAGCAGAAGGAAGCACTGGTCACAGAGACCTTGGAGAAGGGGATGCAGGAGCTGCAGGCAGCACTGCCAGAACCATCCAGGTGTAGAGCACACCTGGCTGCCCTGACAGCCCCAGCACAGCATCCCTGCTGCCTCCACACCTGCTTGGAGGATCCAGTCCCACCAGCACCACCAGTGGGAGGAAAGACCCTGGTCCTGAGCCAGCAACACTCAAGTCACGAGTGTGTGGCTTGTGACCTCTGGGAGACATTTGGCATCAGCCATCACCATGCCAGCTGGGACAGGGCATGGGACCTTCACAGCTTGGCTTTGATGGGAGAGGTTCCAACACAAAGGATACTGTGCCATGGCATGAGGGGGCCTTTCCCGCCTCCCTCCTGCCTCTAATCCAGCTGCAGTGCTGAAAGCTCCATTCCCAGGAGGGAGAAAGCTCTGGCCCAGGCTCTCCCCAGCAGTTCTGGGTGCTGCAGCGCTGAGAAGCACTGCTAGCCCCTGAGAGCTCCCGGCCCTCCAGCAATAAGGGGTCACATCACATGGGCATCCAAACTCCTGAAAGTTGGGAGGACAACTGGGAAAAGTTGCTTGGAGAGGGGCTTGATCCCTCCCTGGGCACCAGCTGGAGCTGCAGCAGCAGAGAACAGGCCGAGCTAGGCAGGAAAACCCGGAGTTTTCCCCGCCACGTTGCTTTGCATGCCTGACAGCAAGTCGTGCCTTGTCTGTTGGGTTACAGCCCCTCCCAGCTCTGGGGGCTCCTCAGCCAGAGAGAAGCCCAGGCGAGAGCAGAGAGGTGCTCCAAGAAACTAGTTCGCTGCAGTCTCTCCCAGGGAGGTGTCCCAGTACAGGTGTGTGTCTCCCCTACTCACTCCAAACCTTCAGAGCTGCAGGGTGGCACAGGGCATGTCCCAATCTCCATAATCCTATTCCACAGCAATCTTTTTCCCATTAAATCTTTTTCCCACTTTTCCACATGAAAAGTCATCTGCAGCCCCCTGACCCCCTGCCCATGGGCTGAAACCCACCCTGAGGCAACAGCTCAGCCCCTACCAGGGTTCAATCATCCAGCCTGGCCTTGCAAACACCCGATTCCTGACCCAGCAGAGACAGATTCCTGCACAGAAAACCCAGACGGGCTTTTCCTTGTTATTCTTCAGGATTAGGATCACAGGGCTTGGGCAGGGAGTTATCTCTGTACAAAGAACGAGCAAGTTAAAGGGAAATTCAGGATGTGCTTTGAATCCAAACAGCCTCACAGGTCAGCCGCGCTGAGCTTTAACTAATGCAAGACAAAAACCCCAGAGCGAGTTCCAAGCTCTCCTTCAAAGCTCAAAAACCTGCTGGCGTCCTGCTGAGCCGCATACCACGTAAGCATTCCTGCCAGGAATGACGGGGCCTGGCAGGGCCGATGGGCTCCACCGTACCCCGTGAGACACCAGGTCCATGTGCCAGCTCTACCACTCTGCTCCAGCAGCAGCAGCTGCTGCTTTTTCCCCAGAGCCCTTGAGGACAAAAGGACTTCAGAGCCACTCCCGTGGCTTTATGGCCGAGACAGAGAAATGATATGGTGGAGCCACCTCCAAAACATCGGCGCTCCCGAGCCTTTGAGCTCCCGGCGAGACGCACAAGGTCCAGCACGAAGCTACACTGGGCTGTGGCACCCGCCTGGGTGTGGCACCAGGGGGTGTGTGGGGGTGGCTTCACCCACTGGACATGAGGGGGTGTTCCAGCCTGCGGAGCTCAAACCAAAGCCGGAGCATGAAAGGGTTCGGAGGTCACATCCTGCCAGCTCGGGAGCCCCAGGGAGCCGAGCACCAGCACCACGAGTGATGTAAGGTGGCTCAGGGGACCCCAGCACCGTGACAGAGGGGTGACCCCACATACAGGGGTCAGGCAAGTCACCACAGGGCCCAATTAGCAGCTCTGCCCCCCCCCAGCCGTTGCTTCGAACAACCCCTGCCTGTGCAGAGCCAGAATCCCACGTTCCGCGGTTCCCAGGCGGCTCTGGCCAGACATCCCATGCCAGGGGCGAGGCGCTGACGCCCCGGGACAGACGGGCTCTCAATAACCACATTGTCACCCTGCCCCGTCCCACGGCGCTGGCGGGGGCACTGCTGGGTCCTCCCTGTGCCGGGAAGACTGGGAGCATCCAGTCCTTCCCTCCACCCCAGAACCTTTGGGGGGCGGGGGGCTTCCCTGAGGAGCTCCCAGCACTGTAAAGGAGGGTCAGACTCAGCTGCCAGCCAGTCCCCGTGGTGACAGCGGTGTCCCCGCACAGGACTCGGCATCCAGCATCCCCCGCAGCCCTGATCCCCCCTTCCCTCCCCGCAGCCCCGGGGGGGTTCGCGCACCGACACCGTCCCCAGAGCCAACACAAACACCCCTGGCACAACCCAGCCTTTCATTTGAGAGGATGACGAGCACCTCGGGTACCCTCGCAGAGCACCCCGGGCCGTGCCGAGGCAAAAACACGGGGGAAACTGCAAAACTAAAGACGTTTAAAGAGC
>VWZD01002287.1:0-19380 GCA_013396695.1 Sakesphorus luctuosus | reverse complement strand
GTGTGATCGGGTGGGTGGCGATTTAAGAGAGGGGGGGGGAAAGCGGGGGGATTCCCGTGGATTGATGGCCCTGCCGCCTTCCCATCGTCACCTGCCCCGGGATGGGGGCACTGCGCAATCCCCCTACCCACCCCCGGCTGCTGCAATGGGGATGAGAGCCCAAAATGGAAGGGGAAAGGCAGGGAAGTGTCCCGGTGTTTCTCTGCTGCAGGATCGGCTTTGGGGAGGGGGGAGGTTGGCTCTGGTGCTTTGCTGAGATTTCCTTTGGGGGGGCTGGTCCTCTCGCCTCGTGGTGGGGAGAGGGGCTGCCCTCAGCCCGGTTGGATGCGGGGAGGGGGGGAAGATGGACCCGCTGCCCACGCACCCCCTGGCACGGCCACTTCCAGTGCCCTCGGCGGAGGGGACAGAGCCCAGCGCCACTGCGTGTCCCTTATTTCCATTCATTGTCCCTGCGCTGGAACAGGGAGCTCAGACACACACATAGACACGCAAAGGTTCGAGGCAGCATCATGGAAATCTGGCTCAGTCCTTCCCTTCAGGGTTTAGTGACAAACTGCTCCGTTCTTCCCTGAAAAAAAAAAAAAAAACCAACATCATTCCAGACTGAAAAATGATAATTTGGAGCCGGGCATCAGTTGCCGTAGCAGGGGAGCGTGGGTGGCTGGAGGGAGGGAGCAGGGTTTGTGCAGGCAAAATGCTGCAGAGGAGCGAGGGATGGGACCCTGGGGGAGCACCCTGGGGGTCCAGCCCTCCCCTCCCGTGGGAATCAGGGTGCTCTGCAGGCTGCCACGGGAAGCTCCTGGGCTTGATGGGTTAGTGCCTGCCTTGGGGGACTGTTTTCAGGTGGAGCTGAGGTAGGACCAGCCTGCAGGGTCCCCAGACCCCCCCCGTCCCTGGGCACCAGTGCGGATGGCACGAGATCGCCTGGCTCCCTCGCTGTGTCAGTCTGCTCTCAGGCTGGGGCTCCCTGGAGGTTTTCCTGCAGGAGATATTTGCTCCTAAGGAGCAAGAGGTCTAAACCTGGGGCTGACCCCGAGGCAGGACATCTCCCTGGGCTCTGTCCCCTGGAGGGAGGGAAGGATGGGAAGGATGCTGCTGTGTTGCCATGGCTGGCTCTGCCAGCCCCCACTCTGGAGCTGCATTCTGCCCTGGCTTCCCTCCAGACCCGGATTATTCCTCTGACCAGCTGGTGCCATGACAAGATGGGTTTTGGAGGCCTCTGAAGAGGTGGGAGGCTGTGGGCAGGGGGGTGAGGTGGACGAGTGCTGCAGAAGAAGGGCAGAACTGGATTGTGGCCCCCCAGAGCCGTGGGGTGTGTGCTGGGGTGGGTGTCCCTGCACCTTCCTGCGGTGTCCAGCAGTGGTGGCTCTGTGCCTCCAGGGCTTGCTTTCATCTGTTTGGGGTTGGAGCTGAGTGCAGTTGTCCCTAGAGGTGATGCCTGAGGACCAGGTCCTTCTGCTGGGTCTTGTGTTTACTCTGTGCCACCTCCCAGGGAGCCCCAGTGGACAACCAGCCACTCTGTTCTGGTACTGGTTGGAAAAATCTCACCCCAGTGTGGGAGCTCTGTGAACACCCTTCCCCAAATCTTCACCTGAACCCCCAACACGTGGATATCCCTCACATCTTCTTGTACCTCAGAGCTCCTTGGATCTTCTCAGGGCAGTCTGTCCCGAGCTTCCCCTGCCTAGCCTGGTCCTGGCTCTCCTGCAGCAGCCTGCAGTGGCGAGCAGGAGGAGGAGGAGGAGGAGGAGGCTGGTTTTACTTCACTGACCTGTCAGCAGCGAGATAAGACAGGCTGTGCTGCAGGGGTGACACCTGTGCAGTGCCTGCACCCACAGTGGGCTGGTGCAGGTCATGTGGCTGGAGTGTATGGAGGTGACACCGTGCTGGATCCAACACCCTGGACCCCTTCAACCTCCCCAAAGGCTTTTTTTGCTCCTGTGGCTGTCATGGACAGATGAGAGAAGCAGAGGAGCCCTGGGATAAGGAAGTGCCCTGCTGCCTTGCAGAGACAGCAAGAAAACACCTTTCCCCCAGGACACCAGCTGATCCTCCCACGGAGCATCCTCACCTGTACAGCCGCCCACAGAGCTGACCTGTGCCAGGTGCCTCCTGCCAGAGCCACACCGAGGAACCCCACGGCTAAATCCTGCCTGGATGGGGCCTGACGGGCCCCCAGCACCCATGGACAGCACCCACTGCCCGCTGTGTCACTCATGTCCCCATCATGTCACTCTGTGTTCCCATGTGTGGCTCTCCAGAGTCCACCCCTGCCTGGCATTTGCTGGGATATGATGACTCAGGGTCCCAGGCTCGTGCTGTGCTGCACCTCCAGGGACAGGGAGGAGGCACAGGCAGGGCTGGAGCCTCTGCCAGCCCCAGGGCCCTGGGGACCTGCTGCTGGGTGGTTGCCACCTGACTCACCCTGGTTGTTCAGGGCACCTCAGAGCTCCCACCACTCCATCCAGGGAGCCTTCAAGGGCCAGATGCTGCTTGTGGAGTGTGCTCTGAGCCCATCTCAGTGCCCAGGGCACACAGCTTGTGTGCTGCCCCATGCCAGGTCTGCAAGGTCTCTACCGAGCAGAGGAAGAGGAGGCAGTGAAGGGCACAGGACTCCTGGGCTAGTGGGAACATTGCAAGGATGCACATGGCATCCTCCTGCCTGCCCTGAGCATGATCCCAGACTGATGGACAAGTGGATGGGTGAGGAGGAGAGGATCTCTGTGCCTTGTCCTGACCGTGGGTGGGAGCAGACCTTGAAGCCAGTTGCTCCTGGGCAGCCCACCCTCCCAATCCCTGGCTCCTGGGAGCCACCAGCCTGGCAGGAATGGTACAGGAACAGGCAAAGCTTGGCCAGGCCTGTGCAGGGGCCTGTAGCTCTGTCACCAGGGTCTGCCTCACCTCCAGTGTCTGATCTAAGTTGGAAAACTTGAAAAAATAGATGCAAAATTCAGGCCTCACCTTCACACACATTGCCGAGCAATTTCAGTCTCCAAACCATGGTTTGCACCAGGGGATGAGAAACTCTTGCCCATGTGTGACCATGGAAGGTGACAAAGAGTGACAACCCTCAGTTTGGCAGGTCTGCATCCACCCACCAGCGTCTGCAAGGTGGACAAAGCCACTGACACAGAGGATTTATTTCCCACTTGAAAAATAAGGCCTGGCTCTAATTCCTCTGCACCTCTTGGGGACAGTGTCTCAGGAGAGATTCCCTCCTTCTTCCCACAAAATCAACACATTTAAAAGGAGAATCATCATCACATGGCTTTTGGTTGCACGCTGAGGAGCAGATGCTGCGTCCACCAACTCACAGCACAGGGAGGAACTTGGCTCTGGGGAGTGCAAAAAATAGATCAGGCTGAAGGTGCATTGATTTATGGGCTCCCACATCACTGGGTGCTCATGAATGGGCACAGACATGTGTGTTGGAGGGTCTTTTATGGAGCCCATCAGATAGTCTGACCTTGGACCACTTGGAACAGTGAAGACCACTCAGTTGGGGCAGCTCAGCCTCACAGGCTGCCCTTCAGCCTGTCCCTGGTGTCTGTGGGCACAGGAGACCAGCCCAGCCTGGATTCCCACCAAGCCCAACCTGAAGAGCCCCAATTTGTTGGTGTTTGTTGTGGTTCAAGAAAGAGCAGGACGAGCTCAGAAAGTCACACAAATAGTAGAGCATGACCTACTCCTGGGAGAAGGTCACCTCCCCTCTGGGTCACTGTGACACCCCATGTGTGCTGTCCTGCTGCAGGAGAGCTCTGGGCTCCTCTTGGCACTGAAGCACCAACACTGGCCACACCACCAGCACCTACAGCTGCTGACAGTCAGGTAAAGCATCTGCTGGGGATGGAAACACCTGGAGAAAGAGGAGAAGCACAAGTGAAGGGTGATGCCTTCAGCAGGGGCCTCAAGGTCTGTGACCTGTTGGTTCTGTGTGAACAGAGAAACTCTGCTTAACTCTGAGATCCTTGTGCAGACCTAAGGAAACTGCCAGGAGTGATCATAGAACATCCTGAGCTGGAAGGGATCCACAAGGATCATCGAAGTCCAGCTCCTGGCCCTGCTCAGGACACCCCAACAATCCCACCACGTGCCTGATCCTGCAGTGAAAACTTTTGTGAATTTTACCTTGGGATTCGTGGGTGGCGTTATGCTTTTCATTTCCCTTTTGTACTTCTGGGTGTGTTACTCAACTTCTAGAGTTCCAGACCTCCAGGTCTCTGTCCTCCTCCTCTCCAGGCTGTGCAGGTTTCCCAAGGCTTTGGCCAGCAGGTGTAAATACAGAGATCCTTGATGAGAGCAGTGCAAGTAGGAAAAGGAGTTAATCACAGGTTACTACAATTACCATGACTAATCTGTGAAGCTGGAGCCCCAGCAGCACCACACATGACCCCAGAGCAGCACAAATACTGCTCAGTGTGGCCTTAACACATGGCATGTTCCACCAGCAGCCAGGAGGGAGACCTGAGGTGCAGCTCTGGATGTAAAAATACCAAAATTCACCTCACCCAGGGTTGGGGAGATGTGGATGAAGCTGAGCCTGAGCAGTTCTGCCCATGCAGGGCTTCCTGCAGCTGGATGGTGCCTGGACTGCACCCCCAGCAGGTTCCCATGTGAGCGATGTGCCCTCTAGGAAGGCTGAGGGCTCCAAGTGGGCATAATCCAGTGAGAAAAATGAGTGTTCAGGACATGGACTGCTGGAGGGGAGATGTTTGAAGCTTGCTTGGGCTATGGGCACAGCACTGTCCAGGCTCAAATCATCCCTAGATAGTTCTTAGTTATGCTGAAGGACATCAACTGGGCTTTGCCTCCTGTCAGTGAAGTTATTCTCCATGTGCTGGATGAGGTTGGTGGCCACCAAGGGCCATTCCTGCCATCCTGTGATCCATGATGCCTGTTTTATGTGGGACAGCCTGGGGATGGCACACTGGCACCCAGAGAGCCCCCACTGAGGATGTTCAGAGGTGGAGACGTGCTCCACTACATCCAGACGTGGCTGTATCAATGTAACATTCACACTGTCTTGAGCAATTAGTTAATGAAGCAGCACAAAAGCAGTTGCCAGGCCAACCCAAAGCCAAACGTGTTCGTCTGGGAGATGCAGCCTGACAGCTTCTTAAGAGAAGTGGGTCTTGAGCAAACCTCACTGTGGATATCTGTGATCTGGCTCTCCAGAGCTGCTCAGGGATTTGGGATCCCAAAAGAGAGGATGTGTAAGGAGGGTGACAAGGCCACGGTTGGAACCACTCATCTCCAGTAGGACCTTGGGCAATCCATGCCCGTCCATAAAGCAGCTCCATCTTCCTGTACCACATCAGGCCATGGCGTGCAGCCCGTGAGGTCCCAGGATGTGGCAGCAAGGGAGTGTTTCTGACCAGGAGGAGTTTGGTCTCATTGCTCCAGGAGGGAAGGGCTTGACCATCACTGCTGGCACAGGACAGGCTGAGGTCAGCACTGGAGCTGGAATGTCCCTGGATGCAGCATCCCCCACCATCCCTGTGTCCCACGGTGAGGTGGTGACCAGGATGAGGCTTTACTGCTTCCACCAGTGAAGATCAGGGTGCTCATCAGCTTCCAGGCTCATTCTGAAGCAGGATAGCAGGCTTGGGGCATCCCCAAATGGGGACATCTCAGCACAGGCCGTGCTTGGCCACAGCTTTGTTGGTGTGGGCACCAGTGAGGGCAGGGATGTTCCCTCTTCCCCAGGTCCAGCTGGAGACATGGGGCTGGTTGCTGTTTCCATGTCCAAGCAGGACAAGGCAGGGCTGGAGAAAGGCTGCCCAGGCAGCTTGGTATAAATAACCTGGGGCTAAGCCTCTTGGAGGAAGGGATGGGCTCATGTCCTACTAGGCCACCGTGTCACCAACTTCTGGTCCTGCTTGGGAACAATGCAGTGGGCCATGCCCATGCCGCGTGTCACCCCGAGAACGAGCCTCACTGCAGGTGGTGGTCTGGACGTGTGGTGGGTCCCATGTGGATGTGGTTGGGTCTCAAACATGTCACCTGCGTGGTGGCACTTTTAGGGCCCTATTGCTCCAGAGGTGCTCCATCCCACGGGGCAATTGTGCTGCCCTGTCCATGGGCTCTGATGTTGGAGGAGGAGTCCAGAGCTGTCTGTATTGTCTGTTCTTGGGAGAATTTGTAATGAAAATTCTTCCAGCCTGAGGGAAATGGATGTGATGTGGTAGGTCCAGACAAGCCAAGTGTTGAAGGCACTGCATGAGTTGCTCTTAGTATTTTTCCCCCTGAAACCTGCTTTTATCTCCAAGTTGAAAAGCTTGACTGTGAACATCACCAACTGATGTTAGAGCCCCAAAACTCTTTGGGGACCATTTGAGAACATGAGCAGCAACATCTAACCCACTAATGAGGAATGTGAGGGCCCCACTTTCTGGGAGGTGGTCAACTTTAGGATCTCAGGGAATGAAGGAGCTGCCATCTCTCCTGGGAGTCCAGACCACTCTTCCCTAACCCTGGTGTTTGATGGCCATGTTTGCCCTGAATGTGACACTAATCTCTGGCCTTTGCTCAAGTTTTTGCCCTTTGGCAGGACCCTGGAGCCTCTTTGGAGGATGCTGTGTGGATCTGTCTCTTTCCTGACCCTGCCCAGGCTCTGAGCTGGCTCTGAGTGAAAGAGCCAAACTTTGGATCCAAATCTGACCCAAGGTGGAGGCAGGAGAGGACATCAGTGTAGGGAACAGCTGTGCCTGGTGGCCCATCTCTAAGCAGGGAATGGACGCCCTAAAACCATAAAGCTCAGAGCAATTACCCTCTGAGGTGCCCACTCCTGCTCTGGGAGGCCCATCTTGGTGCCAGGGTCAGGCTGGGGGATGTGACAGGACTTTCTGCAGCCAGGCAGATGCTCCCCCCCAAACATCCTCCACCCAGCTCAGCCCATGCACATGCAGAAGGGACACAGTGTTCCCACAAAGCCAGGCACTGGAGATGAAATGTCCCCTGCAGTGCCTGCTGCAGCGAGGACAAGCTCAGGAGTGGCTGAAGCAGCAATTTGAGAGCCCTTTTTGGGCTTCCCTGTCTTGGGCCCCCTGTCCCACCCTCACCACAGCAAGCAGAGGGTGCTGGGAGCACCACAGGACTAAGCCATGGGAGCCTTTGCTCTGACAGTGCCTTCCCCTGGGCCCCAGGACGCTCGTTACCTCCTTCCTTCCTCCCTTCCTTCCTCCCAGCCGTGGATCATGGCAGTATTTTCATGATAGAGGCAGGATTTCTTCCTGGCTGCTGCTTCTTCCTGGCCCTTTCCCAGCTGGTATTGCTGCCTGGCACATGGTGCACCAGCATGGCCCCCTGTGCTTTGCTGGAGTTGGGGCTGTGGGGTGGGATGGAGCCCTCGTGCTGCCTTGTAAACAGCACTGTTGTTGCTGGATCCTTGCTCTGGGGAAGGAGCCAAACGTGAGTAATGGAAGGAAGGGCAGTGCCAGTGCATCCCTCCTTCCTGGCAGTGCTCCTGTGCCAGTGAAAGACCAGGGAGCAGGACTGGGATGCACAGGCAGCTCTTGCTGCCACTCTTGCCCATAGCAGAGGACAATTCCTGGTTCATTTATTTGCTATATGGGTGACTGGATCCCTGTGGGCTTTGCCTGCCCAGGAGTGCCCAGCTCAGGTACCTGGTTTCCTTCCATCCCCCCTTCCCCAGCCTGGAGCTTCCCTGTGCCACCCCCTTTGTCCCTGGAGAGGCCAAAGGATGTGACCAAGGCCAGGCAGGACACTGAGCTCAGGGCCCTTCTGGTGCTCCCTTGAGGCAGATGGTGCTGGGAAGGAGATGGATTTGGGAGGAACTGCTGCCTCCAGGTTCTCCAGCAGGACAGACAGGCTCACAGGCTCCTGTTTTAACCCTGCTGGCACCAGTGCCATGGCTCTGGACCCTGCTGGGATTTACCCAGGGAACTGGCACCCTTGGGGTGACTTGACAGGGAAGGGTCCCAAGGCTGGAAGGGTGACACTCTCAACAGTGGTCTCCCCACACCTGGCTGTTTTCTAATGCAGAAACATTTCTTAATTGGGTTTTAATTGGACATTTCCATTCTTGTCCCTGAGGCCAGGGGGTCAGAGCAAAACCCTCCAGGGATGAAATCCAGGGAGAAGCTCTTTGTGAAGACGTGGCACAGACTCTTTTCCTCAGGCTCAGCTGGGCATTCCCCAGCATGTCCCTGCCCTGTGAGGGATGATGGTTCATACACCAGGGTCAAATGAGACCTTCAGGATTTGGGGGTCACCTCAGATCCCCCAACACAGATGTTCAGGCAGCACGTGTGTCTGGCAGGAGGGCAAGTACCAGCTCTGGCAAGGCTTGAAACTCCCTGCCTGCAACCCAGCCCTGAATGTGGCATCCTCATCCCTCTGCCAGGATCACCTTGTAATGCCTGAACCCCACCCCCAGGTGGTCTCTGGGGTCCAGGGGGTCCCTGCTGTCCTGGCTGGTTGCATAAGCCCAGCAGCTGCAGGAGGTGAAATGGGATTGTGAGGGATTACAAGGAACAGGCTCAGGCCGCTTGATTCTTGTTTCTAAAAGAAGCTCTTAAGCCGCTGTTGTTTTCCCAGCACTTTGGATTAGGGCTGAGACATGTGGGATGGCCCCCAGGCTCCCCAGAGGGACCCCCAGACCCTCTGCCAGCCCATGCTCCCCACCAGCATGGCCTCTGTTAGTGCCAAGCATGAGAGAAAAACAGGGCTGAGGAGTGACAGCCCCTCCCTGGGTACCCCCAAATCACCCTTATCCCCTCCTCACATCCCCAGCTAAGGCTCACCATGGCCCTGCACATGGGTGGGGGGTTTGGTGCCTCTGGCACAGCCCCCACTGCTGCTGACAGACCTTGGGGCACTACAGAGGGGCAGTTGTGGTGCTCACCCTTCCCCATATTCCCTTTCTTCCAGAGATTATGCACGATGTGATCCGGAAAGTGAAGAAGAAGGGGGAATGGAAGGTGAGCACCAAAGCTGAGGCGTGCAGGAGAGGAGGAGGAGGGTGGGGAGGAGGAAGCAGGGAAGGGGGCAGGGGCAGGCAGGGTGGGAAGGGGTGGGGAAGGGCAAGTCATGCTGTGCTCCCCACTCACAGCCCCTCTCCCCAGGTGCTGGTGGTGGACCAGCTCAGCATGCGCATGCTCTCCTCCTGCTGCAAGATGACCGACATCATGACAGAGGGCATAACCAGTGAGTACCAGCTCCCTGCATCCCACAAACCTCGCTGTGGCAAGGGCAGAACCTCCCTCTGTACCAGAGGCATCTCCAGGCTGGCACAAGGCAGTTGGCACGGCCCCCACCCCACCCAGCCCTATCCCACTTGGGATGGGGCCACAACACCTCCCATCGCTCGTGGGTAACTCTTGGTGCCAGGCTGGTGTTCCATGTGTCCCTCCTTGCCTGCTGGGGCTGAAGCAGCCAGAACACCTTGTCTCCTGGCAGTACCTCAATCTGAGGAGGAGACCAGGTGGTGTTTTATGTCAGCCTTATAAATAGCTTCCTGCAACACTTGGGAAGGAGAAGGAAACCCCAGGCTGGGCAGTGGGAGGTGTTGGGGGCAGCAGGTTTTGTCCCAGCATGGGTAGAGCTACATCATCTCCCCCAGGTGGTTCCCCCTGGCAGGGAATGTGAGTGTAAACCAAGGGAACAGGAGCACAGACAGATCCGTGGCCCCTGGGACCTGGCCAGGTGCCCACATACACAGTCTCATGGGGACCACTGGGCTGGGATGGGGTGGACAGAGCTCCTGGGTGGGCAGAGGTGAGTGCCTGGTGATGTTCTGGACAAGGAGGGTTTGGTAGGGCTGGTCCTGTGCTGCTGTGGCATATCCAAGAACCTTGATATCCCCTGTGCTGCCAGGGCATATCCGACCACTGTGACATCCCCTGTGCTGCTGTGGGGTATCCAAAAACCCTGGGGCATCCAAATGCCCCTGCCCACACTCATCCCTGCCATCATGCCTGTTTTTCCCCAGTTGTGGAAGACATCAACAAGCGCCGGGAGCCACTGCCCAGCCTGGAGGCCGTCTATCTCATCACCCCCTCCGAGAAGGTGAGGGCATGGTGTGGGGTGCAGGGACACAGCCTCTGGCTGAGGTGAGGCAGTGGGATGCCCATACTGGGATGGGCATCTGTGCCCATGGGAAGCATCCTGGCTCCAGCGAGGCAAGCAGTGCCACTGGGGCAGTGGGATGGAGGTGGAGAGCTTCTTCTATGCCAGGAGGGAGGATGCTGGGTAATGCTGCCAAGATGCCCAGGGTGCCACCCTGCCCAGCCCAGCTGCTCCCTCTCTCTTCCAGTCCATCCACTCCCTCATCAACGACTTCAAGGATCCCCCCACCTCTAAGTACAGAGCTGCCCACGTCTTCTTCACTGACTGTGAGTACCCAGAGTGGGGGGAAAGTCATGAATGGGGTGAAAGCAAGCAGGGTTGGAAGGAGGGATGGAGGGTGAGGGGTGGAGGGATGCTGAGCACTGCCCTCCTCGTGCCCTTGCAGCCTGTCCCGATGCCCTCTTCAACGAGCTGGTGAAATCCCGCGCCGCCAAGGTCATCAAAACCCTGACAGAGATCAACATTGCCTTCCTCCCTTCAGAGTCCCAGGTGAGGCTGGGCTGGGCACTGTCCTTCCTGGGGTGGTGCAGGAGAAGGGACAGGCAAGGAATGCTCTGCGTCCTCCAGCCCATCAGGGTTTGTGTAACAGCTCTGCATCCCGGGTTGGCTCCTCGGCCCCGCTCGGCCCTTCCTCCCTGTCTGCTGTGATTACTTCCCGGGCTGATCTGCCCTGGGGGATTTAACTGGTGCTGTGCCCTGGCCCTGTGCCAGCAGCTGCATTGGGCAGCTCTGCCTTCCTGCCGTGGCCACCAGCCAAGGGCACCAGGGAGCTGGCCTTATACCATCTGCCCCTGCTGGGCACAAAGGGACCGGGGGATGGATGGTGCCAGACCCGCTTGGTGCCATTAACCCTTCAATCCTCAGCATTTTTGAGGGATGGCATCTCTTGGGATCAATATGTGGAGCCAGATTGCCTTCTGGTCTTTCCTGGGGGCATGGCTGGGGAGCAGTGTGTCCCTGCCATCCCTAGGTCTCTGGTTCTCTGCCTGGAAGCAGGTGACTGATGTGGGCAGGGGATCTCCTGCCTCCTCTGCTCACCTGGAGGAGCACATGTGTGTAGGGACTGTGCCAGGGAGCTAGAGCTGGGGAAGGCATCAGGGTCTGGAGCTGGCAGCCAAAAAACCCAAGGAATGCTCCAAGCATCACTGAGCTTCGACTGCCTGGTCCCAGGCTTGGCTGGGACCTTTGTCTGGGAATGAATGTGGTTTCCAAACCCACCAGGGTGTCTGGCAGGGCCTCTCTCCTCCAGACAGCCCCTCTGACCTCCCTCCTGTTGCGCCCCCAGGTTTATTCTCTGGATTCAGCCGACTCCTTCCAAAGCTTTTACAGCCCCCACAAGGCACAGATGAAGAACCCGATCCTGGAGCGGCTGGCGGAGCAGATCGCCACGCTCTGTGCCACGCTGAAGGAGTACCCAGCTGTGCGGTACCGGGGGTAAGGGCAGCGTGGGGGCACCCCTGGGACCTGCCCCACTCCCACAGCAGCACCAGGGAGCTGGGGCTGTGCCAAGCTCGGGGCACGGATGAGGCCATGCTGTGTCCGGTGCTGGTCAGAGCATGGGGATGGAGGGATGGTGGCATGGACAGACATCCTCACTCAGTGTAAAAGGGCTCAGAATTGATGCTCTGGAGAGCTTGGGGGAGTTGGCACCTAAGTGGCGCCAAGGGAAAGTGCAGCTCACCAGGAAGAGGTGGCAACAAAACCTGCTCAGGTCCCTCCTCTCGCATGAGCCACAGAGAAGGCAGCATCGCCTCCCCCCCATGCCATGGGGAGCTGACTTCTCCTCCTGCCTCCCCCAGGGATTACAAGGACAATGCCATGCTGGCACAGCTCATCCAGGACAAACTGGATGCCTACAAGGCTGATGACCCCACCATGGGCGAGGTGAGTGGCGATGGTGCCCTGGGGGAGGATGTTGGGCTGATCTTCACTCTTAAAGTCCCACTCAAACTCTGCCCCATGGCAGTCACAGTCCCCAAGCAGAGACCCCAAAACAATCCCAGCTTGCTCTGAGGACCTGTGGGGCTGGTGAAGCCCCTGCCCCCACTGCTGATGGCTCCCCTGACTCCACAGGGTCCAGACAAGGCTCGCTCCCAGCTCCTCATCCTGGACCGTGGCTTTGATCCTGCTTCCCCAGTGCTGCACGAGCTGACCTTCCAGGCCATGAGCTACGACCTGCTGCCCATTGAGAATGATGTCTACAAGTGAGTGCAGCATTGCCAGCCCCACCACCCCCAGGGGCCCTGCGAGTCCAGCCCTTGGGCAGGGGTTGGAAGCTCAGCATCCCTCCATCCATCACAAGTCATCCATTGGGATACACTGGTCCTGCCTGCAGTCTGGCAGGTGTGATGGGCAGGACTGGGATAAAAGGGGCTTTTTCCAGCACTCAGTCCTTGGCCCCTTCCCAACATTCAGCAGTTGAAGGGTGTACAAGAAGGTGAGAGGTGAAACCAAGTTGAATAATTCCACCCTGCTGCTGGTCCCCCAGTGTCCTCCCCTGTGCCCACATCTCCCCAAGCAGCGAGGGGACTGTATGCCCCCTCAGCCCCATCCCCACCATGACACTCCTCCCCTCTTCCCAGGTATGAGACAAGTGGCATTGGAGAGGCCCGGATTAAGGAGGTTCTCCTGGATGAGGATGATGACCTGTGGGTCACCTTGCGCCACAAACACATCGCTGAGGTGTCCCAGTGAGTGTCCCCGTGGGCTGTTTGCCATCTGGGTGGGACATTGGCTTGGCATTGCCACCCACCCCTCTGTAAGGGGCCTCACCCTGCTCACAGCTCTTCCCTCCACCTCTCCCCAGGGAGGTGACCCGGTCCCTGAAGGAGTTTTCTTCAAGCAAGAGGATGAACACGGGTGATAAGGTGTGACCTGACTGCATGTGCCAAGCTGGGTGTCCAGGGGACTCAGCCATGGGCTGGCACATGATGGAGTCTCCTGGGGGGCACCCAGTGGGGACTTCTGCAAAGGGACAAGGGTGCTCAGGGCCCTGGCAGGGGGAGATGGCTGTGAGGTGTCAGCCCTGCACCCAGGGCTGGGGAAATGGGGTGCCTCCCAAGTCCCTGAGGGAGAGTGACCATGTCCCCTTCCCTCACAGACCACCATGAGAGATCTGTCCCAGATGCTGAAGAAGATGCCACAGTACCAAAAGGAGCTCAGCAAGGTATGAGGAGGGGGGATTCTTTGTTCAGTGACTGAGCCCACCAGGGGAGCAGGAGATGGCAGCGCTCCCCAGAGTGTCCTTGGCCATGGGTGGTGGCACAGGGACCTTTGGCTGCTGCCAGCACTGCAAGGGTGACCAGCCGTGTCTCCCCAGTACTCGACCCACCTGCACCTGGCTGAGGACTGCATGAAGCACTACCAGGGCACTGTGGACAAGCTCTGCAGAGTCGAGCAGGTACCAACTGGCTCCCCTCATCCCCTCATTCCCACAGAGACAATGGGGACCAGCATCTCCTGCCTCACAGCTTGGTGCTGAGCCATGGGTGGAGGGGTGATGAGCGTATGCGTTCTCTGCAGGACCTGGCCATGGGCACCGATGCTGAAGGTGAGAAGATCAAGGACCCCATGAGGGCCATTGTCCCCATCTTGCTGGATGGGAATGTCAGCACCTATGACAAGATTCGCATCATCTTGCTCTACATCTTCCTGAAGAATGGTGAGGAGGCCACCTGGGCTGGGGTGGGTGCAGGCAGGGCTTAGCCAGGATGAGGCAGGTGGGAAAGCCCAGCCCTGCCTCCCCGACCAGCACTAGGCTGGGTGTCCTAAGACAGCAGTGGAGGGGCTGTATTCCTATGGAAAACATTCCTCAGGACACCATCTCCCTGTGGCATTTCCAGGTATCACTGAGGAGAACCTGAACAAGCTGATCCAGCATGCCCAGATCCCAGCAGAGGACAGTGAGATCATCACCAACATGGCCCACCTCGGGGTGCCCATCATCACAGATGTGAGTGTCCCCCTCCCACTCCCCGTGCCACCCTGTGCCCCTCGGGAGGGAGGACCATGGCTCTGTCCTGGGAGCCATGTACCCCCAGGGATGCCCCTGCCACCCCTCTGGGTGGTGCCCCTGCCTCAGCCCCCGTGTCTCAGGGTGTCCCTGTGCTCCTTGTGCCCAGTCCACCCTGCGCCGCCGGAGCAAGCCCGAGCGGAAGGAGCGGATCAGCGAGCAGACCTACCAGCTATCCCGATGGACCCCAGTGATCAAGGACATCATGGAGGTGTGCCAGCAGGGGCAGGGGTTGGGTGGGCACAGCAGGGACCTCTGCACCACCCAGGAAGGGACCTGCAGAGACCTGGCTGCTGTCAGCCAAACCCTGACACCTCTCCCTGACATGCACCCTCCAGGGACTGCAGCATGGTTGGAATATTTTAAGTGGCTTTCCTGGCCCCCAGGAGCATGCATGGCCCCAACCAGGCTTGCATGGCCATGGCACCCCTGCAACACAGATGCAGTAACAAACTGGTTGGTTGTGTGTGTGTGCCACCTCTGTGGGCAGAGCTGGGCAGCATCATCACAGCATTGCCCAGCTGACCCATGGGACAGGGATGGCTCTGCACAGCTGTGTCTGTGCCCACAGGAGCTGTCCCACAAACTCTGTGCTTGGGTAGCCCTGAGCAGAGCCAAAAAGTGAGTTTTCCCAGACACTGCCTTTTTCCTGACCCACTCCCTCCCTCCTACCAAGGGTAGCCTGCTTGGTTCTCTGCACAGCCAGGGGATCCCAGGCAACAAAACCACTCCCCCACACAGACATTCTGCCTGCTCAGACAGACAGACAGACCCTGGAGCTACGTTTTGGGAAGGGGGATATCAGTGCAGTATCACTGCCTGTGCCCCCACACTGCAAAGCTGCAGCTCCCTCGGTGCCCAAAAGTACAGAGCTCATGCTTTCCTTTGCCAAACACCTAAACCTCATTCATCCCCAGGGCCAGAGGGGCCTGCCCAGGGCAGCAGGACCTCCCCAAGGTCTCACAGGTGGCATTAACCCTCCAGCACTGGTGAAGCAGCAGTGGGTCCCTCACCCCAGGAGTGCATCACAGGGATGAAACCTCCAGCTCAGTTCATGCCTCTGAGCTTCCCAGGAGGGGAATCCTGGGCACAGGCTTCCTGAGTGGCTCAGGAGCTTGCCTGGCTCCTTGCTTATCCTGGGTCCATGGCTCTCTGCCTGCAGGATGCCATCGATGACAAGCTGGACACCAAGCACTACCCATACATCTCCACCCGCTCCTCCGCCTCCTTCAGCACCACTGCCGTCAGGTGGGTCTCCCCATCCTCCCCTGTGCACCCTCACCTGGATCAGGGTCTCCCCATCCTTCCCTGTGCACCCTCACCTGGATCAGGGTCCCTCTGTCCTCCCCCTGTGCACCCTCACCTGGATCAGGGTCTCCCCATCCTCCCCTGTGCACCCTCACCTGGATCAGGGTCTCCCCATCCTCCCCCTGTGCACCCTCACCTGCATCAGGGTCTCCCCATCCTCCCCCTGTGCATCCTCACCTAGATCAGAGTCCCCCTGTCCTGCCCCTGTGCACCCTCACTTGGATCAGAATTCCCTCCTCCCCGGCCCCAGGAGCTGGATCCAGCAGCAGGTCTGTGAGCTGCTCTGCAGTCATTCAGACATCCAGTGCCTCAGTTTGCCCTCAGGCACCCCATTCCTCAGTTCCCCTTCAGGAAAAGGGGAATCCCTTGCCTCCATTCCCCTTCAGGCATCCCAGTCCTCAGCTTCCCTACAATCATCCTGGGCTTCAGTTTTACTTCAGGCATCCCATACCTCTATTTCCCCTGGGCATCATGTGTCTCCCTTTCCATTCAGGCATCCCATTCCTCAGCTTCCCCCTAGATATACCATTCCTCAGTTTCCCTCCAGACATCCCATTCCTCAACTTTCCTCCAGGCATCCCATGCCTCAGTTTTCCTTCAGGCATCCCATACCTCTGTTACCCCTGGACATCCTATGTGTCCATTTCCGTTCAGGCATCTCATTCCTAATTTCCCTCCAGACATCCCATTCCTCAGCTTCTCTTCAGGCATCATGTACCTCAGTTTGCCTTCAGCATCCTGTGCCTCATTTTCTCTTCAGACATCCCATTCCTCAGTTTCCCTTCAGGCATCCCATACCTCCTTATCTCCTGGGCATCATATGTGTCCATTTCCATTCAGGCATCCCATTTCTAACATCCCATTCCTCAGCTTCCCTCCAGACATCCCATTCCTAATTTCCCTCCAGACATACCATTCCTCAGTTTCCCTTCAGCATTCTGTACCTCAGTTTCCCTTCAGGATCCCGTGCCTCAGTTTCCCTTCAGACATCCCGTACCTCCATTTCCCCTGGGCATCCTATGTGTCCATTTCCATTCAGGCATCCCATTTCTCAGCTTCCCTTCAGT
This sequence comes from Sakesphorus luctuosus, assembly GCA_013396695.1. Taxonomy (NCBI): domain Eukaryota; kingdom Metazoa; phylum Chordata; class Aves; order Passeriformes; family Thamnophilidae; genus Sakesphorus; species Sakesphorus luctuosus. Next base: position 2,904 of record VWZD01002287.1, on the reverse strand, counting down.
CATCCCATGCCTCAGTTTCCCTGCCTGTAATGGTGAACACTCACAGCTGGAAAACCCAACTTCACCTGCTCTGCCAACATTCTGGGAGCAAACCAACAGGTGACTTGGTCACGAGGTGGTGCCTCATGCCCACCCTTCATCCTCCTCTTCCTCTCCGCAGTGCCCGCTACGGCCACTGGCACAAGAACAAGGCGCCAGGCGAGTACCGCAGCGGCCCTCGCCTCATCATCTTCATCCTGGGCGGGGTGAGCATGAACGAGATGCGCTGCGCCTACGAGGTGACACAAGCCAGCGGCAAGTGGGAGGTGCTAATAGGTGAGTGGGGCCCCCGGCTGACCCCTGGCGCTGGCTGCTCATCCCACGCTCCATCCCGCAAATTCCCGGCTCCAGACGACTGCGGGAGCTGGAACTCTGCGGAAACGTCCTCTCCTTTGTCACCTCTGTCCCCGCTCCCATCCAGGTTACGTCATTCCAACCCATCCTCATTTTGGCTCCTGTTATTTTGGCTCCTGTTTTTTCGGCTCCTGTTTTTTTGTCTCCCTGCCTGGTTCTGTCTGAGCAGGGCTGGGTGAGAGGGAAGGAGGCTTTGTAGCTCGGATTGCTCCTGTTGCTCCTGTGTTTGCTCATTCTTAGGGTTGTTAGAGGAAGGAAAAACCAAAATAAGAGATGTGCAAACAGGAGATGCGTTTTCCTGTTGCACAGGATGAGGTCTCATGGGCAGCATTAACCCTCCACCACTGATGAACCAGCAGTGGGTCCCTTGCTCCAGGTGGGGATTAGTAGGGTGAAACTTCCAGCTCAGCTCATGCCTCTGAGCTTCCCAGGATGGGGATCCTGGGCACAGACGTCCTGAGGGGCTCTGGGCAACAGGACATTTGTGTGCTCAGTCTCAGCATCCCATCTCTGCTCCCAGAGAAGCCATGGGTCAAGCATAGCGGAAGCTCTATTAGATGTTAGCAAGGAGCTTTTAGGTCTAAAATTCCTCTGGGAAGCACAGCTTGGATACACCCTTGTTGGGCAGGGGCAGGTTCTCCTCACCGTCCCATCTGGATTCCTGGTCCCTGCATTCTTGCCCAGGATGGCCGGTGGAGCCTGTCGCTGGCATCTCATTTGCTCCTCGGGAGCAGCATCCAATCTTCATGACCTCCTGCTGCCCACAGATGTGTGCCCCTGTCACTGGACACCCATCCCAGCTCCATCCCATCTCATCCTGCCTCTCTCGGGGGACCATCCCCTGCATGCGCCTTCGATGCTCCGGGTGGCAACCGCGTCCTTCCTCACCCCCAAAAAAGGTGGTGGTGGTGGTGGGGAGTCTTGGCACAGCCATCAGCCCCGCTCTGTTCTCCTGCAGGTTCTACTCACATTCTCACTCCCACCAAATTTCTCATGGACCTGAGGCACCCCGACTTCAGGGACTCCACTAGGGTATCATTTGAGGATCAGGCTCCAGCAATGGAGTGAGCCAAAGAAACCAAGTAAAGGCAGCTTACTGATGAAAAAGAAACTCTTCCTCCCCGAAGGGTTTTCTTTGATTCTTCCGTTCCTCCTTTCTTTAATTATTGTTTTGGGTTCTGTTGGGTTCTCTGATAAGAAAATGCTTGCGGTTCCTCCTTCCAGGTGGAAAAGCATCCAGCGTCGCTCCATCACTCCTCTGCCATGTCTCTTGGCCGGGTCTGGCCAGCTCCGGCTCCCTCATGCCATGAGTTCCCCCTTGCCAGGGCCGGAGGGGCCGGGGGGTTTGGGGTCCTGCCTGCCCAGGGAGGTGTCCCAAGGCTGGGCAGGGGGACAGAGCACCCTGGGATGCTGCTCCTGGAGCAGGGCTGGGGGTTCAGTGCCCAGGGAAGAGCAGGCAGCTGTGGGCACACGATGGAGACCCCAGCGCAGGCTGGGCACTGCTGTGACTCCTGGCTCTGGGGTGCCATGGGGCTGAAATCTCCAGTCAGCTCAGGTTTGCTCTTGCAGCACTTGAACCCCGCCAGGAGGAGCCCCCTGGTGTGTCAGACCCCCATACCCTGTGATGAGGTTTAGCTGCTGGTGGTTTTACTGGTGAGACCCACCCTGGCATCCCCTGTGTGTTGATCCCTGCAGTGCCAGGGTGGCTGGTGTGGGCAGTGTGGTTGGAACCCTCACTGGCACCGTGCTGGGGGACCCCCAAGCGAGGGGCAGCAGAAGGCGAGAGCCCTTTTCTTTCTCCCCTCTCATCCATTCTCCTCCCAGCCACCTCTCTGGATGCTTAGTGCAGGCCAGGGGACCTGTGGAATGTCCCTCCATGCCTGCTGCTCCCTGGGGGCTTGTGGAATGCCCCTCCATGCCAACTTCTCCTTGCTGCCCACCCCACCCCAGTGCTTCCTGCATCCCCAAAGGTTCCAGGAGTGACCCCACTGCCAGAACCCACACTTCCCAGCCCCTTCCTCATCCCTCCAGCTCCATCCATCGCCTTCATTCCTCCTTCTCCACCCCTTTCCCATTATCCATGGCCCCACACAGCCCTTCCCCTTCCCCACAGACGTGCATTTCCCTGCAAGCATTTCCAGCGGTGCGGGGCCGGCGCCGCCAGGTAAGGGGGACCCGGGAGAGCGGGCACGGCGGCCGGGGTGCAGCGGGGTGGTCCCAAAACCATCACTGATACCCCCCTCCACCCCTTTCCCTCTGCTCCCACAGGGTCCACGCACATCCTCACCCCACAGAAACTGCTGGACACGCTGAAGAAACTCAATAAAACAGAGGAAGAGAGCAGCAGTTAAAAGGAAACGCCATCACACTCGATGCCGACCCACATCCCCGCCGGGTGCCCGGCCCCGGGTGCCACCCTGCACCCAACGGGCCCAGCTTCTCTCTTCTTCTTGTGTTGACCCCCCCCCATCCCCTCCCACTGCTTCCCCCCCATCTCATTTTATCCACAGG
>VWZD01002284.1:66785-82841 GCA_013396695.1 Sakesphorus luctuosus | reverse complement strand
CAGAAGGGCATTCCTTGCTTGAAGTCCTGATAAATGTCCACTCATACTATCAGTTTATTAAAGCGCCACCGATACAATGATGAGGTTCTTCAGCTCCGAGGGTAAGTGATATCACGCTCTAAAAAGAGCAGCTCTTTTAGCGTTATCCCCTCATAGCACAGATAGGCTCCTCCCACTCCCGTCCCGGCGCCAAGCTCCCAAAAGAAGATGACCACTCAGGATGAGAGGCAACAAGGAGAAGCAAGTTTATTGGGGGTGCCTGGCCTTATATAGGGGGCGGTGGAACTTTCTGGAACTTGGGAGGAGAAAGGGGAGGAGATAGGGCGGGGTGAAGCATCACATATGTCCATATGCAAATTGAGAGGAGGAACATGGAAAGAACCAATGGGAAACAGGGATGCAAACTCACCCATATATGGAAAATGGTGCATTGCACCAAACTGGGGCCAATCAGGAATGGGTTGGCGGGAAAATGCCCTAGGGGTTTGTGAGATGAAGAAACTTGGATAGGAATGACTAAGGGAAAAATGCATAGGGTAGACATTTAAACAGGAAACATCAATATAGGGTGTAAAACCATTAGAGTCTTTATAAACTTCTCGCAGGGCTTCCATATTCGGGATGCCGGGGTCTTGGACTTCAGCATCCTCATCAACCCATCTCTTGTAATATTTCTGCCATTGTATGAACCCCGGGTCTACCCCGACACATACTTTTGTCAGGACTGTTGAATTTTTGTCTGTATTTTAATCTGAGGGCCTGACAAACTGCCCAGTCTGAGGACATAATCCTTGGTGAATTCCCAGCTAGTGCAGCACTAGAGGAAGAATTTGAACTGCTAGATCCTATCAGTGGATTTGTAGACCACAGATACGGTGAGGATGGTCTTCAGCTCTGAGGGGCAGATGATGAAGGCTCCAGTGATGCCAGCTGTTTTAGGATCAGCCCGTCAAAGCACAGGGAAGGCTCCTCCCGCTTCTGCCCCGGCGCCGATTCCCGGGAGGGAGACGACCACACAAGACAGGAGTCAACAAAGAGAAGCAAAGTTTATTGGGGGTGCCTGGCTTATAAAGGGAGTGGTGGAAGTTTCTCGAACATGAGAGCAGAAAGGGGAGGAGAAAGGGAGGGGCAAAGCATCCCATTGGTCCAAACATAAGCAGAGGGGCGGAACAAGGAAAGGACCAATGGGGAACAGAGATCAGAACATAATCATATATGGAAAACTACCGCAATGCACCAAACTGGGACCAATCAGGGAAAGGTTGGCAGGAAAATCCTAGGGGTTTGTGGGAAGAAGAACTTGGATAGGGACTACTATAGGGAAAAGGCATAGGGTAGACATGTTGTCATAACAAACATTAAATGGGAAACATCTATATAAGCCTTAAAATCATTGGAGTCCTTGTAGATCCACTGCAGGGCTTCAAGGTTCAGGGCTCCAGGATCTTGAACTTCAGCGTCTTCATCTACCCATCGTTTGTAATACTGTTGCCACTTAATAAAGTCCTGGTCTACCCGACAAGATCCTGTAATCTCTTCCATTTCTTTTCCTTCTGCCCATGAAAATACTATCTTCCCCACTTTCGTTGTTTTGGTCTTTAAGTCCTTTTACTTTTTCACCTTTACTTTGCATAATCTCTCCTGAATTTATGCTCATTTAGAAAATAAAAGAGGAGGAGATGTGGGAGAATACCCAGGATTAAGCACTGGGCCTACGAGAACGTGGATTTTCTGATTTCTATTAATGTTGTTAAGTTAACATCAGAGAATTAAAAGTGCGTCACAAATATATCTTCCCTATTGTATTCATTCCTGTCCAAGTTTCTTCTTCCCATCCCCCCCTAGGGTTCCTTTCCCGCCACTTCTCCTGATTGGTTGCAGTTATGAATCCCCATTGGCCTTTATCTCTGTTTGTTGATTGGTTGTTATCCCTATTCNGGCTGTTATGAAGTTCCACACCTACCCCCTATTGTCCATTTTTCAATCCTTCCCTCGTTCAATGGGAAACCCAGTTCCACCCTTGTTCCAGTACCTTCCCTGCCTAACCCTATATAAACAAGGCGTTTCCAATAAAGTTGCTTGTTCTGTTGCCACCGAGCCTCCTGTGTCCAGACTTCTCTTCTGGGTGCGGCGCTCGGTGCAGAGGGAGCCTTCCTGGGCTTTGAGGGGCTGAGGCTGATGCTCTGAAAGAGCTGATGTCACTCAAGCTGATTATCACTAAGAGCTGAGCCCCTCAGAGCTGAAGACCCTCACCAATATTTGGTGGACTATTCATCCACCGTTACTGGCTTGCAATTGTGACAATGATGAAATGGTATGTGTGGAGGAATCTCTGCCTGGGATAGTAATGTACAGTTCTTAATTACTGTTGTCCATCTTATTTTATCTCAAGTGTGAGTAAAACAACACCATGATGAGGAAGGGGCTACATGAAGACAAAAGCAATTGACATTTAACTGTTGGTGTTGGGAGGGAGATCCAAGAATCATAATGAATATAGGTGTGAATCCCAAAAAGATTTATTTCCATGACAATTTAGGAATCCAGCATTGTCTTATACCCCACACTGGGTGTGCACAGCTATTCGTTCATGTAGAAAAAGAATTAAAATTGTCATCAGTGTCTCATTCTAAGAGTTTGGAAGATAAGAACCACTTCTCACCCTGAACTAGACAAGCAGAATTTTTGTGTGTGTGTGTGTAAAACTGCAACTGGATGGTGATAACAACTTTATGGTGAAGGTCACGATATTCTCATCATTACTAAGTGAATGGCCAATCTGTCTGACAGTAAAAACCAAGTTACTCCTCCTTTTAGTGATGTTTTGAGTAAAATCCTTAACTTGCAGCCACCTAAAATGAAGCAGATAGCTCAGCTTTTAAAGATGGCTTAATGGTAAAAGACTTGGAAACTGGCTTACAGTTTCCCCCACAGGGCTCCCACAGTGCCAATGTGGTAATGATCATTTTTCAGAGGGCTGGCCACCTCTACCATTTGGCTGTGTTGCAGGAATGCCAACTGTAACTAAACAGGTTAAAAATACTTTTCACAGTTTATTCAGGGTGACAAATACTTCCTGTTCTGCCAAGCTGTTAAAATTAAAGCAGCTCTTCTCTCAGAATTTTTTTTCAAAGTACTCATTTAATTTTAATGAATTAGAAGAATTTTGCACATTTTTCTTCAAATCTTTTCCATATATTTCCACCAAAATGGTTGTCCCTGTCCCAGTTCAGTTATGGGGATGCTGAGTCGCTCAACCTGCTGACAGAGCCCAGTCCTGCCCTCAGCTTGGCATCCAACTGAGACACTTGGTCCACCAGACCAATGTTCCTAATTAACTGTCACTCTCTATTTACAGGTAAAGAACAGCTTTGTTGTGAAAATTATGCTAGGCAAGGAAGGACCCAATAATGGGAATGAAACCATATAGTAATGGTAAAAAGTGAGGAAACTCATCCAGCACAGGCCAGACTGTGAGTAAAGGCTAATTTCCCTAATGTGGAGTCAGTCAAATGAAGCACAAGCAGCTGTACCACGTGCTGCTCACGAGCAGGGTGGGCATATACACAGTGAAAGGAACCTTCCCTCTCCCTTCAGTCACAAGAAGTTCATGTGGGTCCTGTGAAGCTGGAATGCACAATGGGCTCCATCACACTGCTGGCAAGGTGTTCCCCAGTGTCTTAGGTTGAGCTGACAAAATGCCAATTGTCCAAGACAGAGTGAAAAGGGACGAGGGAGAGGAAAAAACCCCTCCAAACGAGGTATATGCTGAAACTAACTATATGTATTTATACAGAAAAGAGAAAATTAAGAGAAAACTACAATATAACACACACTTACAAAAGTTATATATAACAAGAAATAACCTCCCACTCCCCAGTTAATACAAAGTCTATTACTCTAGACCTGTAAGTACTCTAAAAGACACCTAGCAAAAAACAGAAAGAGTAACAACAAAATATTTCTACTTCCCTGAATTCAAACAAAATGCAAGCGGCAGCAGCAGGAGCAGGGGCCTAGCACAGTAGAAGAGCCATAGCACATCCTTCTCTGTACCTCAGGCATGGTGGAACTGACCTAACACCTCCGACTGCTGCACTCATATCTTAGGTTTGTGTCATCTGGTATGAAATATTTCCTTGGTTTCTCAGTCAGGTGAGAAACCACATAGATTCCCAATCCACATAGATTCTCTGAGCCTGCTAATTTAAGGCCTAGCTAAAACCACTACAGCCAGGACATTTATCTTGGGTTTTATCAAATTTATCTGGGATTTATCAGGTCTGCTCTGCCAGGATGACCAGAATGGTCAGATTTGATTGGACATCTAGCCCTAACCCTTCTGCTTCATTTGAGGATTGATTTCAAGACTTTCAAAACAACTTTCTTAGGATGGTGTTTATTGTCTACCTTTTAAACACACTTTTATGGCAGCAATGTGTAAATAGCTGGGAGATTGTCATAGCACTCTTGATAGACCTGTTGGATTCACAAATTGCATGACAAAATCATGACCCTAAAGGCCGCTCTGTTTCTGTTTCACTGCATACATATGAATTATCATTTTGGCCTCATTATCTCCTCATTCACCACCCTTCAGTAAAGTTTCCCAGTCAATAATGAGGGTTTTGTATTCTCTGTGCTGTCAGTTAATGAAATGGATTCAGTGATGCGACTGTGACAGCATCAGGCTGCCCATGATGGCTGGTACTGGCCTGTCCCATTCAGTGTTCTGAGGTTAGGAAAAAAATTCAATGTGGTCTATTACAGCCCATTAAGAAATATAATTTTGGAATCATTCGGGGGAAAACCTACAATTTGGTTTTCAACTTGTTTTGTTTTGTTTTGTGTGTGTGTGTGAGCGAAAGTCAGAATTGATGTAGAGGCTGTCAGCCGTGAATATGGGTTCACTTCAGAAATGAGGTTCTGTACTTGCTAACTTGAGTTTCTGAAGTTACAGAGGAACTATTATCAGAGTTCAGAAGTGATAGAGAACATTAACTGGTGCCATGCAGCATCACATTTTAGGAGTCTCTTAAAAGCTAACAGGAAGTTACTGGTGATGTATGAAGGTGAATGTCAATGCAATCTGTTCATACGGTGGTTCTACAATCCCCTGCTGATGTTCCCAGTGACTGCAGATTAAACTGTGCAGCAAGGTCTCAGGCCCTTCATGCTTGGGGTTCAGAACTGTGCTGGTCAGCATGTTTACAAAGTTCACATAGTTTTGTGAGGCTGTTTGGCTCATCACAATCAGTTTTTAATCACCTGTGATACTCCATTTACAGTACCAGTGTATCTATGAGAAAATTAATTTTCTCTCCATGACAGTGTAATTCATGCCTTGTTTTCAGTTTCTGGATCAAATTACTTAGTGCATTATTACATGTGTCATCCTATGACAGAGGAGTCCAGAAAGGTATCCATAGGCCTGGCTTCTCTGATAAAAGGTGACTCAAAGACAGTTTGCTAATCAAAATTTTCTTCTGTGCTGAAAGTGTATTTTTAAGAGGCAGAGGGTCCAGTAAGGATAGTGTGTAAGTGAATGCAAACTGGGTAAAATGAAAGTGCTTCTACCTAATTTCTAGAATTACTAGCCATCTTGGCTCAGGTAAGTCAAGTGTCACTGTCTGGAGTTGGCATTCAGCCATCATGCAGGACAGAGAGCAAAGGACAGGATCTGCTGTCTTCTCTCACTGGTCTCTCTGATCCATGCCGGTCTGGGCCCCCTTCCCACAGCCACCAGAACAAGGCAAGCAGAAAGGTAAGCCTCAGGTTGCCTCTGAGCAAAGCCTCCTACAAATGTCCTTGCTCCTGCTCTCATCTCCCATCCAGGCTGAAGAGATCTGCCCTGCCAGTCACACCTGAGTGCCAGCCAGCCTTGCTGCTGGCTTCAGAGCTATTGTAGGAGATGGAAGTCAGGGTCAGGGAGAAGAACCTGCAAAAGGAAAAGGAGTGTGACACAGGCAGAGCAGGGCTGAGTGCTGGTTTTAACATGGGAGATCCCTTGGTATCTCTGTGTGCTTTTCCATAGGCTGGAGAAGATGACTCTAGGGATTTGAGCAGTGTTGGAGGGAAGGGAGGTCTCTGCTTTCCTCTTGTCTGACGTGGTGCAGAGGAGGGAGACAGAAACCAAGAGTCCACGCAAGAGAGAGTTTACTGGGACAATCCCTGAGGTTTTCTATAGTCTCTGGGGGAAGATGTCAGACCTGGGACTGGATTAGGTGAAAATTTAGCAAGGGAAAGGGTCTAAGGTCCATTAACCAATGGAATTCGGACAAGGGCAGGGCTGGCTGGAGCCCTGGCCCTGCCCCCGCCCCGCCCCCCAGCCACGAGGCGTAGGGGTCTTACACACGGGTCTTCCCACCTTGGAATAGCAGGGCAGAGACGGGAGGGAGCCTGGGAGTCCTAGGACCCTCGGGGCTCCTGATTGGAGGCGGGCACCACCTGGTCCGGGACGAGACAAACTAGGTTCATGACTGACTCATCAAGAGAACAAAGAAAGCTCGAGGGATACAATGAACAGGGGGGTGTGGTGGTCATCAGCACAGCACAGACAAGGTAACAGAACCAGGCAGGGGATTTGCAACAACAAAAAAAAGACTCTATTACATGGNGAGACGGGAGGGAGCCTGGGAGTCCTAGGACCCTCGGGGCTCCTGATTGGAGGCGGGCACCACCTGGTCCGGGACGAGACAAACTAGGTTCATGACTGACTCATCAAGAGAACAAAGAAAGCTCGAGGGATACAATGAACAGGGGGGTGTGGTGGTCATCAGCACAGCACAGACAAGGTAACAGAACCAGGCAGGGGATTTGCAACAACAAAAAAAAGACTCTATTACATGGAAAAATACAACTTTAAAACTTCAACAGCAACTCTCCTAGTCATTCAGGATGTTTCTCCAGCGCTTTCTTCCTTGGGATTCACTTCACCATTTTCCTACAGGGATTTACATGCAAGGAGAAGGCAAGAAGCTGCCAGACAGCTGTCCTGGCATGTGGAAACAGCAGAGAGGGTGGGGCAGAGGTGGGAGGTAAGGAGTGCATAATGTCCAGGTCTGTTTTCAGGCTATGAATTGGAACACAGGACACAAACAGCAGAAGGATCAACAGCTGTAAGAATACTTATAGAGCTATGAACTTGAATTTGAATGTTCTTGAAAATTGATGTTGGTGTACATAGTGTTTTGCAGCAGCAGCTCTACTCGTTACAGGAGCCAGTGCAAAAAGTCAGGTTCTTGTCCTTGCTGCCAGATGCCTGCACCCCAGACTCCAAGAGCTGACTTCTGCAGCTGCATTTGCCAGTGCTCCAGGCTCATCTTGTTCAGCCTCATGTCCCTGCATGACTGTGCCTGTCATAGAGGAGTGAGGTTCTCAGGCCATATCTGGAGATGGAGATGACAGAAGTCAGGACGAGAATAGATTTGTCTCTTTACACCTTTGTACCCCTGCTGTGGTCCTGATCTGACCTCGCCGTGCTGGCCAGACTCAACAGCCTGAGACCACTGCGGGGACCAGGAGAAGACAGGAGTGTTCCTCTCCACAGTCATGGCCCTTCCTTTCTGCTGTGTCAGGACTGGATGAGTGGGTGAAATTTATTGTATCTACAGATCCCATGTGCCCCATCAAGGTACTTGCTGGGTTTATTAATCCAGGCAGCTTACAACATGATGCTGTCAAGGTCCCAAAGCTCATGTGGCCAAAGCTGGCAGGACATGCCAACAAGGCACTGGTCCTGCAATGGCAACTTCTGTCTTCAACCACTGAGAGCCACAGTGTCACAGACTTCTGTCACACAAAGAATTGTCCTGACCCTTTTCTTACATTGTTGAGATGAAGCAGGCACCCTACCCTAAGACACTTTTGTTCTTCATGAAAACTCTTTAGATATCTTATATCTTAGTAGTTAATTAATTTTAGAATAACCTATTAAAGAGTATATAGTGTTTTCCCATCACAGCTAAATGTCATCTCCTGTAAAAACAAAGGTATTTCTGCAAATAAAAACCTAGTAAAATGACATCTGAGAAGGTGTATTTTTAAACTTCCACTGATGTTTATTTTTGAAGTCTTGAAATTTAATTTCTGTGTTGAATAAATAGCCTTCAAATATCTTACCTACTTGTCATTCACATCACAAAGGATTGATCATATGTTCTCTTCTGTTCTTTAGCAACATAAAGATTACTGTGGCTATCCCTTTAGATGCTGATGGTTGTGTGTTTCCCTGCATGACAATGGAAAGTGAAAAGAGAAGAGAGGAAATGGATGTTATGTCGCAGCTCCTGAGGAGCCTGTGTCATGCTGTGTGTTTCAGCATTGGGACTTACTGCATTCAAAGCAAACAGGATTAATAACAAAGGGACACGTGCGGTGAATTTTTGCCATAGTGGGTTACCATAAGTTTTGTCAGGGTTGTTATGCTGTCAGTGGCAGTCATCTTATGAAATACCTTCCAATTCAGTGCATATAGGAACTGTTTATGAGTGGTTATATGATAGCTATATGAATCCATGAAGATGCTGTTGCTGATGTAAGTCATTTAGGTAGCAGTAAATAAAGTGATCCCTTTAATTCTTCTTCCTAGGTGAAAAATATGAAAACCCAATATGCATAAGCAATGTTAAAAATGACTGTTGGACCAGGAAGACGTGTAGCTTCAGCACAGAGAAGTTTGCAAGAAGCGATAAAAAAGGAACTGTGAAAAGGAGGGAGCAGAAAGAAGCTGTGCAGACCAGCCATCCACATCTCCAGTGAGTCCAGTGAGGTCAGTAGTGGCTGTTATTCATAACTCGTACAGCCCAAGCTGCTGTTCTTATCCACCTCTCTGGAACAGACTCCTGGGCTGAAATGGAAGCAGAGTTGCATTGTGGGGATGCCATATCCTTGCTCTTCAAAAGCAGGAGGCACCTCTATGCTGTGTAGCCATGGAGCCACCAACGAGTTTGTACCTCTGGCAGTGCAGCTGGGGCAGTGAAGAAGTCAGTGTGGCTTGCGAGATTCATGCAGGAAATGACAGAATATCCATTGTACTAATCTGTGTCAGGCAGCATCCACAGACAACTGCAATGTTTGCAATAGCCAAGCTGGCTATTCTAAAGCTGGTTCAGGCCTGTCTGTAAAAACTCAAGAACAGAAATAGCCTGCAGGCAGCTCTACTTTAAGGTATTTATCTATCAGTGTTTCCCAGCTCATGATCGTATAGCAGAGTGAATAGAAGATCTCCCAGGCACTCAGCAATAGGACAAGGGGGCATGGGCTCAAGCTCCACCAGGGAAAATTTAAGTTGAAGATCAGAAAAAAATTCTTTCCAGAGAAAGTGATCAGGCATTGGAATGGGCTGCCCAGAGAGGTGTTGGATTCACCATCCCTGGAGGTTTTTAAACGCAGATTGGATGTGGCACTGAGTGCCATGATCTAGTAAATGGATTGGAGTTGGATCAAGGGTTGGACTTGATGATCTCGGAGGTCTTTTCCAACCCAATCGATTCTATGATTCTGTGATCTGCTGGGTTGACTAAAAGATCCCCCCCATATCACTATCCCCTATTTTGGTTATGTGCATTACAACTTGGCACGGTTTAATGTTATAAACTGAAGAGATCTACTTTTACATGAAACCAAATAGAGATAGAAGACAATAGCAGTTATAAAAGTTATAAAAGAGATCATTTCAGTCTTTTGACTGGACACACAAAGCAGCTCAGTAACCCTTACTGTCTAGGCAGAACAAGTGTTCATCTTCTTGATACACTAATCCTTCTTGAAGGTGACCACCCTCACCATCACCTTACATTCTCTCCAGGGAAGTCTCAGCAGAACACTCTAAGTCTGCATGCAAAACCCAGCTTTGACTCACAAAGAGAAAGACTGTGCAGGGAGTGAGAACTGAATAGGAGCAGAAGGGGAATGGGGAGATAGGGGGTGTGTTTGGTGAAGCGGGGCACTGTCCTGGTGGGAATGGTGCCTGGCTGTGGTGCTGTTCTTCAGCCTCCAATATGGCTAACAGGTTGAAATGTGACCTCTTGAAGCCCAGGCATGAGAAGGGTCTAGTTGCTATGATACTGGACTGAAGCTGTTCAGTATCTTCATCAGTGGCATCCTTGGTGATACAGAAAGCCCTGTCCCAGCAAATCTGCAGGTGACGCTAAATGAGGAAGAGTAGCCTAGGCAGGGAACAGCAGCAGGATTTCAGTCTAGAAACACCTTCAGGCTAAGACCACTGAAAGTGTCAATCTGGAAGACATAGGGGTTAAAGCCACCAGTAGCCCAGGAGCCATGGGAAGCAGAGGATTTGGCCACTGGACAGGACAAGCAGAAGCACAGCACAGCTGCGGAGTGCCAGGTTGGCTCACCACACTCCTGGCATGGACCCAGAGACTTCAGGGAACTGCAGGCTGAGGCAGCTGGGCACGCTCACTGTGAGCAAGGCCAGATGCCCAGTGAGGTACATTAGATGGAGCAATGCTTTTTATCAAGGTATGCTTTTATTCTCCTCTACTCAGTGCTAGTGTGGTGTCTCTCAGGATGGACCCCAGCTAAAAAAGGATTTGGAATTGGGGTCCAGGAGAAAACTATCACACACAGATGCCAAGGGGAGGATTAAGGAGCTGATACTCTGCCACATCATAAGGGGACAAAGGAGTGATCTACTACTCAAAGGGGATCCAAATTCTTCCTGGAAGATGATACAGAAATTGGAAATGGCTGCAAACTGCACCTTGAGAAGGTCAGAGAAGACATTATGAAAATTTTTCCTTTGTGAGGAGTTTAGCACAGGAGCAGCCTATCCAGGGAGGGCAGAAATCCTACCTGGAAGTTTTCAGGACTGTAAGGTGTCAGAGTTATGGATGGGTAAAATGGCATAAAAAGCAGTTCTAACACACACACATACACAGACACACACAGACACACCACACACACACACACAAAAAAAAAAGGAGTAAGTTCTTAAAATTCAGCTATTGAAAATGTCTGTACTCAAAACAATTCTGCATGGTTCCCTGGGTTCACAGCAGGGATGCTGTACTCTAAAAGGGGGAATTGCATGGTGAGGAGTGCCATATCAGGCAAGATGGTGGTCTGTTGCACTGCACAAAAGTGAATTCCGAGCTCCCTGCATGCCTCTTCTCCTGCTCATGGAGAAGGGTAAAAAGGTGACTGAGAGAGGGAGAAAAGGCCATGTTTAATGAGACTAGTGTGAGCAGAGATTCTGAGCATAGGGTTTCCTCCTTCTATAAACAAGGAAGACTTGTTGACCATTTGACAGTGTTCCACACTTCTACCACCTTGCTGCAGTCTGGGCAAAGGTTTCATCACTGTGGGGCACAAGGAGGAGCAAACAAACCTTTGCTTGCCCCTCTTTGTGTCCTGCAACAATCAAATCTCTGCCCAGGATGCAGTGAAGTAGTGGGGCCAGGGACCCACACCAGGTCCATAGTGCATCATGTCCCATGGTCAGCATCCCCTCCAAGGACCCTCTTCCACTGAGGCATGTCCCAGCAACCAAGAGAGGGCATTTTCTACTCTTCATTTTTGAAACCTCTTCTTGCATCCCACTGCAGAGTTTAGGATGTAAAAAGTAAACATTGTGAAGCAGCTCGTGGTGTTTTGCGTTTTCACTGTTCACATACAGCATCAACTGAAGCAAGCCATGCATCCTACCTGGGCTGTGAACTAGAAGCTCAGGTTCCGATTGGCAAATACATCTGTTCACTGGTGTGTGTGTGTGTGTGTGTGTGTGTTTGTTGGTGGTTTTTTTTTTAATTTTTCTAATTGGTGGACAAAATCACCCACTATAGTTGATTCTCCATGTCCCCAGGCCCACATGTATTTTCCAGCAACCCTTCTCAGCATTCCATATTATAAAATCAATCTCTGTTAAGTAAGAGAAGGACACTTATTTAATTTTTTAATAATGTATTTTGTGATTTGTTAGAGCTCTCAGTGTTGTATTATTTATTTATCATACCTATAGGGTGCCCTGTCACTTGTAATAGAGGAGCTACAAGAATTAGAGACCTCAGCAAAATCAAGTTGAAGAATTTTCCTACACTCTAGGACTACATCCAGAATTAACAAAGAACCAAAATTGCAGTGCAAGGATAATACCATAATATTTTTGCTCCCCAGTTTTTATGAACCCAGTGGAAGTAAGCTAAAACATTCAGAAAGATCAATCATCTCTGAAAGCAAACATTAGAACTGGGTCTTAACATATATCCCAAGGTTTTTCAGAACTGAGTAATTTGCTGTGGAGTTCTTAAAAGTTAATTGTAACTTTGCACAGAGACTCAAATGCTATAAGTATCAAGGTTTTCTTTTCTTCCCTTTCTTGACTTCTTTCTGGAAAGATTATTCCCTTTCAAAATACACTCAGATGTCTTCATTTACCTTGAAAATGTCTGCATTCATTAGGTGATATCCCAGTTAATTCGGTGGCAAAGCTCTCACGAACTTCAGGAGACTAGGGTTTACTTTAAGCAGCTGGGTTAATTTACCACTGAAACCTGAAAGCCTGAAAAGCAGGAGTTCTGGGCCTTGCCTGCACTGTGTGCTAACCCTCAGGGAAGTCACAGTTATACCTGTCAAGGCATGACAGCTACAGCACACTTGCTTCCTCAGTTTTCAGCTGCAATAAACCCCACAGGCAGCCCAGGGCCACAGCCCCTACTTTTCATGTGGACAGTGTCAGTGATCACACTGTTGCATGTCAGGGGTGGGAAAAAACCCAACTGTTAGTGTGTATTGTACTTACTCATGATGACCACACAAATCCCCATCTGACTCCCTTCATGGTGCATGAGATTTAGTATGGAGAGGAGAGGGATCTACTTGGAATCAGCAGCTTAATGACTCTTCCCTTTGGGAAAAATTTACTAAACAAACCAAAGCTGGGTCTCAGGTGGAGCTGGTTCAGATTTCTCAAGGTTTGTTGCCTCAGTCTGCATTTTGGGTGCTTCTTGAGACAGCAGCAGAGGTGATTATGCTGAACCTTCCCATGCTTACTGTAACCTTTTGAGATGCTGTGCTGCTTCATACACTAGAATGAGAGGAGAACAAATTACTTGATTTCATTTCTGATTTCTGTAACTGGTGAAAGGGTGAGAGTCTACACAGGAATTATGAATCCATCAGTGAGAGACTCAGGAATCTCAAAACCTACCTGTAACAGTTGCAAAGGGAAAGATACTGTTTTATTGCCCTCCAGGAACAGCTGTCTGAATCATACCTAAGACGAGCTTCCAAGAAAGCAATCTGTGGATCATGGGTTTACTTGGATGGTACATTATTGACACGCTATATAATTGTCACTGACCTTGGCATTAGGGGTCTGGTTTTGCCTCATATGGAATAAAAACTCACCAGTTTTAAAGCAGCATAGCCTACAGGCAAAGCAAAGCAAAGCAATCCTAATGATGCTCTTCCTTTGGTAACCCACTGACATCAGTCAGCCAAGGCTGGTTAGAGCCAGCCAGCTTTTCAGCTCGTCAAAGTCAGAGCTGAGGCTTCGATGGGGAGAGTTTGAGCCTGGCTCTCTTCAGAGGAAACCCTGACTGTGTCCAGTCTAGCCAAACTACATGCGAGTAAGATGTAATGAATCCTCCACTAAGGTAGAGCAGTATAAGTTTTAAATAAAAAAAGAAGGGGTCTCTTCTGTGCAGTGTGGAGGGAAAGGGAGAGACAAGAGTTCCAGGCAGTTGCAAGGGCAAAGAGAATTCTTTTTATTCAAAAAAGGCACAGGTATTAACAGACCTTAGGGGCAGTCCCCAGGTCTGGCTAGGTTGGGTGAAAACTGTNCTCAGGGGATACAATGGACAGGGTGTGGTAGTCATCAACCCAGCACAGACAGGGTAACAGAACTAAAAATCCTGCTTTTTAAAACTTCTAACTGCCAGTCTCTGAGCCGTCCAAGGCACTTGTCCAGTGCTGGTGCTGGACCTCAGTGCAGCATCTTCCTACAGAGCAGCACTGCCCTTTTTGCTCAGATGGGAGGAATTTAGGCTGAGAGCTGAGAGCCTGTTTTGTGGTGAGGGTTTACCAGCAGACCCACTGGGTGGTGAGCTGCTGCAACAGCTGGTGTGGGCACAAGGGCTTGCCCCATCCTCAGCAGGGCTTATGCTCCCTCCCCAGCCAGTACAGCTTGCTTTCTGACACTGCAGTCCTGTCCAAAATCACCATCCTCAGCCAGCACAACCTGCTTTCTGGCACTGCAGTACTCTTCAAAATCACCATCTGGATTTTGGGATCAAATGCTTCAGTTTCACCAACTGAGATGCTGTATCACATGTAGCCAGACATAGCTGCTTCTTTCTTGCAGGGTGGTATTCTGGTGCTTCAGCCGCTGGTCTCCCTTGCTTGCAGCATGACATAAAGACATAAGAAATGTCCTGCTGGATCCAAGAGACAATTCATCCCTCCCTGTGTTGTGTCTTTTGCAATGCAAACATAGATGCTGCACTGGGAGACCTTGTGAACCTGGCTGTGACCTGCCTGGCCAACATTTCTTCCTGCACGCCGCTTTCCATGCACCTGCCCGGCAGACATCTATGGTGGTAGGGACGCCAGAGGGTACCTCCCTGCATTGCTCTTCCAGCTGCTCTTTAAGATCCTTTCTCCACTGTTGGAGGAGACCTGGGCTTCGTACAGTAGCAGAAGTACTATAAGAGGTGGATAGATGAGGATGCCGAAGTCCAGGACCCCGGCACCACGAACATGGAGGCCCTGCGAGAGATTTATGAGAACTCTAACAAGTTTACATCCTATATTGATGTTTCCCCGGTTTAATTGTTATACACCCAATATGTCTACCCTATTCAATTCTCCTTAGTCATTCCCTGTCCAAGTTTCTTCTTCCCACAAACCCTTAGGGCATTTTCCCGCCAGCTTGTCCCTGACTGGTCCCCGGGTTACTGCATTGCACCAGTTTCCATATTTGGTAGCACCTCCCCATTGGTTCTTCCTCCGCTCCTCCTTCCTCCCTCCTCCTAATTGATACTCCGCCCAATAGGATGTCTTATTCCTCCCATCTCCCCGCCCAAGTACCGGAAAGTCCCATGCTACCCTTTATAAGCCAGCGCACTCCCAATAAATTTGCTTCTCTGCGTTGACCCTTGCTCTGTGTGGACCTTTTCCTTTGGGGATCGTTGCCGGCGCGAGGGCGTGAGGAGCCACCCTAGGCCTTGAAGGGGCTTGACCCTAGGGAGCCACTGCTTGTGCTCCTATAGCCTTGCCTCTTAGGGCCATCCTCTCCCTCCACTGTATCAGTGGACCTTATTCATCCGCTGATAACTGGCGCCCAACGCAGTAGTGGTGTCCACCACGCCACGGGATCATCAGCCGTGGGGATGGGTGAGTCCCCTGGTCAGCAGCGGACCTTGGAGACAGCGGATCGGGCAGAGCACCCTGGCATTTTCTTAGCGTCTTGCTGGTCATCCGTCATTGTTTCGATGTGGGACCGGAGGACTGACCCTCACCCTACCTTTTCATTAGGTAGGTAGCTCTCTGAGAAGACCCTTTTCCCTATCACCTTTATTTCATTTTATAAAATGGGTGGGATTCTCTCCAGGAGAGAAAAGGCTGATTACTGCCGCCTGAAGTCCCTAATAGCCCAATCCAACCACAAGGTGGACAAAACAGCTATAAAATTGCTAACTAAATGTATATCCGAAGAAAATTACTCTTTGCCTTTCAATATCACTACAGCTGAATAAGACTGCCTAGGACAAAAATTATGGGCGGCGGCTAACATGAATGACAAAAATGCCACACATGCTATAGTAGCATGGACCTTGATTCAATCCATCCTAGAGACAGATGAGGAATCAGGGATCCAGGGGGCCCCAGGACAGAACAGCACAGGGAAGGAGCGGTCAAAGCGCGATAACGGCGTCAGGGAAACAGAATGCCCTCACCAACACCCCTCCCTCTGCGAACTCTGGGGCCATTACTAACACTGTCACAATCACTATCTGCACCTCCCCAGCTGGATGTGCCGCCTGCCCACAAAATGGCAGCGAGGAGCAGAGTGAGGGATCATCCCAAAATGGCGGG
>VWZD01002284.1:43610-66372 GCA_013396695.1 Sakesphorus luctuosus | reverse complement strand
CTTGCTTGCAGCATGACATAAAGACATAAGAAATGTCCTGCTGGATCCAAGAGACAATTCATCCCTCCCTGTGTTGTGTCTTTTGCAATGCAAACATAGATGCTGCACTGGGAGACCTTGTGAACCTGGCTGTGACCTGCCTGGCCAACATTTCTTCCTGCACGCCGCTTTCCATGCACCTGCCCGGCAGACATCTATGGTGGTAGGGACGCCAGAGGGTACCTCCCTGCATTGCTCTTCCAGCTGCTCTTTAAGATCCTTTCTCCACTGTTGGAGGAGACCTGGGCTTCGTACAGTAGCAGAAGTACTATAAGAGGTGGATAGATGAGGATGCCGAAGTCCAGGACCCCGGCACCACGAACATGGAGGCCCTGCGAGAGATTTATGAGAACTCTAACAAGTTTACATCCTATATTGATGTTTCCCCGGTTTAATTGTTATACACCCAATATGTCTACCCTATTCAATTCTCCTTAGTCATTCCCTGTCCAAGTTTCTTCTTCCCACAAACCCTTAGGGCATTTTCCCGCCAGCTTGTCCCTGACTGGTCCCCGGGTTACTGCATTGCACCAGTTTCCATATTTGGTAGCACCTCCCCATTGGTTCTTCCTCCGCTCCTCCTTCCTCCCTCCTCCTAATTGATACTCCGCCCAATAGGATGTCTTATTCCTCCCATCTCCCCGCCCAAGTACCGGAAAGTCCCATGCTACCCTTTATAAGCCAGCGCACTCCCAATAAATTTGCTTCTCTGCGTTGACCCTTGCTCTGTGTGGACCTTTTCCTTTGGGGATCGTTGCCGGCGCGAGGGCGTGAGGAGCCACCCTAGGCCTTGAAGGGGCTTGACCCTAGGGAGCCACTGCTTGTGCTCCTATAGCCTTGCCTCTTAGGGCCATCCTCTCCCTCCACTGTATCAGTGGACCTTATTCATCCGCTGATAACTGGCGCCCAACGCAGTAGTGGTGTCCACCACGCCACGGGATCATCAGCCGTGGGGATGGGTGAGTCCCCTGGTCAGCAGCGGACCTTGGAGACAGCGGATCGGGCAGAGCACCCTGGCATTTTCTTAGCGTCTTGCTGGTCATCCGTCATTGTTTCGATGTGGGACCGGAGGACTGACCCTCACCCTACCTTTTCATTAGGTAGGTAGCTCTCTGAGAAGACCCTTTTCCCTATCACCTTTATTTCATTTTATAAAATGGGTGGGATTCTCTCCAGGAGAGAAAAGGCTGATTACTGCCGCCTGAAGTCCCTAATAGCCCAATCCAACCACAAGGTGGACAAAACAGCTATAAAATTGCTAACTAAATGTATATCCGAAGAAAATTACTCTTTGCCTTTCAATATCACTACAGCTGAATAAGACTGCCTAGGACAAAAATTATGGGCGGCGGCTAACATGAATGACAAAAATGCCACACATGCTATAGTAGCATGGACCTTGATTCAATCCATCCTAGAGACAGATGAGGAATCAGGGATCCAGGGGGCCCCAGGACAGAACAGCACAGGGAAGGAGCGGTCAAAGCGCGATAACGGCGTCAGGGAAACAGAATGCCCTCACCAACACCACTCCCTCTGCGAACTCTGGGGCCATTACTAACACTGTCACAATCACTATCTGCACCTCCCCAGCTGGATGTGCCGCCTGCCCACAAAATGGCAGCGAGGAGCAGAGTGAGGGATCATCCCAAAATGGCGGGTTGTGCAAGGGGGAGGAGGCACCTAATGCCTACCCCCTGCTCGTGACGTCAGGAGGAGAGGGGCCGTCCTCTTTGGGAGGCGGTCCCTGTGACCCTCTGCGTCATGCTTCGCCTCCTTCCATTGAGGGTGGTCCTACTGCTTCCTTTCATCTGCCCCCCCTTAAGGGAGGAGTCCGGGTTAATATACATCAATATCTGGTCCAAGATGGCAGCGCCCAGGGACCAGGCCCAAGCCATACGCCTACTGAACTGTCGCCAAGGAATCCATTCAACCCCTTCTTTAAGGACACACATAAAACCATTGATTTGTCTGTGGCTTGTCGTCAACCACCTCGCCTTTCTCGTATGCAATGTGCCGCTGCGCAGGCCAAGGATCTTAGTGAGCTGCAAGCGGTTCAGGCCTTTCCGGTATTTTACGATCCGGATGACAACCCTAATTGGGAACCTTTGGCGATTCCTTTAATCAAGGACACAAAAAAGGCAGTTGCTGAGTATGGCCTTTCCTCTGCATATGCAATGGGAGTTATTGGTGCTCTCTTACAAGCCTTTACCTTCACACCAAATGATTTAAAGGATTTGGCGAGAACACTTTTAAATAATATGGAGATTACTATGTTTCCGGATACATGGTATGCTAATATCCGCAAGCACGTTCACAAGACGGCAGGTTCCTTAGACAGATCAGTTCCTGATACAATTGAGATGCTTTTTGGTATTGGAAAATGGGCATACAATGCAGAGCAAATGAAAATAGATACACAGGATCTCATCACCACAAAAAATTTGGCATTCCAAGCATTACAAACTATTGCCAAGGCCTCACAGATTACGCCTCCATTTACATCAGTCTTTCAGGAGCCAGATGAGCCCTTTATGAGGTTTGCTGAAAGGCTCAAGGAGGCAATTGCACGAGAAACCAAAGAAAAACATGTGCAGGACATCATTTTCAAACAAGTCGCCATATCCAATGCGAACGCGCAATGCCAGCTGGTCCTGCGGGCCCTTAAAGACCCAACACCCTTGGAGATGGTGAAGGCCTGCAAGGACATTACGTCTACTGACAAACTGGCTAATACTCTGGTTCAAGCCCAAATTACTGTGGGAAATAATTTTGGCTCCCATATAGCAAAGAATAATAAGCATCTAGTAAAGGATGTGGCTAAAGAGGTCACTCACACACTGTCAGCTACCCTTCAGCCTTTTCAAACGAAATGCTTTGTTGTGGGGAGCTCGGACATTTCAAAACTAACTGCCCCAAGATCTCGGCCGTCAAAACCTCAACTCCCTCTGGTTTATGCCCAAAGTGTAAAAAGGGGAAACATTGGGCGTCAGAATGCCGCTCACAATTTGACTGACAGGGGCGAGCGCTCACTCCATCAGCACCTAAGAAACAGTCGGGAAACCACATGCAGAGTGCCCTGGGCGGCATGACAACACAAAATGCCCAACTCCCTCCCCCACAACAATGAGACCCGTCAGTTATTGCCACCAATACCAGAAGGGGAACCATCACAGGTTGGCCTAACCTGGGGCTGGCAGTTGCCTCCACAATGACTTTGAACACTGATGCCTACCATACAGTAGTTTTGACTGTTGAGTCTGGGACTAAGGCTCTTGATGGAACATTTCTCATTACGGGGACATCGAATGCTACAGAAATGGGGCTTGTTGTAGTACCTTCTCTGGTTAAGTTAATTAATGCTAATGTTGTCTCTGTTTTCCTTAAACCCACTTTTATTCCAGTTGAGCTGCAGAAGGAGGATATCGTGGCTCAATTGTTGCCTATAGATTTATCGCCGTCTCTGAACAGAGGTGCCCAGGTGGCCTGGGCCCAGCCGGTAACGCTGCAAAGACCAATGCTGAGTTGTGAGGTTACTTTTCCAAACATAGACCAAAGGGTAAAGATTACCGGTCTGCTTGACACTGGCGCTGATGTTACCATTATTGCTGACAAGGATTGGCCGAGGGATTGGCCTACCCTTTCACCTTCCGTTGATATCAGGGGGGTGGAGGGAATCCAAATTCCTCGCCAAAGTTCCTTCCCATTATTGGTAAAGGGGCCGGAAGAGCGATTGACCTCTATGCGGCCATTTATTCTTGACATCCCCGTTACCCTGTGGGGACGAGACGTTATCTCCCAGTGGGGGCTATCTTTGAAAATTCCAAATTTGTAATGGGGGCCACTGGAGCACTGCAAGCTCCTCCCCTCACCTGGACCACTGACACTCTGGTCTGGGTGAATCAGTGGCCCTTAAGGGGAGAAAAATTGTGGCATTTGCATGAACTGATTAGTGACCAATTGGCGAAGAAAAGATTAGTCCCCACTGACAGCCTGTGGAATTTTCCTATTTTCACAATTCAAAAATTTTCTGGGAAATGGCGGCTCCTCCATGACCTGCAGGAGGCTAACAACTTAATAGAGCCAATGAGACCATTACAGCTGGGACTTCCATCCCCAGCGTTAATTCTGGAAAATTGGCCCGTTGTGATAGTGGATATAAAGGACTGCTTTTTTAACATCTTTCTTCATCCGCGTGATGCCCGCAGGTTCGCATTCACCCTTCCGTCACTGAATGCTGAGGAACCGGCCCGGCGATTCCATTGGGCTGTACTCCCCCAGGGGATGAAAAATAGTCCGACTATTTGCCAATCGGTGGTGTCAAGAATATTAGGCCCGGTGAGACTGACCTATCGTGAGGCCATTATATATCACTACATGGACGATATCTTATTAGCTTCACAGAATGTTGCGAAATTGAAGGAGGTTTATAATGAGGTAATTGGGGTTCTTATGGCCTCAGGACTTGAGGTCGCACCTGAGAAAACTCAAACTACAGCCCCTTGGCGATATCTTGGATTGCTCCTGTTAGCACAGACCTTTACCCCTCAAAAGATTGAAATAACTAAAGACGTTAAAACCCTAAATCAGTTACAAGTTTTACTTGGCAGTATTAACTGGGTACGATCGTATTTGGGTTTATCCACGGATTTTTTAGCGACGCTGTTCCAACTAAAAGGAGATCCGGACCTGTCTTCTCCTCGAGTTCTTACCCAAGAAGCTCGGGACGTGTTGGAAAAGATTAATCTTCGTGTCTCCTCATGTCAAGTAAGGAGAATGAAGCCAGGCCTCCCATCGGCACTGGTTGTCTTCAGAGGCCAACGGCAGCTGTATGCTGTGGTAGGACAGATAGACATTACAGAAAAGGATTTTGTTCTATGGGAATGGATTTTCCTTAGTTTTCAATTTCAAAAAACAATTACCACGTTCCCAGGGATGCTTGCAAAGGTTTGCCATAAAGGTCGGATGAGGTTTTGGGAGCTCTCTGGGCGGGATCCTGAGTTTCTTTATTTGCCTTTGTCTAAGTCTCAATGGCATTATTTTGATGTTCATATCTTTGATTTTCAAACAGTTATGGCGGATTTTACCAGAAAGGTGTTATATCACTTGCCATCTATCCCCTTTTTACAGTTTCTTTCTAATTCACAGCCAAGACTTTGGTTTATGCTTTCACATGTACCCATTCCCGGCACTCAGACTGTCTTCACAGATGGCTTGGGAAAAATAGGGAGAGCCGTCGTCGCATGGTCCGATGGAAAAAGATGGACGACAGATGTTCACCAGGTCTCCGGATCCTCTCAACTAGTGGAGCTGTCCGCAGTGCTTAGAGCGTTTCATTTGTTTCCACAGCCCCTTAACATCGTTTCAGACTCCGCATATGTCATGGGAGTGGTGTGCCGTATTGAGAATGGTTATCTCAGAGATCTTGCTAACAAACCTTTATTCCTCATGTTTAGTCAGCTCCTAAGTGTTGTTCAACAAAGAGAATGTCTGTATTTCATCCAACACATTCAGTCACATACTGACTTGCCTGGGCCTATCGTAGAGGGTAATAGAGTGGCGGATGGAGTGACCAATTCGGACTTAATGGTTAATTTAGCCCCAGTACCTAACGTGTTTGAGCAGGCACAAATTTTCCACAAATTCTTCCATCAAAGTGCGGAGTCGCTCAGAAAAAATTTTGACCTGTCTGTCGCTCAGGCGAGCGCCATAGTATTCACTTGTCCGGACTGTCAGAAGGTCACTCCCGTTCCTCAGGAGGGGGTCAACCCCAGGTGGTTGAATCCGTTGGACCTCTGGGAGACAGATGTGACATGTGCAGCAATTCGGCCGCCTGCGATTTGTGCATGTGTCAGTGGATACTTGCTCGGGACTAATAGTTGCTACAGCCCACGTTGGGGAGAGGGCAAAAGACGTTAAGCGTCACTTCTCCTCGGCCTTTTCCACCATGGGTGTCCCGAAGCAAATAAAAACAGATAATGGGCCTGCCTATGTCTCCTCTACGGTAAGGGATTTCTTTTCTCTTTGGGGCATAAAACACGTTACTGGGATACCTCACTCGCCGCAAGGCCAGGCTATTATAGAAAGAGCCCATCTCACATTGAAAAACATTCTTGCTAAGCAAAATAATTCGGCTGCTGGGCTCTCTTCACAGGAGCGATTGAATAAAGCCTTATACGTCCTAAATTTTTTAAACAGACTACACGAGGACGATTCTCCCATTGAGCGGCATTTTGGAGCTAAAAAACTAAAAAAAGGTGAGGCAAAAGTATGGTTTCATGATGTTGCCACAGGGGAATGGGTCGGCCCTGTACCCTTGCTCACATGGGGCAGAGGCCATGCATGTGTTTCTACAGGGTCCAGCCCTCGATGGATACCATCAAGATGCGTGTGATTCCACCACAGCGACACCCTTGCGGGATGGGCAACATCCGAAGAAGAGGACAATTGGGGGATTGCTTCCCTTTTCATTTAGTTATAGGGTGGATGGTTTCCCAACCATTGCTACTGGAGGTCGTAGCACAAAGGATGTCGGCGGCCGTGACACTCAAGGCTGAGGTCAGGATAGCACCAACGTGGGCTCTCGCAGATTCAAAGAATATGTGGTTGAGTTTAGCTCAATCGCTTGGAATGGACTCTATTTGTCTGTCCACCATGAATCCCTCGAGCCCCTTTAAAGCATGCCTGGTAGCCATTCCCTGGTCAATAGAACAATGGGGGGACCTTGCAGACAAGCAAAATCATAGTCAACGTGGGAACATGGGGCACTCGGGAAACTTGGTCATTGATTGTCTTATGGAAGGAAGGTTGTATGACAGTATTAGATCTCAATATCAATGAAAAAACCCAGAAGAACTAGAGATTTTGGGGAGTCTAACTTCCCTGTTATGTTTTTATTTTAGACCTAATGATCAAACGGTCTCCCTCCCTTGGGTCAATGTTACCTCTCCGAGGGTATTTTCAAATTTCAGTTTTTGGTGTCTTGAAGAGTTAACTTTTTCTATGGTTTCACCTTCAGTCTCTGTTTTGCTGCATAAAACTCTTTTTCTGATTTGCGGAACGAAGGTATAGAAGGTGCTCCCTGTATTCGCGGTAGGGGGTCCCTGTACCATTGGGAGGGTAATCCTATACAACCCAGCCACTTTTATACGACCCCTAGCTGGAGGCACTGACAATATTCACATCAGAGGTAAGGTAAATGTTTCTGAGTTACCATCCCATGTCCATAAGAGGGCGGTCAGGTCCCGCAGGTATATAGGTTTTGATCACCCAGTGAGGAAACCGTTGCCCCCAGAGGAGGAAAAGGAACCAATTCTCCCGGCAACCTGGGGGAAGTCCACTACTCGTGAAATTCGATCTTCTCAACTGCCAGTTGATAACCGTAAGCTTTTGAAGGCTGACCATAAGAGTTATCATTCTTCTTTTAAAGGCATGGCAGTGCATGAGTTTACAGAGGACTGTGACTCCGAACTTAGGCTTTTGTCCCGGGGTAGGGGTATTGCTGGCAGTATCCTATTCCCTCAAATTTCAACCGCTCAGGCCTTAGCTAATCTTGAACAGTTAGGATGCTGGCTGGCTCAAGAATCTAATGCTACCAGCCAGGCACTGGAAGAACTCCTCCTGGACACTCAAACTAATAAAAAGGCACTTCTTCAAAACAGAGCAGCTATCGATTTCCTTCTGCTGCTAAATGGTCATGGCTGCCAGGAATTCGATGGCCTCTGTTGTCTGAATTTTTCTGACCATTCTAAATCTATCCATGACCATATTATGGAATTAAAAGACTTGATGCACCAAATTAGACAAGAAGGTTTCGACTTCGACGACCTATTTAGTTGGATGCCATTTAAAGGACTTTCTGCAACAATTAAGCAGATTATTGTCATTGCCTTTATCGTTTTAATTGTTCTAGCCTTGTTTCTGTGTGTTATTCCCTGTATGTTACAATGTTCTCAAGCTTGCAGGGCAGCCACGACTCCCTGTGCATTTGTGGCCCAGTCTGTGGCAGAAGATAAAAAAGGAGGAGCTGTCAGAGGAGACCTGGGCTTCGTACAGTGGCAGAAGTACTATAAGAGGTGGATAGATGAGGATGCCGAAGTCCAGGACCCCGGCACCACGAACATGGAGGCCCTGCGAGAGATTTATGAGAACTCTAACAAGTTTACATCCTATATTGATGTTTCCCCGGTTTAATTGTTATACACCCAATATGTCTACCCTATTCAATTCTCCTTAGTCATTCCCTGTCCAAGTTTCTTCTTCCCACAAACCCTTAGGGCATTTTCCCGCCAGCTTGTCCCTGACTGGTCCCCGGGTTACTGCATTGCACCAGTTTCCATATTTGGTAGCGCCTCCCCATTGGTTCTTCCTCCGCTCCTCCTTCCTCCCTCCTCCTAATTGATACTCCGCCCAATAGGATGTCTTACTCCTCCCATCTCCCCGCCCAAGTACCGGAAAGTCCCATGCTACCCTTTATAAGCCAGTGCACCCCCAATAAATTTGCTTCTCTGCGTTGACCCTTGCTCTGTGTGGACCTTTTCCTTTGGGGATCGTTGCCGGCGCGAGGGCGTGAGGAGCCACCCTAGGCCTTGAAGGGGCTTGACCCTAGGGAGCCACTGCTTGTGCTCCTATAGCCTTGCCTCTTAGGGCCGTCCTCTCCTTCCACTGTATCAGTGGACCTTATTCATCCGCTGATACTCCACTACTGTCCCCACACCCACAAGAGGCCCACAGGCACTGTACACCTCTGCCATCTCTTGTAGCAACAAATACCACTGCCCACCTTGTAGAGAAATGTTTCCTTTAATCTGCTTTAAACTGATCCCTCCTCCTTTGTTTTAGTGTTATGGGATTTGGACAGTAATAATCTCGAAGTCACCTTATTGCTACCTGCATGGTTTTGTAAAGGAGATTGCCTCTTTCCATGGATGTAAAGTAAATGTCCTGAAGCAATAATGGAGATTTACATTCCTTTTGCTGCTTAGGAGAGCTGGAAGTCTCAGAATCCACTACTCTTTCAAGAAAGAGCTCATGTTTCAGACCTGGCTCTTGGTGACAAGTGGTATTTTCAGATGTTTTCGAGCTTCTCACAGGTGCTTTCCACAATTAACAGGGGTGCCCGAGGGAAAGGAGCTGGCTACTTCCCTGCCTTACATGCTTGCAAAAATACTGCCAGGTACACATCTGCAATTTTTAGAGCTCAAATGCCTTTGAAAATTCATAGGTCAGTTTTGAAAGCTACCCATGGATGCTTAAAGCTGTGTAAATACTTTCCTTCTAGTTAGCTCTTGCTGTGGTTTTGAATGAATCATTCAGAGACTACTCTCATTAGTGGTCCCCTGTCATTTAGTCCTGAAATGTGTGGCACAACTAGCAGATAAGTACAAAGCATTTTGATGACAATCTTCAGAAAATCTGGTCACAGATATGGCTTCACTAACTAGTCTGTACCAGCACACTCTGAAGCAGAATGGAAATCTTTAGCAAACTGCCCCAGAAATCTTTTTATTAGTTTATCCCCCAGGAAATGAGAGCCAATGAAGCAGGCTAACCCCAAAGGGACTATGTGCATATTAATTGGCCTGAATTTGTAAGGTGTTTCAAGATAAAAAGCGTTATGAGGACTTTGGGAGTGGAGCCAGAACACGACTCTCTGCTGGAGCACAGAGTAATTCTGTGTAGCTCTACAACAGGAATAATCCTTATATTCTCTCAAATCTGCTGGCTGCCTGTGTTGCTCTATTTCATCTTAGTTGTTTGAAAACAAGCAGCTCAAGGCCTTGAGTCAGCAATAAATTAACTTTTTTAAACAAAACATGGCACACCCAGTGGATCAACTGACCTTTAGACCTGAATATAAAATTGAGAAGTACACTACTATTTGTTTTGGGAGGCAACAGGCAACTCGCCACTCCTTTGCATCCTCATGTGGTGCTGCTGGTATTACTCTTGGCGAAGCTATTACAATGCCACAGTGATTCAGACTCTAAATAACTTGTAGGCTTCTTCTCCTGAAGTATGTTAAT
The DNA here is from genome assembly GCA_013396695.1 of Sakesphorus luctuosus. Classification (NCBI taxonomy): domain Eukaryota; kingdom Metazoa; phylum Chordata; class Aves; order Passeriformes; family Thamnophilidae; genus Sakesphorus; species Sakesphorus luctuosus. The sequence goes on along the minus strand of VWZD01002284.1, from coordinate 56,308 downwards.
AGGTTAAGTTCACATCACAATTGCTAATTTTATATTATTTCAAAAGATGATTACATATTTATGCATTTTTTATGGCACAAATCTAGCATGATACATTATTTACAGCCATATTAACAACATGTATTATTTATTATGTTACTGTATTAATATATATTATTTCAAGCAAGACTTTTCCCAGTGTTGTTTGTTGACTTCAGTTACTGGAGTTAATATTCTGCAGAGTAGACAGTACTGTCCTGTGGACTGAGTTTGCTGAAATCTAATTACCTTGGCCAAGAAATGCCATTCCCTTTTGCCTGAGTAATATTTTATAACTTGAGGATGGATTGTGTTTAGTTCTGCCTGGGTATAAATGACCAGCAAGAGGGATGCAAGATACCTACTCTTCTTCTCTATATGGTGTGCTAGTACAGAATCCCACAGTCCCAACTATTTTCTTATCCACCTGCAAGCCTGGACAGACCCACGGACCACTGCAGCAGCTACAGACATCCAATGAGTTGTGGACATGGCTGTCCCCTTCATTTTGCTCTGTTTGAGGGAAACCAGAATCATGTTAGATACAAAATGGCACACGTCTCAGCTGCCCCCAGTATTGGCTGGTTAGGTAGATGATTTCTTGAAATGCTTTCTGTGACAGCAAAAGCTCTAGCTTAGAGATGGTTACACCTTCACAAAAACGCCCGCCTGAGATAAATTATTTTTGCTGGAGCTATAGAATAAAGACATGTCCAATCCTCTGTGGCTTAACCTCACCAACTGACCTCTTCTCTTGTAGGAAATGAGCCTGAGTGATCTGTCTCTGAGAAAAGTTGCTCTTGGGTGTATCAGAAATAAACCTTGACTGATTGTAAAGGGCTGGAAGGCATCTTGTAGCAGAAAAAAGAACCCAGCCTGAGCACAAGTTTCAAAACAGTGGCAACCAGTCCCATCCCTCCCCAGGGGTGCTGGAAAGCTTGTCTCTTAAAGCATGAGATAAAGGCTTCTCCTGAACAGTGTTCCGCTTCGAGTGATCTTCAAGACACATTTTTCATTGCCACCCTGCCAATTGCACTGCCAGTCCACCTCTACACACCCAAGGCCCTGCACAGGGGTCTGATTTGCTTGCATGTAGTTGGGCTCATTCAAAAAGTATCTGGCCTACAGTAGGCCTCTCTCCTTCCAGCTCCACCACCCCAGACCTCTGGCTGGCATGCTCATCTTGCACTTCTTTTGATACTGTCATTGTAAGAGGCTCTGGAGTTCACTCTGAGACCTCTTTCACTCAGTGCTCACTGTTTACCATGCAATCCTCACTAAGAGTAGGTGCTAGGGACATGTAAATCTTCCAGAGAGTAGTCTAGGGTCTTCTTAACCTAACCTAATCTTTAATGGGATCCCTGGCCCAGGTGGGTTTCAGATACTGTCTGAGGCTTCAGGATCTTTAGTGACCTAAGCTATTTGGTCATCACTGTATCAAACCTTTCCAAACCTCTCAGCTCCCTTTATGTCTCAGGTGTGTGTTATTTGTGTCTTGATCTCTCCAGTTACTCTGTCTTTTTATCTTTTGGCTCCCATATGTTCTTCAATCGACTTTCTGAACCCAGTTCTCTTCATCATGCCACCTTGCCTCCCCTCTTCTGGTCCTCCGAGCTTGTCTTGCTGCTCTTGCTCTTTAGCTGTCTGTGCCTTGTACACTAAGATTGTCTCACTTCACCTGTCTTGAAAAAAATGGCTGTGCATACTGGTTGATCATACTTTTCCAGACTTATTCCTAATAACTGGGGTGGAAAACTAGCTGGTTATCTTAATTAAGTTTTGACTGGCAATTAGCATCTCCCTGTCACTATTGTTCAGTTTCTTTCAGTGTCCCCTTCAGCTATTTTCTGTGCTATTTTTTCACCTGATTTCCATGAGAACATTCTCACTATGTCTCTGTCCTATCAGTCCTGCTATATATTTACTTCCTGTCTGGAAATAACCAATAACTGTTTACTTTCAGGTAATATTTGGGTCTTCAACTGCTCCAGCAGCACTTAGAATATGGCAAGAGTTGCCTCATCAAAATGTACCTGGGACCCTCCATGTGCCCATATCCTTATAAACCATCATACATGGAAGTCTATCCCATAGCACACTGTTGGTGTACACCAAGCTCTATGTGTACAAAAGTTTTACAGAGGTGCCTCAGATCATCTGTTGTAGCAGGGAAGAAGAATAAAGACACTGCTCTGGTATCCTTTTCCTCCGGGCAACAGCTAGCTTCCTTTCAAATCTCACCAAACAGCCTATATAGTAGGCAGCTGAACTTCAGACATTGTCCCTTCCTTCTGTTTTCTTGACTGGGCCTGTGAGAGCTCCTTCCAGAAGTTCACTGAGCCATTCCCTTGCAGTTTCACGGAGGCAATGAGATGGGGAACATGGAGCTGCTCTTCTGTGATGGGGCTTGTAGCTTCCTGGCACAGGGAAGCAACGGAGCAAGCTTTGCAGAGGTCCCAGCTGAAGTAGCTAGGTGACTGGCAGCTCCCTAGGAGTCAGGACAGGACATTAGCTCTCAAGGTTTTTGAGTGGCACTAAAGCACAATACAGGTCTTCTAGTACCTTCAGGGCAAAGAACATGCAACAGATTAAAGATGATGTCAATTGTGTGAAAGACATTACAGAATAACACCATGCTACATACAGCCTCTGAGAAAATCATACTAAAAGGTCTGTTTACTTCACAAAGCTGTCACTCACCACCCAGCAAGAGTACATTTAAAAACCATTAGCTGGGCTTGGCATATATGAGAGCTCCTAAACACTAATAGTTTGATTTTGGTTAAAAAGTGCATCAAGTCTTGTCCACCTTCAGCCTTAAGACAACATCAATTTTAATGTCTTAAAAGGTGATGGTTAAGCCGGTTGAGTATCCCTGTGTAGAGGTTTTGTTCCACTTATTCTTCAGCTTAGGGTGATAGTCCTTACACTGTTGGTGAGTAACAAACAGCTGGAGGCTATTACTTAATATGAAGGTTTGTGAGACTACATCCTAATTTCATTTTTATATCTAGCCTGAACCGCGTGGCATGACATGAGGGACAGTGGTGTTTGCTCCAGTGAAATCAGCTGAGTGTAACCTTGGCAAATCTAAGAAAAGTCCAAGATACATTCACGAAGACTTTGACATCCTTAGTCAGAAGCTCATATAGCTCAGCTTTTTATTAGTTATTCCATGAATGAGAGCAGTATAAAAAGGAAAACTCCAGTTCTTCAGGCTGATAGTGGATGCAGCAGCTTCAGCTGTGCTGCAGTAATTACCTTGAGCAATGTGAAGTACTTGGTAAAGAAAAAAACATCAAGAATTGCAATTTTTTTAGTAAGTATTTGAGTAAATTCCCAACTCATTGACTATTTTCCACCTTAACTGGATGGAGAGAAAAGGCCTCAGAGATAAGGTCTCTGGAGGCTTTGTGAAAATAAGGAACAGAATGGTCTGTGCTGTCTTCCCCCATCTTTACATCCACAAAGCACTTGTATGAGACTCTGCTGGGAAGGAGCAGAGGTGAAAGAATGAATAAAATAAAGAGAGGTACTGAGAGGGGAGGCTGACTGATAGCCAGTGCAGAGAGACTTGGTGGTCCCCAAAAACAGACAGTGAAACAAATTTTGTGTATCTGCAGAGCACAGGTTTAGGAGTGGCTGAAAAGTGAGGCTAATTTAATGAACCTCCAGTGTCTCTTTCAGACTGAATCACTGCCTCTTTAAGTCTGACCTGTTTTGTCTTGAAGTTTCTTACTGCTTGGTTGGACCAGGTGTTATGTGAAAGGGAGGAGGGAGGCAGATATGCAAAGATTTCTAGTCTTAACTGTATTAATAAGAAATTATTAGCTATAAGCGCTTCCAGACAATCAAGTCCTTATGTTCCCAACAGTGTCTGTTGACTACGGACAGCACACAGGTTGGAAGGGTTTCTGACCTCTGATATGAAGCCAACACTTAAGCCAGGGAGAAATTATTAGCTATAAGCGCTTCTAGGCAATCAGATCCTTATGTCCCCAACACTGCTTGTCGACTATGGACAGCACACAGGTTGTAAGGGTTTCCCACCTCTGATATGAAGCTAACACTTAAGCCGGGGAGAATTTATCAGCTAAACAAGCACTTCCAGAAAAATTAGAGCCTTATGAACCCAGCACTGCCTGACGACAGGGATAGCACACAGGCTGGAAGAATTTCTAACCTCTGCTTTGAAGCCAACACTTAATAGCTAGAAAAGAACTTTCCCCACAACAGCTCCTGAAATAACATTTATTAATACAAATATGTGACCGTTATTGTGGGTTCTGCTTTGCCGGTGATAATGTTCAGCTGCAAGATTGTATTTAATTGATAATAAAAGACCCCCAAAAGAAACCATCACAAAACACATTCTACAGAGACAAACACACTAAACTCAAGTTACAATACAGCAATGTATCCCATTTTCACTACAGACAGAAACTAGCAACAAAAAACTACTAACTAAAACCACAGCCACTTGAAACACGTATCTAGACACTCTTTCAATAACATAAGACAATAAAATATTTTGCACACCACTCTCTCTGTAACACAAAACAGAAAGAAAAAACTGAGCTGCTTCTTATCAACACACATGTTGAAAAAGAAACTGCACATTGAAAGTAGCAAAGTGTAAAGCAAGTCACTGTTATAAGTGTTAAGGTAGCAAAACACAGTGAAGGAGATGCTTATAAAGTAAGAATCAAAGTCGCTGTTAGCATAAGATGTAAGGTAGAATGTATAAAGGAATAAGCTTTGTAAGAAAGTAAAGTTAAGAAAGTATAGAAAAATAGAAAGCACATGGTCTCTTACCCCTACATCGTTCCAGGAGGTAGGAGGAGGCAGGACAAAGCTGCCAGTAGCTACCTCAACAGAGACAGTGGCCTTTCTCCCTCTCTCCTGCAGTTAAAACTGCGTCTCTTTTTATACCTTTTCTTTTCTTCAGGGGATTGTGTGACTAAAGTCAATCTTTTGGGGGTGTGATGCAGATACCTGAGGGTGGTGGCTCCTTGAGTGGCTATAGAAGTTATCACAAAGAGGGACCGTGTCATTGTTTAAAAACACTCCACCCTATGTTAATCTTAACAGTTTGAAAGCCTTTGTCTTCTTTTGGGAGCACACCTCCAGGGGGTCTGAGGCATTTCCCTCAACTCATCAAGGCTTATCAGCCCATCACCGCACACCAGGTGAAGCAATGGTACATCCTAAAACTTCCTCATTATATCCAACTCCATCAGATTGCCTAAGAAATTATACTATTTCTCTCTTGAAAATGTGCATATTCTGTCTTTAAGATGACTGTTAACTCTGCTGTTGAATTTTTGGTGTTTTTTCAGATGTTGTCAGCTAGTTGACCTGGGTTGAATTCCATGTGTAATCTGGAGATAAGAAAATCTGCCTCCCACATATTGCCCATTAAACTTTGTAGAAAGGGTTCAGATATAAGTATCTGGTGAAGCAAGCTTCTTAAATAACTTGGTGCTGTGGACAGGGAACTGTGACTCATAACTCAAACTGAGGGTGTGGGACTTGTGCAAACTTTGAGGTTTTTATTTCCAGTTTATTACATTGCTGGATATTCTTCCAGACTTTATTTGTTCTTGACTCAGTAACTTCCTATCTTACTTTATGAGATGTAGTTATGCCAGACATTCCCAGACAGATGAAAATGCCCATACAGAGATGAGACAGATCTGAGAGGGACAAATTTGGGCTATGAAGAAGACATTTCCACCCCATGGAGCTCCTGCCTGATATTAAGAAGATCATGCCAAATGTATTCAGATCCCAAACCAAGCATTATCATTGGATGATTGATATCCACTGATACAGTGGGTCAGATCTTCGGCTCCAAGGGGCAGATGATACTCAGCTCTAGTGATGTAGCTCTTTTAGATCAAGCCCCTTGAAGCCAGGGTGGCTCCTCCCACTCCCAATCCGGCATTGATCCCCCAGATAAAGACAATAGCACAGCTCAGGAGTCCACGAGGAGAAGCAACGTTATTAGGGGTGCCCGGCTTTATATAGGGTACAGTGGAATTCTCTAGAACATGGGCGGAGTATGGGGTGGAGACGGGGAGGAGAGAGGCATCCCATTGGATGGTATGCAAATTAAGGGGAGGAGCAGAGAAGGGACCAATGGGGGAGCAGGGTGCAAACATAACCATATAGGGAAAATGGTGCACTGCACCAAACTGGGGCCAATCAGGAATGGGTTGGCAGGAAAATGCCCTAGGGGTTTGTGGGATGAAGAAACTTGGATAGGAATGACTAAGGGGAAAATAAGTAGGGTACATATGTTGTCCTATAGTTTATTAAACTGGGGAAATGTTAATATAAGAAACATTACAGTGAGGGTCTTCGTAGACTCGGCAAACAGCGTTCATATTAACTGAACTAGGCTCCCCAACCTCAGCATCCTCGTCAATCCATCTCTGATAATATTCTTGCCACTTTATAAAGTCCCAGTCTACAACAAAGCATGTTGATGTTTATGCTTGCTATGATTCTGAAGCTAACAGAGATGCATATACTGACACCATCAGTGACTTGACTGGTGGTTATGTTTGGTCGAGATGGTTAGCGCAGTAGATGCAAACTTCTGCCCTGGAAGAACATTGCTATCCCTTCAGTGGAACTTCAGCACAGATAAGTCATCAAAAGTACATTGAAAGGCCTGAGACTCTTGTTAAAAATCCTAAGATACTGCTGTGTTTGTCAGGTACAGTCAGGTCTGGTTAATCACACCTTGTTTGCAAACACTCAGTTTTATCAGTTTAAAAAACCCCCCAAAATCTTGTTCACATGTCCAATTAAACTAGTTTCTGCTTTCATTTGTGGGATGCTGAGACAATGCTAATACCAAGCACAATTTAATCAGCTCTGACTGTTCTGATCTGACAAGCACCTTCATTTGGAAAACCAGTATTTGCCTATCATAGAACATTCATGGACCGTACAGGATATTCACCTCTATATATATAGTTGCCAGAAAATTCTACTGGAATTGTAGGACTTGTTGCCTGACATTTATAGAAGAATAATATTAGCCATTCCAAATGCTTTTAGGAAAAACAAAGCAAAATTAAATTATAGTCTATATTCAAACATGTTTTTCAAAACTTATGTAGACTGTTGTTTTTAAGCATGGGGGATATTCCCTCTCCGTAAGGGATGGCTGCTAAGGAGATGTATGTCTAAATATTCCTCTTGTGTAGGATGCTCACTAAATGATCAAAGGTGTTCATGGTTAACAAATTTAAATTTCGCGCCTCTTGTCTAAAAACAAAGACCTACTTGAATGCTAGGGTTGCTAATCAGTATTTTTCTGCTACCTCTGTTGCTTGTGTATGCATTCCGCTAATTGAGGGGCAAGCTAGTAACTCCAGTTTCAAAAGTATTTGCAAATGTGGGGCACTGCTTTTGCCTGCATTTTGGAACTGGGTTTCAAAATTTGATCAATTCATGATTGATAGTTATAGTGTAATTATACCCATATTTATTTAGGCTTTTCCTGATTACGTCTAATCTTTGAGATTCATACAATCATAGAATGGTTTGTGTTATAAAGGATCCCAAAATCCTTTAGTTCTAACTCCCTTGCTATGGTCAGGGATACCTGTCACTAGATCAGGTTGCTCAAAGCTCTATCCAGCCTGACTTCAACACTTCCATGGATGGGGCATTCACAACTTCTCTGGGCAATCTGTTCCAATGCCTCACCACCCTTATAGCAAAAAAAAAATCCTTCATAGCATCTAATCTACATCTCTCTTCTTTTAGTGTGAAACCATTACCCCTTGTTCTATTACTACCTGCCCACTTAAAAATTCACTCTTCCCCCTTTTATAAGGCCCCTTAAAGTACTGGAAGGCTGCAAGATCTCCTTGTAGCCTTCTCTCCTCAATGTTGAACAACCCTACTTTCTCTGTCTGACCTCACAGGAGAGATGCTACCCCTAATCATTTTTGTTGCCTCCTCTGGATGTGCTCCAATAGGTTCATATGTTTCCTGTGCTGGGGACCCCAGAGCTGAATGCAGCACTCCATGTGAGGTCTCATAAAAGTAGAGCAGAGGAGCAGAATTACCTCCCTCACCCTGCTGGCCATGGTGTCTTTAATGCAGCCCAGGATACAATGGGCTTTCTGGGCTGTGAGTGCACATTGCTGGATCATGTCCAGCCTCTAATCCACCAGCACCCTCAAGTGCTTCTCTGCAGGGATTCTCTCAGCGAGTTCTCCCAGTCTGTATACATGTCTGGGATTGTCCCAGTGCAGATGCAGCATCTTGCACTTGGCCTTGTTGAACTTCTTGAGGCTCTTGTGGGCCCACTTCCCTGGACTACATTCTGTCCTTGTGTTATGTCAACTGTACTGCACAGCTTGATGTCATCTGCAAACTTTCTTAGGGTGCACTAGATACTAATGTCTGTGTCACAGATAAAGGCACTACAGAGCCCTGGTCCCAAGACAGAGCCCTGAGGGACACCACTTGTCATCAGCCTCCACCCAGATATAGAGCCATTGACCACAGCTCCCTGACTGTGACCATTCATCCAATTCCCTATGCACCACACAGTCCACTCTTCAAATCCATTTCTCTACAGTTTGGGGATAAGAATGTCTAGTGGAACCATGCCAAAGGCTTTGCAGAAGTCTAGGTAGATGCCATTGGTTAGTCTTGCCTTGTCAGCCTTGTTCACTACTAGTTGCCGCAATGTTTGCTGTGGCACTGGCGGTTTTTAAATGTAACGGCCAATTTTTTTCTAGCAATTTTTTTTTATAGCATCAATCTGGTTAACTCAGTAGCCTCTCTCTAATTTGCTTGCAATAAAACACCAGCAAGAGGTATGTGTGGACAGTGCTTTTGCAGGGTTCCACAGCCCAGGTGGGAAGGCCTTGAACTGGGAAAGAAGGGAGCTGCACTTGACAGCCCCCACCAGAAACTCATCTCTGCAGCAGCTCTAGGCAGGACACATGACACATGAGACATGTCATGACACAGCCACATCCAGTGGAGCTTCAGGTGTAAGAGTGGTCCATCTAAGCCACTGGAACAACTCATACTTTTAAAGAGATATATGGCAGAGGAGTTTTCTAGGGGCTAGGACTTCATGGTTTAGGTCTTCTTTTTTTCTTCTTTTTTGTCATACTTTTTTGTTTTTCTGTTGAGAACTAGGGCCTTAGGGATTAGCATTACCAGATCAAGCTATTTCAGTGCAAATAAAATACTTAGGTACAGAATTTTATCAGTAAAACACACTTTTTCTAAGTCGTATCACTGCAAAGAACTTGAATTTAGGAATTTCAGGTTTTGCCTGAAACTTGCTATGTCATTTCTCTTAACCAGGTGATACCATTACAGCAAGAAGAGTGTATTATCAGATTACCATCTACTATTTTGAAATACTCATTTGAAAGGAAAGAAAGTTTGTTACAGGAATATGGACATAGAAGCAATCAGTCTTCTAAACCAGGTGTCATGTTTGATTTTATTAACAGTTGCAGAAGGCAAAATTACTAGGTTTTGCTTTTCAGTGTTTTTCTTCCATTGAAGACAATAAAAAGACTTCCATTAGTTTTGTGGAAGCATGATTTGGCCCCTAGTGACTCTTATTTCTCTCTTTTTTCGCCTTTTCCTGCACAGCAGGCAAACATAGCCTGAAAAATAGCATCTTTACTATGGTGGGAGAAAGATTTAAAAATTAATGGAGAGAACTATTACTTTACTGTACATACTGTACTCTAATGGCTCTGAAAATTATAGTTCCTATCTTTTAACAACCAAAGTGTTTTTCTTTAAAATGTGCTACTTTCCAATTTCTGTCCTTGTTAGTAATTTAATGGTTTACAAAAACATTGTAAAAGTTATCTACTTCATTTTCTCTGTTTTGCCACAGTGAAACAGTTCCCAGATTTGTTTGGGTGGGTTTTTTCCCCTAATTTTGAAGAATCAGAAGAGAATGTGTCCTCTGATTATGCTTTATAACTGAAAATATCAAAACACGTTACTTGGGTATTATGTAACAGGGGAAAAGGAAGTATCAAAGAACATCCCCAAGAAATACACTCCCTGAATTCGTATCCTGTTGCTATGTGTCAGCCTGGAGAGGCAGTAAGATGAAGGAAAAACATCCTGGTTGGTCAATTTTGCCTTAAACTGACTCAGCGTTTTCAGCTGAAGGTCTTTTCAATTGAGGTTATTTGACCTGAAGATGAATCTGATGCTAAACCCCTCTTTTTTGCCGCAGTGCTCACATATGTCCAGGTATCTAACTGTGGCTGATATTGTACTGTCCCTTGGCATTGACTGACAAAGCTGCAGCACTAACCAAATCCCTGCTTGGTCTCCATAGGGTTTTACATAGCAGTGTACTGTTTCTGTGAAAACTACATGATCTATGCCACTTTCAGCCACTGTAAGGATGAAAAGAGCACAGGTGCCTGTCTCAAACACAGTTAACTCCACAGAAGGACTTTACCATGAGATAAGTACAGAATGGACTGACGGCCCATGTTTTTAAGGAGTAGGGTCCTTTTTCCTGCTGCTGAAGCTCTCTTTTGCTGTCTCCTTTCTAGTCTCTCTGCTTTTCTTTCATTTCTTTCTTTCTCCTTCTCCCATCTTGCATTCCATAACCCTCTATCTGACCCCAAAAGTGATGCCCACCATTTAATTCAGAAGTTCGTATATTTGAATTTACCTGTGGGGACGCAGTCTAAATCTGTCTCAGGTCCTCCCACAAAGTTGGCCATGGGGTGCTGGAGCATTTCTTCTCTGTGTGCCAGTAGTCCACAAACAACCTCCAGCACCACCCTACCCCCCACCAAAACTCAAGAATTAGGCTCCATTGTCATTGAACTTACAGTGGCTTTCACTGCAGGGATTTGTCACTTCCATGGTATGAAATATCAATTTCACCATATGCTTTCACTGCTCAGCATGAGTTTACAACCTTTCTTGTGTCATGCCACCACTGCTAATGCATCAGTTGAAAATGTGAAAACCAGTGTGTTCTACTCGTACAGCCTGACCCTCTGCTGTAGTGGCTCAAGAAAAACCTTATTCCAAGAAGCTGGCTAGCTGAGGCTAGAGCCAAAATCGTGTTTCTTTCCTCTGCTTATTTTTTTTGCATTCTCATTCACTGTTCAACCTGAACAAACCTCTCTGCCTGTCCTTAAACTTCCAACTTTTCTCTCCCCATGCACGTTGACTGCTGCCTCCACTGATTATCAGCCAACCACTCAGGCTGCCTGTGCCCGGCTGCAGCAATGCTGACCAGCAGTCCACCACTTGTGAAGGTCAACCACTGATTCCTGTGGGCTTGGGCAGAGCAGCTCTGCAGTGAAGGACTGTCACTGGAGGGTTTGCGGCTCTGCTATGGTAGCTGTCATACCCACAGCTATGGAGAACCAACTTCTTGGATGGGAATGCCAAGTTTTAGGATTATGAGTGACACCACCCCACTACTGCAGCTCCATGGCATATAATACTTGCCCTGCATCACAACCGTGTGGTCACCTCCTGTGAGGCTCAAAGCTGAAATGCAACAGCAATGATCTGCCTGTGCTGTACAGCCTGTAATAAAACTCAATCCGCAATAAAACTGCACATAATTGGGACAGGCTCTCACTGGATGAGACAGAAAGGGTGTAAGTATTATGCTGCACTTTGGAAAGCAGACTAAAAGCAGTTTCTGACAACAACAGTTATTTTATGTCCTGGCTGGTGAAAGAAATTCTATTAAAGAGACATAGAAAGAAATCAGGATACTGTTTCAAAAGTTTGACTTTTATACAGGAAGTATAGGTCAAGACTAATATTTATTTTGTAGAACAACAATTTTCATGGTATACTAGATAGAAGGAAATCTGTTTTGAAAGTTGACTCAATGCTGTTAGCAAAGGCCACTCTAATATGTACCATGCTTCAGCTGAGGGACCATGTTAAAACTTCCAGGATAAGTACAGCAAAAACTTCAAATCTGTAATAAAACTTTTAAAAAAATTTAAATATTAAGTTAATGGAACCCATTTTCCTTTCAGCTGTGACAGTTTGCATTAAAGGCAAAACTTTGTGCATGGTTGTGGAGAGAAATTATTTGAGTGGAAGGGTTTTAATTATTGTACAATGGTATGGAAGTAGAATTAGTTAAATCACAGAATCAGAGGAAAACAAACTGTATTGTGAGTCAGTTGGGTCAGTGCCAAATTGAAGCTAATGGGAATTCTTTGATCCACCCAAGAGGTGTTTCATCTAAATGCTTGCTGTCCTTCTCCACATGAGAAAAGCTCATGACTGATATCCATTTCCATTCTTAATCTCATACATATGCTTTAATTGTTGGCTTCATAGTTCATGAATAATTGCTAATGTGAACCTATTCCATGTAACATTTAAAAAATGTTTCAACTTGTACAAACATTATACATTTCCCTCTAAATGCTGTACAGAGAAAGTAGAAACTCAAAGACTGTAACAACCTAAGGAAATCTGTGACCATAAAAAGTTCCTAAATATGTTCTTGGATGGTATAATCCAAAACATCTAAGCCATCAAGGAACACATATTGTATTGGCTATGAAATCAGAAGTATGCATTAGAAATTTGCATTACTTGCCAGTCAAACTTGGAAATGGCTATCTAAGAGCTACCTACCTGCCCAGAAAAATACAACCTTA
>VWZD01002284.1:13742-43573 GCA_013396695.1 Sakesphorus luctuosus | reverse complement strand
AATTTCACTCCTCTGCTAACTGTAATTTAACAAAGAAATTTCTTTCTCTCAATAATGCACTTAGAGAAAATAAGGGTAAATCTAGTAATTTAAAAATAATACTAAGTTATTCAAACTAAGGAAAAAATATCCAGTTTATTAGTAAATATTTAATTTTGGACAAAAAGCTGATTTCTCATTTGTATTTAATAGTATTTTCTCCTCTATGTGTAAGATGTGGAAGGATTATTGGAGTTTTTTTTTACTTTGACTAGCCAGTACATGCATAGTAAGAAAATAATTTCTAAAATTTAAATTAACATCCTAAATAGTATTATTTAGAAATAAGTATTAATTTAAATATCAATATAGTTTAGGAATACAAATGAGTAATCATATATGTATAAATATACATATTCATATATTATATATATATGTACATATTGTCTGACTCCAGGTGGGCCAGAATCAGAAATTAACATCATAGCATTGATGAAGTACAGCAATGAGGTGGCTCCAAGAAACATGGAAGAAATACAGAAGAAATAGGGCAAAATCATGTCTTGCTCACCTTTTTTCCTGCTGTATTTTCTGTGATGCTATTAAGCTGTGAGAGCCTACAGGAACCATTACAGTTACTGAACAGTATTTGCAATAACACTGTTGGTAAAGTGACACTGTTTTAGTGACATCTGTACACAATGCCTTCTTGCTCAGGTGTGCAGGGACACATCAAAAAAAGGGCTGTATGGAGCATGTGGTAACATGTAGGACCTGGGGCAAAGTTGTCCAGGGCTGGTTTTGTTCTCTTTCTTCGCACTTCATGTCTGTTGTGTACAACTTCGCTTCAGTATTTCTGCATCTTGTCCCAGCAATGGCCAGGAAAGATTCAGGAAGGATCCCACTGAAATTAACTTCCAAGTCATACAGACTTCAGTGGGAGTGAAGTTATACTGAAACTGGGTTGCATTTCCTTCCTGTGAAAGGAGTCAAAACTAATGGAGAAAGCCCAAGTCTGTCACAGGACACGGCCCTTTTCACATGGGTGTTGTACCCCTATCGTGGAAGTGGAAATGATTCACTTCTAGGAATTCTTTTTCATTCTTGGAACTACTTGCAAGCATCTTTTGGATTCATGGAACAAATATTGGTAAAAAAGATGCATGATAGTCTACTGAGTGTATCATAAAAGTTTCAAGAAATATCTGTTGTTTTACATAATTTACATAATTGTTTTACATAATTTATTCTGTCTCTTTGCTAAATCTTATGCCAGTTAAGAGAAGACTATCCAGAAGGAAAGTCTTCTAGATCTTTAAAGTACAAGTGTAATTGACCTTTAAAAGGCTCTTCCTGGCATCAAACTAGGAAACTTAAAAGTGGTGCTGTAGCTCAGTTTTCTGAGCAAAATTCTGGGAGTTCAGCAGCACTGAAAGTTCATCATTTGTATGGAGTCAGAATGCTTCCACTGTTCTGGTTTGAGCTACACCAAAAATCCTTAGGATCCTAGTAGAACTGTATTGCACCTGTGTAAGATTGGCTACTTTTTACCCAGGATAGCCCTTTTTTGAAGAAAAAATATGTGCTTTATTTTGGTAACTGGCCCTCCAGTCAGTCAGCAGACTGGTGTGACACATTTGACAATTTGACTGCATAGTCGGTTGCAAGAGAGGCAGTGGTAACACATGAGAGGCAGGGAGGGAAAGGGGGACCCCTCCTTCACTTACTACATAGATTTAGAACATCAGGACAATTTTAAGGTGTCCTAATATCTTGCTTTTAGGCTTGCTACATTTGTTGGCAGGAAGAATTGCTTGATTTTAATGAGCTGTGTAAAAGTTATGCTAATTTAAGTCAATTCAGTAAAATTCAAACAAAAGATTTTATTTCCAGTTTCCAAAATAGTGAGCATAAATTTTAAAACGGTGATGCTGGAGAAATGAGATAAAACTACCCCTTGTTTGCATACCCCCAAGGTCAAAGCTCAGCAATCTTGGAACACAGTAAATTCTCCTTATGTTGACAGTCCTTAGAGCACTTTAGAAGAAGTAGCAAATGACACCTCACTGGTGATTCACCATCTGTGTTTTATTATTGTCTTGGGTTGAGCTGGCAAAATGCCACCTGCCCAATACAGAGTCAAAGCCTCCCTCCCCCTGCTGAGAAAAGGGAGAGAAAAAACCTGGAAACTCAAAATAGATTTATGTATTTATACAGAAAAAAGAAAATTAAAAGAAAACTACAATATAACACATACACAAGTTTGAAATAACAAAAATAACTCCCCACTGAACACAAATCCCACCATTCTAACTGCAAATCACTCTGGAAAACTCAATTCCCCAGAGACAGACCCAAGCAGAGAAAAGGACTAAGAACAAACATTTTACTTACCTAAGATAACATAGTGGTATGCCAATGCTTGGCCTGGTCCTCCCGTCCCTCCTGGGACAGCATAGTGTGTCCTCCTGGGACCACAGCTTGAAGGAACTGACTAAGCCACTCCTAGACCAACTTTTATATTTTGACATGATGTCAGAATATGGTATGGAATACCATTGGCCGGTAGAAGTCAGCTCTCAGCTCACCCAGCCCAGCTCAAGTTAGGTGATAGTCTCAGGCCTACTCTGAAAACTAAAGCCTAAATTTAGGGCTACACCTAGCTAAACCCATAAGAACTATCCACAAGCTTTATCCTTTAATTCAATATCTGTTTGTTTTACCAGCCTGACAGCTAGATAGAGTGTGTTTATTCCACTCATTACTGTCTTTGATTGAAGCCAGGTGTGATGGTGGCCCACTGTTCAGTAAAATAAATTTGCAGTGATCGAGTTGCAGTGGAAGAGCAATGGCAGATCTGGTGCTGAGAGAGAAACTGCATGGGATCAGTCAGACTGTGTGTGTAACACAGTGACAGAAAAGAGCCTTCTTTAGAAAGGCAGACTTGTTTGCTCCAAGTCACCTGCACACTGACATTGTGGGCACAATGAGGCAGAGAGGTGGTGTCTTTTGGGAAGCTGACACAGGGGTCTTGTACTGTCTGGCCATCAGACTGTGCCCACCTGTCCATCTAGGTGATGACTACTAAGTACTAATGCTGCAAAAGGTCTCTGTGCATGGTCTACAAGAGCCCTACCCCTGGGGTCACATCCTACCAGCATTCTCATTGGCATTGCCCATTTCCAACAGCTCTTACTTCACCTCTCTGCAAGAACATAAAAGCTGATGCTCAGTGGTAACATGTGACTAGAAATATCAGACCTCACAGCAAATCTTCCCAGTCCTGTTTTAGCGAAACGGATTAGGCAGGCAGTCAGTCACTCCAAAACCTCCTCATGACCTAAGTGTGGGCTTCACTGCTCCACAATAAACACCACACCATGGAAAATGTTGCATTGAGTGATATGAATTCTGTAAGGAGGTCTAAATTGCATAAAATCACACCTCAAGGCAGTGGGCTACATTTTGCATTTCACCTCCTACACTGCAAGCTCTTAACTTCACGCATACTCATACGGCACATCTCCTCCTGTGCCTGTTGCAGATAAGGTGAAATGTGAGAGGAAAACGTCCCTGTTTAAGGCACTATGTAACCAAAAGAAAGAACTACTGGGACAAAAGCCAGGATTTCCAACAGTATCTGTTCCAAAGACTGTTACTAATATTTCCCCAAGGCACCATGGTCATTACTGAGCTAGGCTTTACACTCTTCTGCCAGGGAAGAAAACTGCAGCCTCCAAAGTTCCCTCTGCAGGCCAAATTGAAATTCCCAGTTACACAATCTGCAACCCTAAATCTAATCCCCAGACTGAGAATAACCAAAGTAACCTGACACCCACATGACACATGACTCCCTCACAGCTGATTGCCTCTTGTAGGCAGCATATGTTGTGTGTGTCTCAGAACTGCTGTGTGCATAGCATAAACACCTAGGTGCTCCTCCTTGTAGTATCTGCAGTGTTTCTGAAAGCAAATGGATGGAGTAAAACTGCACGGGCCTTGGAAATCAAGCTACTGTTTTTTCCCCAGAGGAATAGTTCACAATTTGGAGACCGCAACTTGGAGTAAAACTGGGTCATCTCTGTATTTTAGACTGAAAACTTCATTCAGCAGGACTATTACACCAGTATTTTGCAACCAAACTTCATTGTCCTGGTCTGTCTGCACAGCCAGTCAGAACTTACTTGATGCTCACCAATTTCCTCTGCAGCTTCTCAGAATAAGCAATGCTAAGCCAGGAGTGCTGCCAAGCCCTTTAGCTGACATTGGAGTCACAGAGGTTCGTGTCTCACTGTTCTTCAGCTGGCACAAACTACTTGGTTAAAGATAAAAAAATGTACAAGAAGATATAACTGTGTTGCAAAGTTTCTGCAAATACACGAGGTATCTTCTCAACTCCTTTGCACCAGACAGCACACATGGAGATGCAAGAAGATTGGCACTTCCTTCATATCAGCAAAAGTAGCATGCAGCTGCTTGTTTGGTCCTGAGCACTATAAGGCACTGACAGAAGTTCCTAAAATTATATAGCCCCAAATTCTAACAGAGCAGTCTGGTGTAATTAGACAGTATCAGCTGAGACAGTCAGCTGTGACAATACATTTCTTTGCTTTCATGGATCTAAAATAAATACAACTTTACAATGTAGCCCTTAATGTAACTTTAATGAAGTTTTTGTGCATTAATTCCCTTCAAGTACAGTCATTGTCATTATTGCCTTCCATTGACAAACAAAGAAGGATGTCTTAAAAGGGAACCTTGCCAGCTGAGGAAAATGTTTGGCTTGTCTTGGTGTTGCCAAGCACTTTTATTTGTATTTTTCAAGGACATTTAAAGAAAAAGAAGTCTACACACATGTAATTAAATTTTATAGTCAGTGTCCCTGCTTTCAGTCTTGTACTGTACCAATAAGCATTTGAGCATCCAGCAGCTGAAAGAGGCACCCAGCCTGTCTGCATCAGGTGATGAGAAGCAGGGAGCCTTGGGAGGCTCAGCACACCTGGCAATACAAGGGGGGCAAACAGTTATGAAAGTCTATGGGCAAATGGGTGACACAGATGGAAGCTGGGAAGGGAGGCAGAAAGCTGATTCCCAGTCCTCCTCAAAACCTTGTTTATGCATTTTATGCACTAGTTGCAATAAAAAAAAGGGCAAAATGTGATAGAAAAGGAATAAGAATGTGGGTGTTCTTATCATGTTCTTATTAAAGACCATGCCTTCCTGGTAAATATTCACTGTGATAATCCCCTCTCCTTAACTTTTTGCCAAAAAGAGTCTAGGCTGCAGTCAGTAAGGCTCATTTCTTAAAATGAAATGGAAACTATAACTGGGTCTTGGGGAAAGAGCTAATCACTTTGCTGGGACAGAAAAGATAAAGGAGAAAATCCTTCCTTCATCTATTCTATGAAGTAGAAGCTGCCTTTATGTAGAAGTTTGGAGAAAATCTACTGGATAGTGTCTCTAGATGTCAATGGTGCTGAACAGCTGCAAGAACCCTCTGAAAACCACCATGGCCTTGCTCAGAGTATGATCTTCTTCAAAGTTAGGTTCAACTAACTAAACCCTGTCACAGTAGAGATGGTTTTCAGCAGATGCATAGAATCATAGAATCGAATGGGTTGGAAAAGACCTCCGAAATCATCAAGTCTAACCCTCAGTCCAACCCCAGTCCATTTACCAGATCATGGCACTCAGTGCCACGTCCAATCTCAGTTTAAAAATCTCCACCGATGGTGAATCCACCACCTCTCTGGGCAGCCCATTCCAATGCCTGATGACTCTCTCTGTGAAGAATTTTTTTCTGATCTCCAACTTAAATTTCCCCTGGCTGTGCCCCCTTGTCCTATTGCTGAGTGCCTGGGAGAAGAGACCAACCCCCACCTGGCTACAACTTCTCTTCAGGTAGTTCTAGACAGTGATGGGGTCACCTCTGAGCCTCCTCTTCTCCAGGCTAAACAACCCCAGCTCCCTCAGCCTCTCCCCATAGGACTTATGCTCCAGTCCCTTCACCAACCTTGTTGCTCTTCTCTGGACCCGCTCCAGCACCTCAGTATCTTTCCTGAACTGAGGGGCCCAGAACTGAACACAATACTCAAGGTGTGGCCTCACCAACGCAGAGTCCAGGGGAAGGATCACTTCCCTGGTCCTGCTGCCCACGCTATTTTTGATACAGGACAGGATCCCATTGGGCTTCTTGGCCACCTGGGCACACTGTTGGCTCATGTTGAGCTTCCTGTCAATTAGTACCCCCAGGTCCCTTTCTGCCTGGCTGCTCTCCAGCCACTCTGTGCCCAGCCTGTAGCGCTGCATGGGGTTGTTGTGGCCAAAGTGCAGGACCCGGCACTTGGCCTTGTTGAACTTCATCCCATTCATCCTCCTAACTCCTAGGAGGATATTAAGGTGAAGAAAACTAAAAGATAGACTGGGACAACAATCACTGCAGTGAATCTGACAGCAAGTTCTGTTACTGGGAAAAAAGAAAATCTCTTTGTATTATAACATTAACATTCTTAAAACTAATCACCTTCAGAAACACTGGTCGAAATGCTGCTTAGCTCGCTCAGCCATGTGAATTGCTCTCACATGCACACTAAGATCTTAATGAGGGAAATGAAAATATAACAAACAAGATGTCTCCACAGCTTTGGTGGTCTCTACCTGAGAATTCAGTGTTGCTTCAGGGTTAGTTTTATTGTGTCTAGCAAAGACAGGGTGGTGAGCAGAGTTCAGAGGGGACATGTGAAAGACACAGAGCTAAGGGCTAAGAGCTGGGGGCATGGAGGCTGAAGGTGGGTGTTGGTGGCGTTGAACAAGACAGAGACAGATGTTGCCAGTAGAGGCTCCTCAGCAAGCATTGATCCATTAGTAGCTAACAGGCATATGCTGGGGTGTACTACATTTGTCTCTTGGTTCAACCAACTTCTGTTCTCCTGAACAAAAAACTATTTTAAGTGTCCTGACTGTGAGATGCCCCAGATGGATGGGATGACAGATGTGGGTGTGATTTACATTAAGCTGCAATGGCAAGACTTTAACTGGCCTTGCTACAAGGCGCAAGAGCAGGTGCATGGACCACAGTTAGTTCTCCTTTCTTTTGATAACTCAACCACCATGTTTCTGGGAAGGGTCCTGCTGCAGGAGACCACATCTGAGACCCTCGTGTCGTCAGGTTTAACTAGAGACTGCAGCAGCACTGAAAGAAGCCACCGTCTGGCTCTCGATGAATTGCATAGGATGCCCTGGTGAACAGGCTGAGCATTTCTGATGAGCAGCAAACAAGGAAACTGAAGGACACTTGATCTGAGAGAAGGGAGCTTGGTTTGCATGTTTAATCAATTATTTCTTTACATCACTTCACTGGCAGCAGGCTGTGCAAGAGAAAACCTGTCAGGGTCCTCAGATTGACTGCTGAGGCAAAGGGTCCACATGTGAAAAGCTTCAGCAGCTGAGACAGATATTAATTTCCATACTTGCAGGTACTGCTCAGAGGGCAAGAAGCTCATCTAGTCCTGACGCAAAGCACACCCTGCCTCACTGGGGGTTCTGTATGTGGCTGCAGACCCAGAATATGCACCCACCTGCATGCACATGCCTATGAAACACAGTTAATGGTAAATAACAGCAAAACTTAATGAGCTTATCACATCTTCTCCTGAAAGTGTTAGCAGTTTTTAAATCAAATTCCTATTTCTTCATGAAAAATTTTCCACAACCACCTTCTTGTGTCAAGCCCTAGGCTTCCACATAAGTTCAAGGTAGTGATTGAACTTGGTATGTCTGCCAGCTGTGTAGTTGCAATATCTACAGGGGAACACTGAAGATCTGTGTTAGTTTAGGACTCACAAAAAGTAATTCATTATGCATAATGGTGATGTTGGCAGTGCATGCCAAATGGTTAAATCTAATGTAGCATACAGTTTCATTAAGGCACAACAAAATTAATCTGTCCCTTTCCCACCAGGAGGTTTAAACAAAAGCAATAGGGAAGGAGATGCATGTAAAAAAAGAAGCAATTCATTAATGAAATGAAGACACATGAAATAATTGGGCTTACAACAATAGATTAGAGGGCTAAATTAACACTTTTATCTTCTGTCCAATATACACAAGTCAGAACCCTAGGATTGGGTGTTATGTAAATGAAACTTTCAGTTTCTTCTGATTTTGTTCTAGGGAAGAGATGCACAAGCAGATCAAAATGAAGCCACTAGTTCCTTTTAATAAGTTTATTCTGGTTTGCAGAAAGTGCCTGTGGTTAAGTATTTACATTCAAAACTGGCCTTGGATCTCCAGTGGGAAATTGCAAATGAATGACTTAAAGAATGAGAGTTGCTACTAAACTGGTGTACAATAACATGTGCTATTGATAATAGAGAAATTAAGGGACCAGTCTAAATCAATGGTAGTATAGAGCTTTCTCTTGCTTTATTATTAATAATAGTTAAAAGGCACATTTATGTTTCCCGTATAACTCCTGTTTCCCCAGTTACACAGGTCAATATTTTAAACCACTGTGTGCCTAAGCAGTATAGAAGCTGCTTGCTTTAAAGTGTAAAAGAAAAAGAAATATTTAAAAATACACTAAATTTATTCAGAATAAGAAAATCCCCAAATATGCAGATGTTTGAATAAACCAAGCAATCAAGAAATTTCTCAGCCTTCTGTGCTTTAGTTTTATAATTTATCTGTACTCAACAGGAGCTGTCCTTTTACTTTCTGTTTACTGCTCTCAGCTCTGTTTTGGAGGGAAGAAATCCTCTTAGGGATCCAGCAGCACTTAGGAGATGAGGTGAATTCAGAGCAAAGGGGAGTGTTCAGAGCAGCTCTGCAGTGACGACTACCCTGAGGAGCACACAACTCCGCTCCACCTCCTGGGCTCACTCCAGCTCCGGCTATGTGGAACTGGAGTCTAGTCTGCCTGTAGCATTTCCTGGGCGTGAGTAATGAAGCATGGATGTCACATGCCAGCATTTTGTCCCACTGAGAACCCAAAGCTGGAGCACTGGCATGTTTTGAAACTCGTGTGAGAATCCACGGAAGCTATCAGGTACATAACACAACATCAAAAACCTCAACACATGCACTGAGAACCTGATATTTCTGTTTCCTTTCTTGTCTGCATCTAGAATGAGAGACAGTGTTGTCAGACAGCAATAGCATCACAAGAGGTAGTCTTATAGGCAGCAAAAAATTTATGATGCCAAGGGAAATATATCACACCAAATAGCAGCAAGTCCATGCCCCAAAAGGGAAGGAGGATTCAGAAAGCCTCATGCAAGCAGCACAGCATCCCAGCACAGCAGACCAATGCAATACTGCAGGACACATCTGAATTCAGGTAGACAGGGCTGGTAAGTACATGAAATTAGGCACTACCAATAAGGTCTTTTATTAAGTATTAATATTAATGTCCGAAGAAGGAAAGTGTGAGGAGCTATACTTTTAAGTAGCTTTGGCCTGAGCCAGCTGGAGTTCGTTATCTTTTTCAGGAGCCTCTCATGCTCTTTGTTGATCACATCTAACTCTGGTGCTCAGCCTGTGGCTTCAAGGTATTTCTGTGTAGAGGAATGACACAAAGGTGAGGAAAAGTGATGGACTTGGTCTAGACTCAAGTAAGATGAAATCTTCTCTTTGAATTGTTTGTTCCACACCAGGATTCCCCTTCTGTTTTCTAGAGCTGCAACCACTTTATGGGGCTGATTCTCCTCAGTCAAGTGTCCTTGTACCTTCACCAGTTTCAAGGGAGACATAAAAGTTTAACTGCCTAGATTCTGATGCCTGATGTAGGAGAAAAGGATATACTGATTTTATTAAAGCAATGTTATCTTTGAAGGCAGTGACACACCTCCTCTGAAATCTTCAAGATGACAAGTGCAATACAACAGGTATTTTCATTAATTAATGGGTCTCACTTAGTGAAATTGGTTACCTCTCAAAGTCTTGTCCATCCACTTATCAAGTTGCCTAAATGAGGTATACCCATACAGTTGATGAATTAGCTTTGGTTTTATGACTTCAGAATTAGCTGACAACCATTAAAAGGAACAGACTCCAATGTAATTCCTTAGGTACTCACTGTGTTCATTGTTACTCTTTAAGCAGCTATTTTAAAGATAAATGTAAAGAAGATACTATTATTTTATATTTATTGAGTGATGGTGGTATGTCACTAAACTGACTCTGTGCCCTCTGTATAAATAATAAATCTAAGTGGACACACCATAGCTGGTTACTGGAAAATTCTGAAATCTAGAGGTAAATATTGCTAGGTCATGGATGGCAGCCAGAAGTCCTCTTTTTCTGGAATACTGTGCTCTATCTAAGCCTTTCTTAATTTTTATGGGTACAACTCAACCTCTTAATTGCAAAGGTTTGCCAAGATATATATGACATATCACAGGTAACAGTAACACTTGGGTAAAGGTACCCTCTTTTTGTTTTAGAAGAAAATAGTCTTACAGAGATGAGCCAAGGTTTCCTGAGGTAAAAGAAGCCAAGAGGGAAACACTGGCAAAATCCCTCAAAGGAATTAAAGGGCATTCCTCAAAAAAGGTGACATGGCTAACAACCCAGCTGAAGAGCCTCTACAACAATGTGTGCATCATAGGAAACAAATAGGAGGACTTGGAAGCCACTGTGCTGCCAAAAGATTGTGAACTACTTGCCATCACTTAAAGCTGATGGGATAAATCCCATGACTGGAGTGCAGCTATCTGTGGCTACAAGAGGTTTCAAAGAGGCAGACAAGGGAGGGGGAGCAGACAAGGGCAGAGGGGTTGCGCTCTACATAACGAATGATTGTGAAGGGCCCTCTCTGAAGAAAACCACAAACAGGTCATAGGCTTATAGTTAAGAACCAGGGAATGAGGCAACAAAGGGAACCTGGTGTTGGTGCCTGACAATAAGGGGAACCTATCGATGACAAAGCCTTCTTACTCCAGCATTGCACTCGCAGGCCCTTGTGCTGCTGGGGGTCTTTAATGCCAGTCACCTATTGAAAAAGTAGTATGGTGAGCTGTAGGCATTCCAGGAGACTCCTGAAATGCATGGAAGATAACTTCTAAAGCCAGGTAAAAGCCCTACTAGAGTATCTGTTACTAGGTCTTGGACTGGTCACTGATGGGATGGTCCCATGGTGTAAAGGAGAGCACTCTGCACTCTGAATCCCAAGATCCTGAGTTCGAGTCTCAGTGGGGACTGTCCCCTGGCAGTTCAAGCCTCCCTGCTATCCCATCTCGTCACATCTCGGATGCTCAGCAGGGTCAGCCCCGGTTAGTACCGGGTGCTGTAGACAGGTCTGAGGACTTCACTGTCGCTGTCCAAGCTCGCTCGGCTGTGGCAAGTGGACCCTTAGGACTTAAATGGTGGGGCCAGTTCTGTGCACACTGTGCCTCACCTGAAAAATCCACTGTGCAGGCTGGAAGGGCACACCCTTCCAAATCTTCGTTTGTGAAGTCTGGCCATACATACATACAATCCAAGTGAGCTGATGAGTGATGCCGAGTTTGGAGGCAGTCAGTGATGCAGTGAAGATGCACTGGTGGAGTTCACAGTCCTGAGGGATATAGGGCAGATGAAGAATAAAGTCAGGACACTGATTTTCAGGAAAAAGAATTCAGAACCTCCAGCTGTTCAAGGTGTTATTCAAGTGGATACCCTTGGAAACTGCTCTCAAGAATAAGGGAGCAGAACAGAGCTGGCAGATTTTAAGGACGCTTTCTGTAGAGCACAAAAGCTCTCAACCCATGGAAGGTAAGAGACTGGCACAGATGAGTCAAGACTTGCTGGTCAAACTGAAGGGCAGGAATGCACAGGTAGTGGAAGCATGGACAGACAACCCTGGCAGAGTATAGGGGTGCTGCCTGATTGTGTATGGATGGGGTCAGGAAGGTCAAGGTGCAGCTGGAGCTGAACCTGATCTAGTAGAGCATATCCCTGTCCCTTTCAGGACAGTTAGACTGTATGACCTTTAAAGATCCCTTCTGAACTGTTCTGTGATTCTATGGTTTTCATGTTCCAGACAACTGTGAAACTCTACTTCCTCCTCTACAGCCGTGACCCTGTCCTCTTCTGCTACAACTTTTGCTGCTCCATGTCTCATATCCTACCAACACTGTCAGTCCATCTCAGCTCCCCATCACAATTGTCCCACTCTCCTCC
The DNA here is from genome assembly GCA_013396695.1 of Sakesphorus luctuosus. Classification (NCBI taxonomy): domain Eukaryota; kingdom Metazoa; phylum Chordata; class Aves; order Passeriformes; family Thamnophilidae; genus Sakesphorus; species Sakesphorus luctuosus. The sequence continues at coordinate 31,435 of VWZD01002284.1, read as the reverse complement.
CAGTGCTGATCCTGGAATAGCAGTGGCTTGACTATTTTTTTCATCAGGAGTAGGACTGTGAGCATTATTGGGCACTGCTCTGATCTCCCTTGTTCACAAATCTACAAAGTCCTGGTCCCCAATGCTGGGAACTCCTGGAGTACAGTCAGCTTCTCAGTCAACTCCAATTTTTGGTTATGTTGCTAAAACAAGAAAACTAAAATATGCGAAACAGCATTTCTGTGGAAATTTCTGAATTTCCACTTTCACATGTCATTACCAAAGGAAATCAAACCCAACCCACAACGGCTGTCAAATTCATGAGTTTTCAAGGCCAGGACTTAGGGGAGGCAGTGTTCTATTTGTACATTCAGCAAATTGCATCTAGGAGCCAGTGGGACATGACAAACTCAGCAGCTGTTCCCAGGGTGCCACTTTGGAAGAAATTGTTGCTGGATGGGGTCCCCAGTCAAATGAAAGTATTACTCTGGGCAGCCAAGCAGACACAGAAGAGCTTGTCCTCCCTCCCTAAGATTGACCTTTCCTGGAGCCAACGTAATGTGATTCAGTTTACAGCAGACTATAGATTGTTCTGAAAGATGTTTGGTCATGCTGACTCAGTGTTGGAATACCACCAGGGATAGCTTGTGTGGCCTTTCAGTTGAAAGGTTAGGACACAATTGGAAAACTGGTGGAGAATATCCAATCTGATATGTCTGAGGGTCTTTGAAGGCCACTGTAGACTCTGCTTTCTCAGCAAAGCAAAGAAGCTGGGGTGTGAGACTGTGTTCCTAAGTCTACTTCAAAATTATGAATGACCAGCTGACAGATAGCATGGCCTTTCTTCCATCAATCTAATGAAACCTTTCAAATTAATTAATAGGATACTGAAAAATTCCCAGAGCCTTGTTTTATTTTTAAATTAACACAGTTTTCAGTGAGATGGGAAATATAGACCTAAATACTGCCATCAGTTATATGTACATAATCCTGGTGTGGGCAGATGATTTCCTTACTAACTAATGTCAGACTATGACATGCAAGGATCTGCAGGTTCCCTCTCTGTAAAAAAGAAAAAAGTCTGAAAAAATTGACCTTTTTTATTTCTTTGAATAAAATATTAGTGTGACTTATTTGATTCTTATTTTGTATTTATTGTTATATATACTTATTCTAGGCATCAGCATCCTGAACAGTTTCTTTAAAGCTGCACCTGCCAAAACCTGTCAGTTTTCTTCAGTAACAACTTCCACAGTCACCAACACAGAAGCAGAGAAGGAAATTTTAAATTCATTTGCATGTCAGAGTCTCACAGTATAAACCTATCTCTGTTGATATCAGTGTCACCTTTTCAAGAAATACGCTGTGAGATGGTTTGAAAGAAACTGTTCCTGAGTGAGCAGCCCATTGGACAAGGAAGGATAGCGGGAGGTGTCAGGACAGTCTGGCCAATGGCAGGGAAAGGACATTGCAGACAGATCGGGCTGGCACTAAGGAAAATTAGGTAGGAAAGTATGTCTCAGGTAGGTGTCTTGGCATGTGGGTGGCTAGGTCAGTCAGCTGGAAACAGAGCCATGTGTTACTTGCAGCCTATGGCTTAAAGGTATCTGTGGTGTTGGGCAACACTCAAAACCAACCACACAAGAAGTGGAGTGCCTGTCTTTGAACGCTTTGAGTAATAGATCTGGCAAAGCTGTGGGTCCAGACAGCAATACAAAGCCAGAACTAAGGGGTAAAGGCTCATATGGACACATAGGTACATAGACCCTTCTGTGGCCCAGCTGTGAAGCCCAGGGCCAGGAAAAGACCACTGTTTCACAATCAACTGCTCAGCACACAGGTGGAAGAGTGCACTCTCCTGAAAGTGGTGCAAGTCGCAGAAAGCTGACACCAGTGATGGGGTGCTAATGGTGTGCAGTCATAAATGGATCTCTAGGTGATTCCTTTTTTCTACATAGATATTTTTAACTGGTTCAAGTAACATTTAATCCTGAAATTATAGGACATTGCTCTTATGACATTGTGATTAGCTTCTCTCTGCAATACTCTGTCACTTCACCTTCATGCACTTTTTGTACTGTGGTACCAATTCAGAGAATAAACACTATAACACAAAAAAGAAAACCTATTTTTACCCATGTTTCTTAAAATTATTGATTCTCCAAGGTAAACCATAGGGACAGTCTGCCTCCTGTTAGATCTAGAGCTAGTGTGAAGTTGGAGGTTGTGTGGGCTCAGCAAGGAGGTCCTATGCCTTCAGGATTGGAGACAGAGCAGCCTCTCCTGTAGGCTGCAAAGTTCTCCAGACAGCAGCAGCCCCACTTGCATTGGCTATTGGACATGCTCCCTCTCTTTCCTCTTCTCCAGAAAAGAGACCAAAAAACCCTGTCTATTTTGCTTTGTTTTCTGGCTGGAAAGTGCATTTGAAAGCTACCACTAACAGTCTTTCTTCTGGTTTAGGAAGGGACTGTGCAGGGCCAGAAAAACTGTTAAGTTAAATTAATGCACAGCCTTAGGTAAGAGATAAATGTAGATCACATTATATAGATATATGCCTCTATGCTTACTAAGATGTTTACACATTTAAAGTGTAAACAATATTCAAACTTTAAAAATGTCTATTTAATGAGAAAAAAACCTTTCCAGAAAGATTCCCATCTAGTAACCAGGCCCCAGACAGCACCCAGAAATAAATTGACAGCCATCCACTCTTTGGGTAGCAGCATTAAGTAATAGAACTCAATGCAACAAAATAATCTGCAATTCTTGTCCTCAAGGAAATGCTGCCAGGGAAGTGTTATAACATTTACCACTATGAATAAACAAAATCCACAAATCTAAAAGCTGTAAAGCTATGCTTAGTTTTACTTTTCATTCAAGCACATCTTTTACCATTTTCCCATTTTTACTGGCTGAAATGCATTCAGAGAGAGAAGATAAATGTTGATCAGAGGAAGACACACAGTGTTCACATTTTTTCAAGGATAATATAAAGAATATGTAAATATCCTCAGTACAATGCAAGATTGTTTCACTTTTCAAGATGTATGCTTTGATCCTGAGTTCAAGTTCAACTGAAAACAGTTCCAGTTAACACAAACCTTTATTTTATTGAATAATGAACAATCTAGAAAATAAAAAAAGCCTGTTTGGAAAGAATTAGTTATGCAATTATGTATCTCAATGTATCTATATGTGCTCAAACAATTAAGTTATTCTGTTAAATATTTTCCTGGATCAGGTCAGATATTTCAGTAGCATTCCTTACATAGCAAGAAAGGAGATGTCACTACAGGTGGGAGCTTGAAATGGAAGCATAGATATTTCTTCTGGAGAAAAGGCAGGTATCTGCTCACAGTGTACACAAGCCTGTTATGGTAGGTGGATGAATTATAGGAAACAGTTACTAAGCTGTGCAGCATTAGAGGGCATGAAACAAGAGATACATACGAAGCTTCAGGACCATGTAACCACAATGGATACCACTGAGACTGAGGCACCTTAGGCCTTAGTGACCCACAAAAGCATGGCTCCAGTTCAACCTCCACCCTTCAACATCCTGGGCAAAATCAGATATGAAGTTTTAAAGGCTTTAGACATCCATGACAAGGCCAACAAAGAGAACCTGCAGCACCAGTGTGCAGTGGTTACAACAAAAAGGAACATTGAGTGCTCATAGTGGGCGACTCCTTCCTTGAGGCACCAATTCACCCATCTGCCTACCTGATAGAGACTCACAAGAGGTATGCTGCCTAACGGGGGCTAAAAACTATAATGTTTCCAAGAGGGTACCCCAATTTGTCAAGAGCATGGACCTGCTACTACTTTTTCATGTGAGTACAAATAACATTGCAAACCAAAAAAGTAGACAGGATCAAGGAAGACTATAAAGCCCTGGCAAAGCAGGTGAAAAATATCAGTGCCCAAGTAATCTTCTCATCTATTCTACTGGTTAGAGAGAAGGAAGAGCCAGAGTCAGGCTCATAATACAGTTCAACATGTGCCTTTGTGGCTGGTGCTGTTGAGAATTTTGGGGTTTATGACAAGGGGTTGTACTTTAATGATTTTAGACTAATGGGGAGGGATAGGATCCATCTGTCTAAAAAGCACAAGAGAATCTTTGGCAGGAGGCTGGCCAAACTGGTGAGATGGACTTTAAACTGAAGGAGTCCAGGCCTGAGATTCAAAGTGGCAGTGCTTATGCCATTAATTCCCCCTGGGGATCAGGCCATGCCAACCAGTGCAGCAGCAGATGTTCTTTGTCTGCCTCTCAGGATGAGAATCACAGGTTCTAACCACATCGAGGGTGTGCATGGCTATGGTAAATCCTCTTACACCTCTTCTAGGGAACCTGAATGCTTGATTACCTCTCTGAAGTGCACAAATGCTTGCAGTATGGGGAATGAACAGGAAGAACTAGAAATCTGTGTGAGGCTGTGGGACTATGATCTTGTTGCAATTACAGAGGCATAATGGGATAGCTCTCCTGATTGGAATGTTGTCATGGATAGCTATGTACCTTTTAGAAATGGCAGATCAGTGAGATGAAATTGTAAGGAGCAGATATATGAATTGAGAGCTTATGGCTAAGAATTATGGGACCAACTAATATGGGTGACACCACTGTGGGTGTTTACTACAGGCCACCTGATCAGGAGGAGGAAGTTTATGGGTCTTTCTATGGACAGTTGGAAGTACTGTCATGGTCACATGCTCTGATTCTTCTGGGGAAGATGTTTTGCTGGACCTTGTATAACAAACCAGAAGGGCCTGGTGGAAAATGTGAAGGTTGGGAGCAACCTTGGTGGCAGTCACAAGGAGGTGGTGGAACTCAGGATTCTGCATGGAGGAAACAAATCCTGAAGCATGACTAGAAATCATAAACTCCCAGGTAACTAACTCTGACCTCCTCAAAGGCCTTCTTAGACAAATCTCATCCATTAGAGATACAGAAAATAAGGGAGTCCAAGAGAATTGGTCGATATTCAAGCATCACTTCCTCCAAGCTCAAGAACAGTGTATCCCCATGAGCAAGAAATCAAGCAAAAAGGACAGGAGACCTGTATGCGCTAGCAGAGAGTTTCTAGTAAATCTCAGATGGAAGAAAGAAATGGATGTGAAAAAAGAGACAAGCCATGTGGGAGGACTACAGGAACATCATCAGAGTATGCAGATGTGACAAAGAAGGCCAAGGCCCACTTGGAATTGAGTCTAGCAAGGATTATCAAGGACAACAATGGCTTCTACATCAGCACATCAGTATATCAGCAGCAATAGGAACACTAGGGAGAATCTGGCCATTGATGAATAGATGGATGTCCTGGTGATGGCAGACAGAGAGCAGGCAGAATTACCGAATGCCTTCTTTTGCCTCAGTGTTAACTACTGAGGTCAACCCTCAGGAGTCTCAGACTTTAGAGGTAAGAGAGAGGAAAGGAAGACTTTCTGCTTGGTTGTAGAGGGCTGGGTTAGAGATTGGCTAGGCAGATTTTACACCCATAAATCCATGGGTCCTGATGGGACACACCCACAAGCGCTGAAGGACCTGGAAGGTGTTGTTGCTAAGCCATTCTCTGTCATCTCCTGTGCCGGGCCAGGAGGTGACCTAAATGATCCTTGTGGGTACATTTCAGTTTGTCATATTCTGTGATTCTGTGATCTTTGCAAAATCATAGAGAAGAGGAGAGGTACTGGACGAGTGGAGGAAAGCTGCCATTCAGCAGGACCTTTATAGGCTGAACAGTTGAGAGTAGAGAAATCTAGAGAGATTCAATAAAGGTAAGTGTAGTGTCCTGCACCTGGGGAAGAATAATCCCAACTACCAGCACAGGTACTCAGCAGCTGTACTGAGGAGGACCTGGGAATCTTGGTGGATGCTGTGCTGACCATAAGCCAGCAGTGTGCCCTTGTGTCCAGGAGTGCCAGTGGTACCCTGAGGTACATCAGGAAGAGTGTGGCCAGGATTTCAAGGGAGGTGATCCTGCCACTCTAGTTGGCCCTAGTGAGGTCACATATGCAGTACTGTGTCCAGTTCTGGCCTCCTGAGTACCAGAAAGACATGGAACTGTTGCAGAGGGTCCAGCAGAGGGCCACAAAGATGATGAGTGGTCTGGAGCATCTCTCTTTCAGGAAGAACTTTGAGAACTGGGATGGTTTAGTCTAGAGAACATAAGACTGAGAGGGGTTCTCACCAACACATGCAAGTATCTTGAACACAGCTATCTAGAAGATAGTGCCAGACTCTTTTCAGTCATGCCCAGTGACAGGACAAGGAGCAATAGCCATAAATTAAAACACAGTAAGCTTCACCTCAACATGAGGAAGAACTTCTTTACGTAGAGTGTGGCAGAGCAGTGGAACAGTCTGCCCAGGGAGGTTGTGGAGCCTCTCTCTCTGGAGACATTTAAACCTCATCTGGACTTATTCCTGTGTAACCTGCACTAGGTGACCCTGCCTTCGCAGTGGGTTTGGATCAGATGATCTCCAGAGGTCCCTTCCAAACCTAACAATTCTGCGATTCTATGATTCAAAGATTCTGTGATTCAGGATTAAGGGTCATGTCTTCTGACAAGCACTGAGCTAGTACAGATGCTCAAGTAGATGTGAGGCATCTTGTAACTGAGGTCAACGGTGCAGTTTTTTCAAGACAGAAATTAAGAAAGAGAACACCTGCACTGCCAAAGAAGATGTTGAAAACAATTTGATTTTCCAATTACCTTTGATAAACTGGCAAGTAGCAAGTAGTAAGTGGGCAGCAGTAGACATGCCTCACCTCCCTCCACGGAGTTTACAGCCATCGGAATAATGCTGGAGATACTTTGACTTTACAAATATAGCACTTAAGAAATTAACTTGATTTAAACTTCCTGTTTGGAATTTGGTTGCTGTGTAAAAATGGTTTGATGGTTACTGCTGCTGGAAGGTATGTAAATCAATGCAGATTTGCTCAAAACCTCTGCTTCTAGCAAAGGTGGGCAGGCCCTCCTCGGAAGAGAGTTTCCACTCCTGCACCACCGTTTCTGTGCAGGTACTAAGCTTGCAAGGGATAAGGTATTATCCAGGATCAGACTGGTTCTTTGGCACCACTGATATGTCCGACAAGCAGCAAGAGAAGATGGACTGACATAGACATCCCATTAAACCACCTTTGATTTAGTGGCAGATCATTCTCCCTGGTTTCAGTGGATGCAGTTCTTTGCTAGTGCCTATCTGAGAGAAGAGTGAGTTTTTAAAATGGTTTCAAAGATTCCTGTTTCATTTAGCTAACCTGTCTCAATAACTTTATAAGCTGTTGTTCAAATTACTGTAATTTTCTTATAAATTCAGTTAGGACTCCTGAGATGGACATCTGCAAATTGCAAGGGAATGCTCCTGGGGTCATTCTGAAATGTAGCCAAACACTGAACTTCACTTTCAAGCTGCTATGCATCACTCGAAAGGGCTCTGCTACCCCACTTTTCCTCCTGGAGTTTGCTCACTATGCATGGTAGCAACCTTTGGGACACTGAACACAGGCTGGTAGGCAGAGGATTTTTCTTATTATGGACTTCAGCATGTTAAGCTCCAAAATGCAGCATGAGCAAAAGCGGCTGCATAAAGTAACCTCAGTCATAACCCCCTTTCTTTAGTCAAATTTTTCACTGGAGGCTTGAGGAGGAAAGAGAAGGTGCAGGCCCATCAACGCCCTGACTCCAGGCTCATCCTGTGGTGGTGTGGCTCTCCCTGGATTCACTATGGCTGCTCAGAGAGCAGCATCCTGATGCAGAGCAGGGCTGTAGTTGCTCTCTCAATACAGCTGCAAGTCCATATAGGGATATGCTCCACAGACTAGGGTTCCCTTCAATTATTGGGCAACAAGACTGTCATGACAAATAATTGAACATGTTGTTGGATGGATGGAGTTCCAAAGATAGCATCTGCCGGCAATAAAACAATGACACTGCCATTCCATGTTCTGGGCTGCCTTTTGTTTTCCAAAAGACAACGCTGCAGGCTGCTGCACACAGATTTACTTAGGTTAGCACCTTAGTGTTCTTACTGCTGAAACAATTCTAAGACCATGAGAATTCCTGTTTGTCTCTAGTAGAGATTGCAGCAACAATCAAGCAGTAGACAGGGTGCAAGAGGACTGAGACAGTCACAAAGGATTCAAAGTCTGTGTGTTTTTACTATTAAAGGCATCACAACAGTCAAATAAGAATACAGATGAGAATAGGATCATCTGGAAGTTGAATCCTAGAGTGTTCTGTGGGGAGCATGAAGGACAATGATATCAGAGAAATGTGTTTGCATAATGTTAATTAATACAAAACGACAGTTTCCAACTGATTTTAAAATTAAGCTGGAAAAGGTTCATTTTTTATTCCTCTTATTCTCCCCACACCATGTTCCTTTTTTACTACAATTCTTTTTTTTTTTTTTCTTTAAACATCCCTTCTCCATTTCCAGGCTCTACAAATATATCCAGAAGTGATCCTCACTGCTTTCCTTGCAGTGCATCCTCATCAGAGCTGTGACTCGGACCTTTAGGCCTGAGACTATCCTACATAGGGTGTTGATGTTGTTCTCCAGATCACACTTTTTGTAGGACCTCATTTTCAGTTATGAAGAGCACCCTGGAACAACACCTGCTACATTCCCAAATCCTGTCTAACAAGCAGTGTGGAGCACATGCTGCAGCATTTCCATCATCATTCTTCTGCTCTCCTGAGTTCATTTTGGTACATGCTGCCTACACTGCACAGAGTTGTTCTCTAAGTCACTGATGGCCTGCAGTCTTTCCAAGTGGAAAAGGTAAATCAACAACTCTCTCAAGAAAACCAGGCAAAATTCTCAGCTACATATGGCTTATATGAAATCAGCTGCCTTCAATAGTTTTAATTCAGCTTTTATTTTTCCACTTTTTAAAATCTGCAATGTGAAGTAAAGCTTGGCCCTCTGAGGACACACTACAGAGACTACAATGCAGAGGTAGTGAGTACAAACTATGACTACCTTAGAAAAATACATGTTCCTTGACAATGATATGGCATTGCAGAGGGCTTTACAGAGGACAGATCTGAGTCTTGTCTTCCCAAAAGTACAGAGATGCTGAGATACAAAGACTTGTTTCTTTCTAATAATTAAATCCACATGCAAATTAGTTATCTAGCCTTGGACTGCCTCTCAGGTCTGGTGGGTTTCTGATTTACCAAACTTTTTCATTCCTAACATATCATCATGAGCTGACTTCTATTTCTACCCAGGCATTTACTACATTACATTTATGCTCTGTGAGCATAATTATTAGCAGGGTTGCCACATATAAGTACATGTAAATATGTATTTCAAAACACATCTAAGAAGCAGAAAGAGGAAGATAAGGGAAGATTTGTGCCATTTATCCCAACAAGCTGGTTAGAATGACCTATCTCAATTTTTAGAAGCCTGAACCTAGTGTATGGGAAGTTGTGATGTTCTTGAGAAAACTGAGAAAACAGATATAGGATTTTGGCATGCATAGAGCCAGGAACACAAGATTTGATGTTTAAGCTTGACAGTGCACCTGGCATTTACTGGCAGATGCCTACCCTCCACAAGAAGTATATCTTTGGGGAGCTGTGATGGGAGCTTTTAAACAGGATTTTTAATGTTTCAGGTGTGTGTACAGTCATCAGTGCCCAGCTCAGAGCAAGTTTCAACAGCAACAGGGCACTTCAGGTATACTGGGGAGTAAGCACAGAAAATCCGCTTCCCTTGCAAATGCTTCAGACACAAAACACTGTTCCATCACTAACAAACAGGCATACCTTGTTCTCAAACTACTTGTGTTTGACATCCTGGATTGACAAAGAAGCCGAAAACTGTTAGGTGATACCTGAAAGGCATAACTGAGAAATATTATTGTTGCTCTAATTTTATTACACTTTGAATAGTGGTCCCAAGTTCCCCTATCCTACTTGAATAAGGAAAGAATAAGCATTGTGATTGCCATTGCTTATACAAAATACTTCTGGGAACTTGTGCTAGTATATCCCTGGTCATTGTTTAGACTTTTTCACTCAGTCCAGCCAAAGACCCTTGCTTTCAGTTCACATTGGGAAGGTGCAATGAATTTCTAGGATGGCAGCTGAATACCAGCCTTGCTAGGGCAGCTGGCACACACCTGCACAGTAGTCACAAGTTATCCTGCAGTCCTGATTTGCCTCATTGTATTTTTAGCTCAGTGAAAACACTGTTAACAGTAGCTATTAAATCTGTTAACCACAGTATAACAGAAAAGTTGGGACACTTCCCCAAGATACTTTGTTCACATTCTCATACTTCTGTTGAAATGGTGAAATCCTAGTAAAAAGTATAGAATAGGTTTTAACCCTTTTCAAAGATCCAGAGATGGTGTCTCTGTTTTTCCCTGCTTGCCAGGTGCCCTGACCACTCCAACCACTTCCCCAATACCAGCACTCCTTCTATCAATATCCCTTCTAACTAAAGAAAGCAATAGTTACTCTGAGTTCACTCCTACAGAGAATATATCTTAAAATCATTCAATCACAGATTATTTTTATGACTGCAGCATTTGTCTGCCATGTTTCCAAGCAGAAGACTTGAAAGGTAGAAGCACATGTTTAGAATTGTGTCTGGTTTTCACTCTTGAATGGTAGATGTCTGCTCTGTCCCCATCATGCACAAGCAGTTGATTGACAACCTAAATGGAGAAAATTGGATATATGCTGTAAGCACATGTCTCTGAGCTTTGAGCTTAGCTGTTTAACTTCTAGAAAATTAGGAGATGCCTGTTGCATTTTTGAGAAACTCTCTCCTACGCAAATATAGAGGCTGTTACAAGCTCTGTCTGGCTCCTGTTAAAATCATTCAAGCCATTCACTTCAGTTGGAGCTGATTGGAGCTCTATGGAATTATTTTCAAATGATCTGGCATATTCTTTCAGAAGTAACTGTATCTCTCTTTTCTTTTACAAGTGTTTGTTGTAACATCTGGCTAATCTCACCTGAAGATTCTGGAGATTTATGAGCTGCCATTGTTGTTTGTGTCTGTGCTCTCCAAAGGCCAGAACCTCAGGAGCCCACTTGTCTAACATTTTTGTAGTGTTTCTGAAATCCTGCTTGTTGGGAGTACTACATCGTAACACAAGCTTTGAAATAACACCAGGAGACATTGCCCTTGCCTAATCTTAGAGAATCACATGATATAATTCTGCTTAAGGAAAACTAATCATATTCAGCCCATGAGAAAAAGAGCTGTGTGCAGTTGGAAATGACATAATCATTTGCTTTGGAGATAAAAATGAAAGGCCATTAATTTTATAGCATTAAATTTAAGAGAAGTATTAGGCCTCTATAATTACCTTCAATGAACGCATTTCAAAGACATTTTCATAAAAGTATGTAGGAAGTATATCTCTATATATACTGTTGAGCAAAAATTATGTTCCATCCAATCTTATATACTGTATCTACAAATGTAAATATGTACTTTGACAGACTTCTTATTCTTTAAAATTTATTTAATTGCCCTGGCCCACTAATAGACATAATTCCAAAATGGCAATCTGAAGATTTCATTGTAATTGTTGATCTCTAGTCATCTATGGTCCTCTGAATATAAGCTGTAATTTAAAACCCATGTGGATTCTACAGCACTGATCATACTGCTGAGCCCTCTAACAGCTTATCAGCTACTTTAAGTGTACTTCACAATTTTATGTATCACCAAATGTATATATCAGCTACAATATGGGTAGATAACACAGGGCTAGGAATCTGTGACATTAGACAATTTTTATACAAACTTTCAATATGGTAGAACCATATTAAAACAAAAGGAAAAAACCCCAAAGCAAAACACTATAAAAAAAGCACTGAGCTCAGCGACCTGAAAGGACAGATCTGGGCAAAGTTAACTAATTTAAAATTAATCATCAATATTTTTCTATCTCGATGTAAACCAAAGAGCCTGACCTCATAGGAACAGGGTGCAAGAAAATGATAAAGAAACATGGCCTCAGCAACTCAACATAACACATCTGTTGGGAATAACAATTTTTTTATTGTCTACTCAGAAATAAGTAACTATATGTTTTTTTGTTTTCCTGAAATTTTACATAGACAGCTGTCTATGGTGAGGTGTGGTTTTCGAGGGGATAGTAGAGTTATGAGATTAGTTTCCAAGGCCTAGAGATCCTTTGCTTTTTTTCAGAAACACTTTTATCAAAAATACCTTTTTGGTAGGGTAACATTTAGGTTTTTATTTTAGAGCAAAGAAGTCAAGTGTGTCTATGTGGAAATGTTGTGTAGCTCCTGAGTTTTGAGGGTGGGGGTGGGTGTTGAGATACGCTAAATTTGGGTCCAGACTATACAGCTATTTTCTATGTTAAGAGCAACTACATGGCAAGAGACTTCTCCAGTGCTAACAGCAATGTTGTATGTTGTTGGCACGTGCAGTGCCATACCAAAGCGGAATCACCAGTGTCCACCAAGACTGTGACTCTCCACCAACAAAGTGACTCTCCAACTATTATACTCAACCAGCCTTCCAAACTCCTTCACACAGTAAAGTCAGATGATTTTTAGATTGAATCAAAAGGAAAAAATCCTTCCACTTGACTTTTTATTATATGTTTCTCCTATTACATCTCAGAGATACTGCAAAGCATGTATTTAGTCAGGCTTCCAGTGCCTCCTCACATGCCAGTTCACTGAGACTGCATGAGGGCCTGGTCTTTGCTGTGAAAGTGTTGATGCAGCCCCTTGCATATTTAGGTTCTGCTCTAAGTAGGTAATTATGAAGAAAACACTTTTTAGTAGATGTGGGGCTAGAGGTAGCTAGAGAAAGAGCACTTTGGTTTGATCTGTAAGTCTGATTTGTCCCTAAAGCTTGGCAAGGTAGCAGGAATGCTAAGGGAGACTGAGGGAGCAAGTGAATGACCTGTCATCCGGAGTAGGTATTCACATAAGCATTGCACATTTAGGAGGTGTTTCTGAGCAAGACTCAAGATCTGGCTAGGCTGCCTTTTGTACCTTGTGATGATGTGGACTGTCAGGGTGCCCGCTCCTAACTGCCTGGTCCTTACAGCCAAAGAGCCAAAGTTCAAGCTGTGAAATTAGACCAGAAGCTTAAAGGTGTGGAGGGAAGTTTTGTTAAGACACTTTCCAGCATCTGAGGGTGGGGTTATCTGTCAGTGTAGAAAAAGTCATAAATATTTATGTCTCATTGAGGGAAAGGATTTCTAGAAGACATATTGGTGCCTGGCAGCGATATCGATTTGCTTCTGTTTAAATTACTCCCCAGGCATTCAGCCACACAAGGGTTGCTGGAAGAAGTGGTTCCCCAGGCATGTACCTGCAGCTGCTCACAAGTCAAGTGGTGACACCCCTTCTCCTCATGCACTTACAGCTTTCTAATGCAGTCCCATTTGTCTGGCTGTTGAGTGTCTGGAGGCTTTCACCAATTGAATAATGTTTGAAAAGTGTTTGTAAATGCTTGAAATTCATTATCAACTTGTTGAGATGAATGAGCTTTGCACATGTGGACATTTTGTGTGTATGTGTGTACTTGTTTGGAGACTCCTTGAAGTAAACTGGGCTGATATACGCTTGGATGTATGGCTTTAAAAAGTGAATCACATTTTCTCACTATGTGCCCTATATGAGTGAGTATTTTTCAAGTGAGGGGCTCATCTGCCTGCACAGACCTGTGTGAGAAATCTGGATTGAGGTCTAAACACAGTATACTTTGTAGTCTCTTTTTTGGACTTCTGTCCAATAGCTTCTGATTTCTTTGGTATACCACTTATTGCACGCATATGGAAAAATGTGTGTCTAAAAAAAGAATGGTCTGAACGTTTTGGGTTATCAATTATGTAATGATTTATTTACCCAGAATTTGAAAAATAAAAACTGAAGTACATTGATACTTCATATGCTCATTATTACATTATTGTTAATTATTACAGCAGCTCACCACATACACTACTGTTGATGCAGAGGGACAAAAAAAATCCCATCCCTACAATCCCACTTAAAGACACCTCCCTCATTACAGTAATCTTCATCTATCAAGACTTTACCTACTATTTCTCAGAACAAGTAACTTGCAACACTGGTATATATTTTAACCCATTTAGTAATAATTATAAATTCTATTATAACTCATAAAAAAGGCCTGGCTACTTATGAAGAGTTTAGAGATATAATTAAGTCATGTAGAAAGAAAACTGAGTATTGTGTTCAGTTCTGGGCCCCTCAGTTCAGGAAAGATATTGAGGTGCTGGAGTGGGTCCAGAGAAGAGCAACAAGGCTGGTGAAGGGACTTGAGCACAAATGCTATGGGGAAAGACTGAGGGAGCTGGAGTTGATTAGTCTGGAGAAGAGGAGGCACAGGGGTGACCTCATCACTGTCTACAACTACCTGAAAGGAGGTTGTAGCCGAGTGGGGGTTGATCAGTTCTCCCAGGCAACCTGCAGTAGAACAAGAGGGCATGGGCTTAAGGTCTGCCAGTGGAGGTTTAGATTGGATATTAGAGAGGTATTCTTTCCAGAGAGAGTAATCAGGCATTGCAATGGCCTGCCCAGAGAGGTGGTGGATTCTCGTCCCTGGAGGTTTTTAAGATGAGACTGGATGTGGCACTTAGTGCCATGATCCAGTAATCATAGTGGGGTTGGATCAAGGGTTGGACTTGATCTTGGAGGTCTCTTACAACCTTGTTGAATCTATGATTCTATGATATATGTTTTCTTTAGACTGGGAGATTATATGTTACCCCTCCAAAAGCAAACACTCTGCTTTTTGCCTATCTAAGCTTTCTTTTATGATTTTATTATATATTAAGTGTACTTAGATGTCTTTTCTGTTTATTTGTTTCTCCAATTAAATTATATTTTGGTTTCACATTTCCAGGGCTTCACCCCTATTTCTGAGTGGGCAGAAACGAGTCATTACAAAAACATAATCTCTTTGATTAGTTGTGAGAACTAGTGTGTGTGTGTGTGTGTGTGTGTCTGTGTGTGTGTGTGTGTGTGTGTGTGTGTCCAGACTTTGTGAATGCAGATTTGAGAAGGGCTCTCCCCACGTGGGTGTGTCCTTCCAGCCTGCGCAGTGGATTTTTTTTTTAAGGTGAGGCACAGCATGCACAGAACTGGCCCACCGTTTAAGTCCTAAGGTCCATCTGCCACGGCCTGGCCCTCATTGCTAATTTTGACCTCCAGAAAGATGTTTTGCCTCAGAATTGCCAGGAAACTCAATTTTATCTATGCAGTATTTAGAGGGCTGTGTTATTAATTAATTTCTCAGAATCAAGTGTCTGACTTAACTCACCTGCTCTGTCTCAGCCCTAGCACATCAAATCTGTGCAACACAAATATCTCTTCCCCTATCTCAACCAGGTGTTTCATTTACCCTTCCAATTAAACATGTAATTATTCTGGCACAATGTTTCAAATTCTTATAACCCATCTATTAAGTAAAATAACTAACTTCTGAATGGTGATAACTCTCTGCTCACATCCAAACTATTCTCCTATTGTCCACTATCTCAAGCAAGAATAACTGGAGCTTGTGATGCCTTTCCTTGACAAAACACATAATTCTGTATCCCATCACTGTGAGGCTTCTGAGATAGGGAGAACAGCTTAGCTACAATTGGCAGTTTGTGACCATTTTAGGAGACAGCAGCTTTGTCTTCTGTCTTTGCAATTTTTTTTCCTTTATTCTTTTTTTCTTTCAGATTTTTGTTGACTAGAATGCCAATGTGGGACAATTCTTTTCTGGATAATGTCCTGTAATAGAAACAGTAAGTACATAAGCAGCCCCTTTCAGATGTCACAATGTCATGGTTTCTATGCCTAGTAACAATAGCTATGATATGCATGAATACATCTTTAGTTGTACTGCCTTTTATGTTGGAAACAGTCATCCGTGACTTCTCTATGTTATTTGGCTTTGTCCAAGAGATATCAGTACATCTACAACAACTCCACTTTTCATGCCTCACCAACAGTCTGGTCTCATTTCACAGAATCATGGAATCATAAAGTGGTTGGGTTGAAAGGGACCTTAAAAATAATCTAATTCCAACCCATAGGCTGGAATGCCATTCACTAGAGCAGGTTGCTCATGACGCCATCCAACCTGACCTTGAATATTGCCAGGGATGGAGCGTCTAGAACTTTTCTGAGCAATCTGTATCAGTGTTTCAACACACTCACAGTAAAGAATTTCTTCCTAGTATCTAATCTAGATGTGTTCTCTTTCACTTCAATTCTCTTTTATTTCCAGATATGTCTCTGGCAGTCAGAATCCATGTTTTATTTGAGATATTTTTAACCTGATTGATAAATATATGAAGTCTTTTCCTGGATTTCATTCTACTGCTATTGTTAAATGCTCTGCCAAGTACTTTTGCAATTGTTAGATCTCTTCCAGTATTGCATTCATACAGCAAACCATAAACCTTCATAGAAAATGAAGTCCCTTTAGTCTTGATTGACATTTGTGACATTCATTTTGGTCATCTTGCTAAATGTCATATGATCACTCTTTATGGACATTGGCCTCTCAGAAATAAAGTTCCAAAAGCTTTTGCATGTAAGAACTAAGCATCCTTGCCTATGTAAGAGTAATGGCTTGCAGGTTTTAGTGATAACTACAGCTTGTACATTAAAACTCTCCAGGTAAGACCTGATGGATGTATGATCACAGTAGCAGAATGCTCTTTGAAGGCACCTGTGAGTAAGACAGACTTTTGCTCAGAGTGGGACCTCAATAATTATCTCACTTCTTAAGGTTTACTTTCATGCCTCTTTGATATCCTTGACCAAAATTTCCTTGTTCAAAAACAGACAACTCTGTATGTTTTCAATTGTATTGGTCAACTTTTCTGTCTGTACTTTCCTTGCCATGCTCAGATCATGGTTTCTCTCACTGTGAGCATGTATTCCCATCCTGTTGCTACTAAATGATTGATCTGGAACAACTTAACAGGGTGGGCAGCACAGCCTTGGGGCAGATTACTGGAAGTTACTTGTGAATCTCCATCCTTGCAGGTTTTCAAGACTGGAGTAGAAAAACCCATGTCAGACCTGATGTGGTGCTGGTCACAGTCCTGCTTTGAGCAGAAGGCTGATCTAGTTGTCTCTTCCTAGCCAGCATTTTTGTGCATCTGGTATAAGTTAATGGTTCATTCATCCTAAGCTATGATACTGGTGAATGCTTTGCAGAGGGTTTCCTGTGAACTAATGGTGCTATTGTCATCCTCTCTAAGTTGTGCACTATGCAAATCCTTGGAAACTTTTTGAAGCTGTGTTATCCTTTGGAATTATTACTTTTTAAAATGCTTAACACTGTCTTGACTTACATATTTTGCCATATGGTATTCTGATCAGAGCTAGTTTTTATCAGTTCCAGCTTTAATCCTTGTGACTGTTCCTGCCACTTGGCTATTTTCATGCCGTTTCAGATCCCCCAGTGCACAGTTTACAGCAGCCTCTGCTTCCCCTCAGCTTCAGGCAGAAGGAGCCAACTACATTTGCCAGGCAAATTCTGACTGTCTTGTCCAAAGTTATTTCTGGATCCTCTGTTTGTTCCTGAGTGTCTGGCACAAGGACTTCATGCCCAATCAGGGGTGCAGTTAAACTCTCCAGCCTAACAGCGAGACTGATTCCCTGAGCAGTCATTCAGAAGACTTCTGTTTTCTCCTTTTCTTCATCTTGTCTTTATCA
>VWZD01002284.1:0-11759 GCA_013396695.1 Sakesphorus luctuosus | reverse complement strand
TGACTTCCCCCCCCGCCTCCCAACCCCCCTTCCCCTCAGCCCTGTGTAGTCCCCAAAAACAAAAGAGACAACCTGCCCCCACCCAA
Organism: Sakesphorus luctuosus; assembly: GCA_013396695.1. Taxonomy (NCBI): domain Eukaryota; kingdom Metazoa; phylum Chordata; class Aves; order Passeriformes; family Thamnophilidae; genus Sakesphorus; species Sakesphorus luctuosus. The sequence continues at coordinate 11,673 of VWZD01002284.1, read as the reverse complement.
GAAATCAGCAGTTAACGACTCTTTTTGTTAACTCCTGGCATGGGCAGTTAGTGGCAGGGGAGAGAATTTACATAAGAATCCCAAACTACAACAGTGCACTAATGGCAGCATTAGTGTGTTCTGTCCTAAGGCCTCTGATGACAAAGGACTTTACAAAACTGCCTCATTGCTCAGTAAAATTGTCACCAAGAAGAGGCAATGGGCCCGCTAACAGTGAGACCATGAAGTCCATAGTTCCATGTATTTGTTACACAGTGCAAGGATGAATTTTGCCTAGTGGTACACTTAGATCCAGATGAATCTACAACATTTTTGAGCAAGCACTCTGTCATCTGTTTTCCCTTCCAAGATATTTTTTTAAATAATTGAAAACATAAAGTATCAAACTGCTAATATTCCATCAAACAGTAAAACATATGGACATGATTCATTGTTGGTGTCACATAAATGATCTATGGAATTACCTCAGAGATCATCTCAGATCCTTATGTCATGGTGATTACATAGTAATCTGGTTTTACCTGAACCAAAATCAAATTGGAAGCCTAAACTATGCCTTTGTAAAACATAACTGATTTACCTGGTTTTATTGCCTGTATCCTTTAGCTTGCAGTATACTATAGAGGGGTCCTTTTATAGATAACAAGATGTTCTGCCTGCTCTTGGGTATGTGCTGTGTTAACATTCTTTACTTAATAATCATTGCTGTATTTCAGGTTGTATCCTCATTATAATAGGAAAAAAGGCCCTATATAAATCAGTGAATAAAATAACTATTTGAGGCTTCATCTTATTTTTATTTTAAGGCACACTTTAACTAGCAATGTGGGAAAAAACTCATACGGAAAATCGTATTAGGATAGCACTTTACCATGAATATTTTAAGGAATACAAGGAGTACTGGAACAGCTAAAATGGCATATGTGCAATATTATACGTACATCATAATGCCTGTTTATGTATATATAACTAAAATTATTTATTTAAAGAAATTGCAGAAATCACTTTATGATAACACTGATAATTTTACCTGATGATGGTTTAAACTGGATAACATACCAAAATATTTCAATTGAAAAATAGTATGTCTAATTGTGGAAAAAAAAATTCCCAAATAATTTTGGTTTTCAGTTTGTAAGGATTAAATAATGAAGTCTGTACTGCTGATTTCTGCCATTAAACCAACTGCATATAAGCAGTGCTGATTGTAATATAAAGAATTATACTCCTGGGTCCTACTTGTATTCATTCTCATTCCAGGTTTTAAAAACCCATTCATCAATTTACTGTGCAGTGGTACCAGAGTTTAGCATGTGCAGACTATTTTTCACTCATATTCCAGTGCAGTCTTCTGAAGATGAAGAGAGACTGCAAGTGTGCCTGGCATCTGTGACTCCCCTGCCACATGCGCACCACACATGGATCCGTGTGTGCATTCATACTGCATGGCATGTAATTGCAGAGAAGCCCTTCAGAGGGGGGTGGATATAATAGTCTTCATTCTCTGCTTCCCAGAATCTCTTGAAATTTTTGGACCCTTAAACAGAACCAATATTGTAAACAGTTATGTGAATGTCAGCACCAAGAGTATTTTGGTATACAGCATAACTGAAATGCTGCATAATATGAAATGATGGTGGTATTAATACCATAGCACTAATGATTCCCAGCCCCCTCTGCCATTGATACTAACACCATTGTCTCTGGCTTTAAATTTCATCAGTATGCAAACAGAGTGTCACTATGATGGGTGGTAACTTGGTTGGATGCACTTTCTACTTTTCTGGCAAATGAGTATAATTATTTTCAGGGCTGCGGGCAACTCATGCATGTTTTATCCTCCATCTGGACCTGCATGGTACACAACAGTGATAAAAGATGATTTCCCTCCTTGGATGTTCATAGGCCATCATCGACACTGTCCTGATGAAATGGTCATGTATCCCCTAGCACTTCTATATCTGCCACAGCTTGACAACAAAATTATTTCCCTATAGTATTAGAACACTTCCAGTATTCAAGCCCTCTGTGCATATATTTGTATTTTGAAGCATTCAGTGTTAATGTAATGTGGTAATTTATAAACTAACAAATTAACTATGTAGAAATCTGAGCAAGGCCATATGAGGTCTGCAAAAGAGAAGAAAGCAAGAGCTTTTTGCTCTCTATAATAATAATAATGTTATCAAGTGTCAGAGGCAGGTTTTAGTCTCACACTTTGAGTGCATTTCAATCCTGAGCTTACTTACTGCATACTGAAGCTGACATGCTTTGAATTGAACTATTGTCATGATTACTGCTCACAACAAGCTGTACCATTGTTGCTTGAGCAAAAAGGGGAAATACAATCTTCCATCACTGACCCTTCAGAAGGGAAAAAGATGATGGTAAAAAGCTAAAATAGAATTTACTTAAAATATTCATCTCCATGATAGAAAATAAATTAAGTCCATCCAAGCAAGGAGAATCAATATCTGCAAAGCTGAGATTGCTCATGAAAGAAGAAAAGAAAGATCAGCTTCCTTTGTTTCTTTGTTATAAAATCATTTTAATGATTAAAATCCATCACTATGATTGCCCTCCTTAGTAAGTGCAATCTGTCCTCACAGGCTGACCATTAATCCTTCAACAGCCAGACACCAGGATTCGCGTCACTTGTACCAACCAAGGTGAAGGAGACACCTCTCACCTTTACTACAGGAGCCTGATTTGCCCCAAAATAAAGTAAGGGCTAATTTTGACAGACACTGGGAGGGGACCTGGTGCCTTCTGATGCTCCATCCACCTGGCACAGCCATCTCCAACAGGCATCCTCACAGGCTGCAGGTAAGGCAGAGTGCACAGGCACTGCATCTCTTCAGGTGTTACTGTGCCAGACTGTGCCGCCTGTGCCATCACCCTGTGCAGAGCCACCAGCATCAGCACGCTTCATTATGGCTTTGCCAAGGTCACCATGGCAACAGTGTAATAGATTTGCCCTTTCTCAATCTCAGAGGTCACAGTGAAGTGTGATGCAAAATTTGCGGGTATCTGAATTGCTTTCAAGTCATGGCTTACGTGTCAGGAAACCAGTCAATGTGCAAACGGTGGTAAACACAGAGACAGGAAGAAACCTTTACTCTCCCACACCACATGCTTGTGGTGACATTCAAATGTCAAGACCCATACAGGTCCCCTTTCTCTCTCATTTTCTAGTTATTAATTCATCCTTTGGATGTGGAGAACAGTGGGACCAAGCAACCATGGCAGGCAGAGGGCAGCATGGCAGCTCTGATGTAACCACACTCCACCTCTAGCCCCTGAAGCCACTGTGTCCCTGAGGGATGCAACCCCATTCTGGGGAACACACCATCCCCTGAGGGGCCAGAGACTGCCTCAGCAGTGCCATAGACCACAGGGAAGAACAGCTTGTAAGTGAAAGCATCTCCTCTGTAAAGTTTTTCCTAGTACTTAGATAAAGGACAAGCAGTTTTCTAACAGCTTGCTTGACTGTGGTAACAAGAATAAAGCATCCCACAATCCTGACATCTGCAAGCCCTGGCCAGGCATGAATGTTCTCTGTATCACTAGTATAGCTCTGCTACCTGCCACATCTGTAATATTTCTTTAATTCAAAGTCTTACGCTAATACAGTTGATAGCACTTTGTTGTATTTTAAGAAAATGAACTCTATCTCAGATGAAACAACTATACGCTTCTACAACTATGCTTCTTATTTTTCCCCTCACAATTTCTCCAGAGTCAGGGAGGTCCCTTCTATTTTGAAGAAGGCCAGCCAGCCCTGACTTGGAGCTGTGGAGAGAGAGGCACCCTGGGGAAAGAGCAGGTGCTGTTACTTCTTAGACACAAACACATCCATGAGAAACTTTCCAATTCTACTACCAGATGGCTCATAACTTTCTGTACAGAGACTCCAGGCACCTTCTGCACCCATCCCTCACTCATGAGATGCACCCCAATAGAAATCTGCCCTGGAGGAAGGCTGAAGGCAAACATGGTAGCAGACAATGTCATGCTGTGTCCTCTGTAAACCAACAAGTACCCCAAACACAGACTTACAGCCCTTCTCAGATGGCTTCCATGGGGACTGGTCTGCTTGAGGTAGGTAAGTTGGCAGCTAGGCTCCCTGCAGTGGCATGGCAGAGCTCGCCATGGAAAAGAAGCACCCTATACTTCTTCTATGACTAATTGTTTTTCTCCTCATTTTGCTCAGCCCCTCATGTGCAGACTGTTCTGGGAGCACCACTACTTGCATGGTGAAGACCCTTTAGAGAAAGATTTCGTGTCAGGCGCATGGGCTGTGGCTAATCTGCTGGCTGCCATACATTTGCTGCACCTTGCTCTGATGAGGCATGCTGGTCACCCCACAGCAGCCCACTCTTGCCCTCCTCACTCCCCTCTGCCAATGACCAGTGCCCTGAGGTGCAGCACGATGTTCCTCAGTGATGGTTTCCCAGCAGGGCTTGCATGGAGCACAGAGAGACAGCAAGAGCTTCTGCAATGTTGTTCATTTTAAATGAGTTTTTATTTCTTTGGCTGGTAAGATGGTTTCTTTTCTGTTTTATTTGTTGCTTGTCTTCCCTAGCTTATATGCTGAAATTGGCACTTCATTTTCACTTCAATCCTGGTCTAATAGTAATGTAGTCAGCAATGTAAGAATGTGAAAAAAGAAATACAATCCTTATGCTCTATGAATCCACTGGCAATGGATTAAAGACAGCTATTTTCCTTACATGTTATGGAAATAGATCTCTCATGTCTGAAGACACATAGTGTTATCTAAAGCACCTTATTCAGACATCTAAGTTGCCCCTTCTCTACTCTGAGCAAACAGAAATGGGCTAGTGGTGTTTTGTGAAAATGAGGCACATGTTAGATTGAGTGCATTCAGGTTCTGTTTATCTGGTTACAATTTTTCTTTGCAAGAGCTGTTCAGTCTCCAGTTTCCTTGTAAAAATGTCCCTTACACAAATGTCCCTTGCACCAAGTATCTGGGGGTTGGGGCAAGGTCTAAAGAAGTTCAAGATTTTACAGCTGAGTTAAATACTGAGTTAAACAGATATCAAGGTCAAACTAAGAAAAAAGGAATTGATTACATGGGCAGTAGCACAATGGAAAAGGCTTAATTTCCAGCAAAACATTTTCCTTACCATTGTTCCGCTACATCAGTTGAAATAGAAGGCAATGACAAAGGGGAAATATTATGGAAACTCATCATAGTAAATTTTACTGGTGATTTATCATATATGTATTTAGATTGCTGCTATCCCAGTGTTCAGCATTATTGCACAAAACTGTGTCATGGCAGATCTATGACTCCAGAGGTCAACCTGCTGGAAGGCAGGAGGGCTCTGCAGAGGGAACTGGATAGACTGGAGAGATGGGCTGATTGCAATGGGATGAAGTTCAAGAAGGCCAAGTGCCGGGTCCTGCGCTTTGGCCACAACAACCCCACGCAGTGCTACAGGCTGGGCACAGAGTGGCTGGAGAGCAGCCAGGCAGAAAGGGACCTGGGGGTACTAATTGACAGGAAGCTCAACAGGAGCCAACAGTGTGCCCAGGTGGCCAAGAAGCCCAATGGGATCCTGTCCTGTATCAAAAATAGCGTGGGCAGCAGGAACAGGGAAGTGATCCTTCCCCTGTACTCTGCGTTGGTGAGGCCACACCTTGAGTATTGTGTTCAGTTCTGGGCCTCTCAGTTCAGGAAAGATACTGAGGTGCTGGAGCGGGTCCAGAGAAGAGCAACAAGGCTGGTGAAGGGACTGGAGCATAAGTCCTCTGGGGAGAGACTGAGGGAGCTGGGGTTGTTTAGCCTGGAGAAGAGGAGGCTCAGAGGTGACCTCAGCACTGTCTAGAACTACCTGAAGGGAAGTTGTAGCCAGGTGGGGGTTGGTCTCTTCTCCCAGGCACTCAGCAATAGGACAAGGGGGCATGGGCTCAAGCTCTGCCAGGGGAAATTTAAGTTGGAGATCAGAAAAAAATTCTTCACAGAGAGAGTCATCAGGCATTGGAATGGGCTGCCCAGAGAGGTGTTGGATTCACCATCGCTGGAGATTTTTAAACGCAGAGTGGACGTGGCACTGGGTGCCATGGTCTAGTTAATGGACTGGGGTTGGACGAAGGGTTGGACTTGATGATCTCAGAGGTCTTTTCCAACCCATTCGATTCTATGATTCTATGATTCTATGATCCTGGTAATGGATTCCTTCCAGCAGACCCCTGCCAGTTTTGGTCATTGATCCAGATATTTATGCTGGCTCAGATGCAAGAGGCTGCAACTACATCCTGCCATGAATATTTGCAGGAGTAAGCTATTTCATACTTTAGTATTCTTATTACCTTGAATATGCGTATGATGCAATACAGTGTATGAAACAAACTCCTAATACTAATAATACTGCAGATGTGACCCATTCTGTTTAGTCTGTAGTAGAAAGGAATGGGAGAATAGCAACACAGAATTACGCGCTTTTCTGTTCTGCCCCCGCTGCCCCGCCTCCCCACCCCAGCCCGTTATGACAGTATTTTCAAGACACTGCCAGAGAGTACCACATGTAATGCATTTATATGAAGATATATTTTATATTGTGTTAATTATAAGCAGCTTCACTTAAATCACATGGATATCTACTATATACTCAAAAAAATCCTCTGCATCAGCAGTGGTTTGGATACCTGTAACCTGGAAAACAGAGCCTAAATCTGCATGAGGTATAAAGAGTCATTTGCAAAACAACTGATTTGCCACTGGATATTCTTGCACTCTACCTCTGCTCCTAATTTGTTCTGAATCCTGCTAAATCAGGCTGGAGCCACATATGTTCTTTGCACAGGCTCACACTCATGCATACCTCAACACCAGTGCTCACTCAGGTGAAAGAGCTTGGCACCTTATCAGCCTTTTTGTGCTCCTTGCAAAGCAAAACACATACATGAGTGCTGCTGGTCTTTTGCACACTTCATAGCACGAGAGCTTTTCCAGCCCTCTAAACCTTTCTTTTCTTTGAAGGTACCGCTGAGTTTTTATCGTTTCTGCCATATCTGAGGGATGGAGACCTGAGAACTGAACACAACCCCTCAGGTGACAACATACACTTATTTATATAATTGCATTGTGGTCTCCTGAAGCTGTTCATGATGGACCCTTACAACCTGGTAGGGTTGCTGACTCCCAAGGCCACCCAAGGTCTTCATCTAATTGTCCACAGTGATGACTCCCAGATGATTTTTACACACTTTGGAAAGTTACATTCTGGGTCTACTTTCTGAATATCTGCACATAATTATTGCTATCTCCATGCAGCACCATTTGGGAGCACAACAAATGAGCTCTGTTGGGTGCAGAATAAGTAAATTCATTGTAGATGTGCCCTGTAGACATGTTGGCATCTCAAAAATAATGTGTGTCCAGGACAGATAGTTCCCCCTTAGAGCAGATAGCAACAGATAGCAACAATGAGCCTCATCTGCTGTCCTGTGTTCATCTTGCTTGCCTCAGCCTGGGAGTTTCCTCTGAATCTTTTCAGTGTTTGATTAATGGTAATGTGAGAGCTATTGCTAAAGATCTAATTCAATTTACCAATGTCTTTTTTTGATTTTCATAAATTGGTTAAGGAATGCTAATTCTAGAAGGGAATTGGTACATGTTTTTTAAAAAGCACCATGCTAAATAAAATAATGATAGTTTGAAAGCTTACCTCTTTTTTTTTTTTAATTCTTGTCCAGAATCAAAAGTTCAATTCCATGAAGAACAAAATGTTCTGGGGAAAAAAGACCTAAGAAAATAGAGATATTTTTCCTCTGCAGTTATCATGAGTTTAATTTCAACTTTGCCCAAATATTCTTCTGCAAGCAATTTTGCTTCTATAATAAATGGTAAATGTAAGTAAAATAGGAAACTTAAATGTTCATGTCATGAAATGAAATTGTAGTTACAATGAAATGTTGCAACATACTTAAAACTGGGTCTTTAGGTTACTTAATTTGACCTTTTCCATAGCAAATTTCATTGAAATTAACAAGTTAATATGACAAAATGTGATTTAAATGATTTTACTTTCTTTTTTTCTAAAGCAGAAGACTGTTCTGTGGAAAACACATTGAAAAGTTTCTGCTTTGCCATTTCAGCAATTTACAGCCTATTCTTCTTCTTTAGCGTCCCTGAACCAGTTCTGGAAATGGAAGAGTTTTTCCTATGTGTACTTGGCCTCTTTGTTTCTTTTGCAGCTTCTCTTGGTGAACTTTACTAAAAGTTGTCCAAAGTCCACATAAGTTTTATGTAATGTGAATTTATTAGTGCATTCTAAGAGATTAGAGAGCCATTCCTTTGCTTTGAAAAAAAATGTGATAATCTGACTCCATTTTGCTCTTAAATGCTCTTTTTTATTGTTTTAATTATAATTATAATTGTGCTTCAGCTCAACGTGTTCTCTTTAAGCCTTCTGGTACTGATGGTTGGCTTCCATTGAACCAGGTGGCTTATTCCTGTAGAGTTTGTCCCTCTGCTCCAGTATGAAGTTTTCTAGGAAACCTCTACCTATAAAAGCACCTCATTCTTAACAACAATTATGTTTCCTGAGCACAAAAAAATGTGTGGAGTTTTAAAATTGTTTTTGTGGAGGCTGGAGTATAGAAAATTTAGTAGATCAGTTTTGTCCATCCACATTTCAGATACCACCAGCTTTCTTACATTCACAGATAGAGCTCTGTTGTCATCATGTTCAGTACTGGTTTTCACCAGGGATGAAACACTTGCAGCAAGTCAGCAGGCTGAGAATTGTTGGGCTCTTACAGGCACTAAGTAAAAGAGGAGGTAACAAAGTCATGGGCACAGAATGATTTAGGTTGGAGAAAACCTTTAAGATCAACAGGATGATGCAGGAAGGATTTTTGATATTTTTTTTAATTTTCACATTTTGTAGATTTTAGGAACACAAGTAGATGTAGCAAAGTAGATTTTAGTAGGTTAATATTTTAGCAGCCTAAGCTTAATATCTTTCTATCTCTACCCCTGCCCCAGAACAGACAGCTAAGATGCTCTAGCTGTTTAGTATCTTTTTCAAGGTACAATATTGGAGGGTATCAGAAGAAAACATAAGCACAGAGCAGAGTGACCTAGAACACTGGAAAGCATCCAAAAGCCCTTTGTATGCGGAAGAAGAGGAGGTGGATGAAGAAGGGGGTCTCATCACCCCCAGCCCAAATTCCTCAGGGGGGTGGGACTGGGAGGGTACAGAGGTGGAACTAGACTTGTGTAAAGTGGTGATTGGATGGATTAAATTATAAAAGCTATGGAAATCAAAGCTTGCACACAGGTGCATCTATGTATTCCAGAATAAGCCAAAGTGCTCATTAAAGCAACTACCGTTTATCTTATCTCCTACTGAAAATTTTGCCTGGAGTCTTTTTACAGACTTTTAAAGCATCAGGAGATAGGATAATAATTATAGTGTCTTGCTGAAGTTTACAGGAAGCATCCTCAAAGTGTCATGGGAAAACTGACAGGAAGAAGAAAAAGTAACAAAAAAATAGGATGAATAGCACAGAATTATAAATATTTTAATGGAAAATCATCTAGTCCAGTCACTTCAGTAATCTGACAGCATGACCTACTTTGCACCTGTGTAAATGCCTGGGCAATCGCACAGGATCACAAAGGGGGTGGCGGAAGAAATGGCATGTACACTACAGATGTAATTTTTTATTGATCTCATGATTTCTTAACTTTAAAAAATACGCATATTCCTAGCTCTTCATTAACATTTCTTTGACAACAGAACTGAGTTTCATGGGAAAGAGTGTCCTTGGATGAGAAGCAGAGTCCCACCAGGAGAGCTAAGGGAGGGAGCTGACAGCAGGTAGGAATACCTGGGTGAAGTGGTGTAACAGGGTGGGTTCTACAGTTGCTGGAAAAATGAGGCTGAGCACTGTAAAGAGTTCAGAAAAGCAGTATCTTTATTAACATGTGTGACTAAATAGCAGGAACCCAAAGAGAAGGGAGAGAGAAGGAGAGACACTAAAGCACTAAGCCCAAACATGTAAGCACCCCAGTCACAAGAGTTACTCATGTAAGGTTGTCTTATCAACTCAGAACACTCCCCCGAAGACAGAGGCTACATCTTCTAAGCATTGGCAGACAGCAGGTGTCCCCACTGTCTTTTGGGGGAATNATGCAAAGTCTGTCTTCAAGGATGAAGCCTTCGCTGTATCAGCTTTTCTTCCCTAGAACTTGGCAGGGAAAGGATAAATCTTTTCACAGGTGCCATTGGCAAAAACACCAAAATGTCAGCAGTTTTAATTCCCAACACAAGTGGTCACATTATCTCTCTAACCATTAATTCCTAGGAACAAATTCAGCACTGGACACTGGGCATAAATACATTGCATAAAACTTGTATCTGTCCTGATACGTGGTTGCGATGGGGTCCATCTACGTGTGCATGTTTAGACTGAAGCAGCAGCATGCTAGGGAGGTGAGTTACATCCAGGCTGTCTCCATTTCAAAGTAAAACCTCTGAAACACCTGTTGTGCAGATTCTAGGCACCATTACTCTATTGACCTTCTTGATGTTTCATTACGTAGACAGAATCAAAGGTGGTTTCAATCAATTTTATTTCAATCTTTGATCCAGTTTTTCAATCCCGCAGTGCCTGCAGCTTGGGAAAGAAAGCTTCACACAAAATTCAGGACTCCATGTACACCCAGACTTCTGAATCACCAGGTCTCTAAAATAAGGGACAAGGCTCCAAGTCCAAGGTTTTGCAGGGATGCATAACCCAACTATCTCTCCCTTCAGCAGCAACTCAGTTAAAAAATGTGCATAAATGGAACATTTGCAGCAAAACATGGCACACAAAGCCATGACACAATGAGAGGGAAACACTTGAAATCTGAAATCAGGTATATTGGAGAAGTCTATGTAGGTAGGTAGGAAAAGGCATCACTTTGAAATGTCTAATACATGTATTGCTGCAACCTTTTTAAGGGCTTCAGGAATAAGGTGAACCACCAGTTAAGATCTTGATGCCAGATGTAAACCAGTTACACAGCTTTTGTGGTAAATAAAACAATATGTCAGAAGTTCAGGATCATACTTGTGTTAACTGCCACGTCATCCATGTGGATACAAAGAACATAGGAACTGAGTTTTGGAAATACCCTACCAATGAAATCTCCACTGCCTAATGAGGAGCAGAAATCTGGAGGGCAGGCCTGTTTTCTGTGGGAGCAGAAAACTGGCATTGACTCTCACTCTGACTTACTGCTCCTTTTCCACCTTCTAGAAAAGTGTTTTTACCTTGTTCTGTTCTACATCCATGTGGCATTGTCAGGGGTCACAAATATTGAAAGTAACTGGAAGATATACCTGGGTAACATTCATTTTTATGACAGGTCTTTCAGTATTTCTGGCAGACAGGTTTTCTGGACACTGGCTATGTCATGGGGAAATTGCTGTGGTGGAAGAATAGATGCAGTATCAAGAAGCCTGGCAGAGATTGTGATCTGCATGATCTCACCTTGAGGATTTGTTTCTGCCCACCTGTCCATTCCACAGACTGAGAGGAGAGGAGTGGAGTGACTGTAGATTTGCATCCCTTGCATCGTGACAGTCACTTCATAAACAAAAAAGCTAAACAAGCTTAGGAGGTATTGTAGTTTGGAGTTATTATGTA
>VWZD01002283.1:28214-52748 GCA_013396695.1 Sakesphorus luctuosus | reverse complement strand
GCCTTGCAAATTCAGAGTAGGTTTGCATAATAAACTCAGGTTATCCTTTTTATCTTTATTAATTGTTAAGGCAAAAGGAATGTAATCATAACTTTTCTTACCTAAGGCATTTTGATTGCATCCTCAGTGATGCCTGTGCAGCTCCTCTGCCTTCAGTTAAAAGAGCATAAAAATGCAGTTTATTTTTTGTTAACTTGATTGCTCTCAATTCTGTCAAGGGCAGACTTATTATGTTTGCCACTAATGAAAGATACAGCACACAAAATTCAGAGGGAAAGAGTAAATTTAAAACTGTATGGTTTTATATAGATATGTTTCAAAGTAGAAACATACTTTAAAAATGCTAAAAGCAGATACCTTTCCTAAAAGAAAAGGCAGTCTTGTTAAAAAGATGAACACAAGTTGATAATTAAAAATTTTCAGGTTTTAGATTGGTCTTTGAAAAGAATCTGTGTATATATTGTAAGCCTTTTTACTGTTTCAAGTAAACTAAATAGTCCTTAGTTTAACATTTGTATTTTTAATTTTCTTACATTTTCTCAGTTTTCTGTTTCTTTTTTTTTAATTTATAATGAGTTTGAGAAGGAAATAGAGGCACTAAAATAACATGATGTGGAACAACTTAATAAGGAAATTCACTAGAAAAATTGCATGTTTTCCTCTGAGAAGTGCTCTTGAAATTCTTTTTCTTAAAGTTTGATCTGCATGGCTGTGGCTGGTCCATTCACTGGAAGTCTTCCATGGATGTACACAAAAGGTTAATTTTGTGTGAAAATCCTTTATTGATGATGATGATGATGATGGAATGCACAAGAATTCAATATTAATCAGAACTTAATTTGAGCTGTTAGGATCTGAAGTTAAGAAAAACAATGAAACAGCTATTGTTCTGAATTATGTAGTCCTTTTCCTACAGAGATTAGAGGACTGCAGATCTGTTCTCTACAGTACATGTATTATTGTGTATATTTCCCTTTTTAGTGAGGAACAGTGGCAACTTTGTTAACAGAAAATGAAAGAGGCAAGGCAGCACTGAAAATCCCTTAGATTTTTGTCTTTGAAGTCTGGCTGGGGTTTTTATTGGTCAATCATGATGCCATTAGAAGCTCCAGCATGCCCAATTTATGTGAGATGCTAAGATGTAAACTACAACTGAAGTAGTAGATATATTTTGACTCTTAAATGTATATTTTTGTGGTGTCAGATGGTATGTTAATTTGTGAACTAAATGAAACGTAAGTTAGCATGTATTCTAATCAAGTGAACCAACCATGTGATGTCTCAGTATAGGATGGAGGTGACTGAGAGCTTCCAGATCTAAAGCTGACAACAAAACCCTGCATGAATCAACAGCATTATGCAAGTTTCAGTGCCACAAGCCAAAGAAGGATATCATGCCCACTCTCTTAGTCCTAGAACAGGATGTGAGCATGGACAATAAACAAATGAGTGTTAAAGAGAAAGAAATATTGCACAGCAGAGTTTTCACAACTTGATTTGCTCAGTAAACGGAAATTCATGAAAAGGATTGGTTGACTTTCTAACAAAAAAAATTGTGATTTTGTCCTGTAATTCCTCTCAGAAGCAAATACTACTGATTTCTAGTAGTTAGACAGTGAGGATGAGATGCAAAGATCATAAATAATTTTTGAAGATTTACTTTTTACCTATATATATTATTAAAATAATCATGTTTTTTCAGCTTCATAGGTTTAGCAAATCAGGATTTGGGGGATAAAATATAGAATCATAGAGTCATGTAATATGCTGAGTTGGAAGAGACCCATCAGGATATCAAGTCCAGCTCCTCACTCTGCACAGGACAGCCCAAGAATCACAGAATCACAGACTATTCTGAGTTGGAAGGGACCCACAAGGATCATCGAGTCCAACTCTTAAGTCAATGGCCCACACAGGGGATTGAACCCATGACCTTGGCATTATTACAACCAAGTTTTAACCAACTGAGCTAATCTCAAGGTCAACACACATATATTTATACAGTAATATAAGCCAAAAATATAATTCTAAATTGTGTGATTTGTGCTTTATAAGCCATTCTTTATTGTCTGCTGCATCAGATACTGGAGAAGAAATAGCTAGACCTAAAATGTAGTTTTAAGCAGTTGGTTTGTAGAAATATCAAAATGTAAATAATTACTAAGTACAAGAAATCACTTTCTCAGATCTGTGATGGAAATTTTCTCTGTCACTGTGGGTTCATCTGAACACAGGATGTATTCCTTTTCCAGTTGTATAGGACAGAGGGGCCAAGGTAGCTTCTGTCCATAAGTTGTTTCTGTGTTCTCTCAGGAACATATAGAGGAGATCAGTATCAACATCAGAAAAATAGATGTAAATATTACTTTGTTTCCAAATAGAGGTGGCTTCTAAAAGTGGCAGTTGGTCCCCTAATACTCTCAAGATGTGAAGATCCAGACTTTTCTGATTCTTGACTAATTTTTGTTTGTTTTTTTTGTTTGACTTTCCACCCTTTCTCATGTTGTCAGATTTCAGAAGCTTGTTTTAAGAAATAAAAACATTAAATTTTGAGAAGGAGTTCTTAGTGAAAGTTAAAAGCAAGGCTTCTCTGCTGTTTGTTTTAATATGAAATGAGCTTTTCAAAGTTTATATCATTTCCCTTTTCTGCAGAATGAATAAACCATATTTCTCAGTCTGAGTGTGTGGCATGTATTTGAAATATGACTTACACCCAGTTGCTAATACTATTTTTCCAGATACCTGAAAATGATGAAATCTTTGTTGTTCATCTCAAGAGTGTGGAGGGAGGGGCTGAAATCAACAACACAAGAAATTCTGTTTGGATTAATATTAAGAAAAATGACAGCCCTGTGCGTTTTGTTCAGAGTGCTTATGTGGTGCCTGAGGAAGATGATGTGGTAACAATCCAAGTGGTTCGTGGTAAGGATGTCAGTGGAAAATTAACTGGACCTGATGAAGATGAAGTCTCTGTCAGTTACGCCATTTTAACTGGGGATTCAACAGCACATGCACAGCTTAACGTAGACTTCCTAGATCTACAGCCAAATGCAACTCTTGTTTTCCCACCCCTAGTTCATGAAACATATTTGAAATTTAAAATCCTTGATGATGCCATACCAGAAATTGCTGAGACCTTTCAGGTTATGCTTCTTGAGGACACTTTGCAGGGAGATGCTGTTTTGATTGATCCGTCTGTTGTTCATGTCACTATACAACCGAATGATAAACCCTATGGAGTGCTATCAATCAACAGTGTTCTGTTAACTCATCCTGTTATTATTGATGAAGACCGAATTTCAAGGTACTACAGATCTTAAAATCTAGTGTCTATTCAGTTTAAGAGATGTGTTTGGCATTTTTAAGCATCCTTAGGATATCAAGAGAAGTAATTACAAAATCACTACTAAAAGTATAATGTAGAAATCACTAGTGTGTTGTTATTATCACCTGTATCTACAAAGATTTCAAGGAAGTGGGAATGTCTAATTTTGCAAGAAGTATTTTAATATTTATTAACTGTATGTAAATAAACCATAACTATTTAATCACATTATCAGTATAGTGTAAACCCCTTAATCTGAAGGCAGAGTCAATTGTGGTGCTGCTACACACCAGTTCAGTGGTAAACAGGTTTCTGTCTTCCTCCCTTGATAAATGTTTGTACTTACTGTCTATAAAACTAGTCTCTGGTTAAAGCAACTGAGTGTATTTCGTAAGTATCTTCCATGAAATACTTACCTCAAAATAATTTAAATGTTTGTAATTTTACAGAGAGATTAAAATCAAAGTTCTGTACAAATTTTATAGGTAGGAAATAAAAACAATACTGACAATCTCAATAAAAATGTCCACTGCTAGTCACTGATAATAGTCATCCTCAAGGTGACCAATAATGTCTCAAACTATCATACTATGAATGGTTTTGATAGAATATTTTATGTTAGTTAGAGCCCAGCACTTGAGTAGTCATCTTTCTTATACACAGTAAAGGAATCAATCTTGCTTTCTAGATTTTTGTATGTCATGATTCCCAGGATTTCCAGAGTTTTTGTGGTAGTCATATGCTTGTCAGTTGCAGGCAACATGACATTTCCAGTATCATAAGTATCAATAACTGAATATATTTTTGGTACAGAGGCAAATGGTTCATTCAAAATCATTTCATTTCAAAATAGTTTATTTAAATGTTTATGCCTAACAACTGTTTGTGATGTAGAAAGGAAATAGACAAAAAGTTTTCTGAAATTTGACTTGTATTTCTCAAGACAAATGTAAAATGTACCCAGTCTCTCCATCTCAGTGTCTTTCTGTAAACAAAGTGAGTTCTAAAAAATTCTTTTAGTCACATTACAAAGAGCTTGTGAATAAACACCCAGTCCTAGCTGTGTATTACGATTTCACAAAGTAAGCCATCAGTCAAATGCCAGTTGCAACAGCTTAGGTCTCTGTAAATATTTTAGCCAATCAATAATCAGGCAAGCCAGTGTTAATTATGGTTTTATGTTGTGGGTTTTTGTTTTCATTCAAAACCACAGGTTTGAAGGTATCACAGTTGTAAGAAATGGTGGAACACATGGAAATGTTTCTGTTTCCTGGGTTATAATCCGAAATAGCAGTGATCCCTCACCTGTGACTGCAGACCTCCTTCCAGAGACAGGGGAGATAAGTTTTGATCAAGGACAGATGCTGGTGTCCCTTTGTCTGGACATTATTAATGATGATATACCAGAAGAGGCAGAGCCCTACCTTCTGAAACTCCTATCTCATACAATACAGGGAGGAGCAGAAGTCAGTGAGCCATCTGAGGTAAGTTTGCTTTCAGAATTCTTTTGGAGAAGTTAATAATGGGTAAGAAAGACTTTACCAGTTTTAATAACATTGGCTGAACTGGTGAAAGGATTTAGTGTTGAATAGAAATCAAACAAATTAATATAATCTGAATGTACAGAGCCATCTCTGAAGTATTTGGCCAAGTATAGTATACAATGCCAGATCTTTTCACTGTGGAACCATTCAGTTAAAATTGTTCCCATCATGTATAGCATTGCATAAATCCTGTCTAAACTGACTGCTTTCTAAGAGAACACAGCAAAGTTGCTTGCACTTGCTGACTTAATGATTACTGAAATGTTTTACAGAGTAACAACTTCAAGGGGAGGGGTTGGTGATTAAGGCTGACCTCTGACCTGTTAATTAAAGTGTGGCTGGTATGGCCAGCGATTCTGTGACTGGAGTCCCTGCTTTGTCTTTTTCAAAAATGGAAGGAAAGATCTCGGTGAATAAAATGAAATTTTTTTACAATCTGGAACACTTAAAAATTATTCACTTTAGCTGCTGAACCAAAAAATCAGTTATTCAGAGCTCACTCTGGCACACAGATGATACATAGTGGGAAAGTTGCCCCTCTCAGTGCTGTGCTGCTTGTGTACAAAGAGTACTTTTGGGCTGTCAATCTGATTTCTTTCCTGAGTGCCAGTTCACTAAGGAACAAAATGTGTGGTGACAGTCAGGACACGCTTCCATGAAGGCATGAAACTAGGGTATAGAGTAATGCAGCATAGAGTAAGTGATGCCATTTTCTGCTTTGCAGCTTCTGTTTTACATTCAGGACAATGATGATGTTTATGGCCTAATAAAGTTCTATCCTTTGGAGAATCAGAAGATTGAAAGTAATCCAACGGGACGCTTTTTATCCTTGAGTTTTGCGAGGGAAGGAGGAACAGTTGGAGATGTGCAATTGGTTTATACTGCACTGTATGTTCCAGCTGGAACTCTGGATCCTGCAAGAGCGAAAGGTGGCATTCTAAATATTTCTAAAAGAAGTATTCTCATATTTCCAGAAGGAAAAGCACAAGTTACTATAAGTATACCAATAAGAAATGATGCATTTCTTCAAAATGGAGCTCATTTCCTCATACAGGTATTTCAGTTGTGTTTTGGGATTTTTTAAAGTGTGTGTAATATACAGGATATAATTTAGTAGTGCCCCCTTCCCTTTTAGTTTAATTAAAATGATCCTGCCTCTTGGAAAAAAAAAGAAGGAAAGAATAAAGTGGCTAGCTCTGTGGCCAAGAAAACTTTCTTATTTAGAGACAGGTTCCATAAATCTGCCATGAAGTTTTATTCCTAATCATTATTTACTAATTACACCATTTTAAAAAGATAGACTGTTGTAATAAAATTTGGGTATTACTCGCGAAATTTAACAAAATGCGATCAGTGTTGCAGAGGTTTTAGTTGCCTCTTCAGGTATGTTGTTCTTTCAACCCCTTCACTTTCAATTTAACCAAATTAAGGCTCGTGAGTTACAGAGGGACAACAAATTTGAGAAATTCCTAACAAATAAATATAAATTTGAAATAGTCAAACATATATTTAATTTATGTGCAAATTTGACCCGACAGCTTGAAAAGTATTTTTCCAGTTTTCCCTGTATGTGCCCTTCTGATAATTTTTTTTCAGTCTGAATTTGGCACTTCTATCATTGCTCATATGATAGGCTGGAAAAAATGACTGAAACTATGCCTTTGAAAGAAAAATAGATTTTCTGCAAAATTATTTAAAGAAAGAATTTCCATTTTCCAATTAATTCTTTCATTTTTCACTGGAGAAAACCAGATTTTCTCACTTTTTAGAAAGTGTTCAGATGGGAGGTCCTGGGAATTGTAATCAGTAATTGTTACACTGTTTTCTCTGCAGTTTCTGCAGTTAAGACTATGTATTACCTCTACTTCCTCTGATTAACTATGGCCACTCTGGCCATCTTGGGATCATAAGCCCAGGGAGCAATCTTAATACAGAGACAAAGGGATGATTTAGTGCTTGTGGAATCTCTTAGTTCTTTTTAATCTTTTCATTTTAAGTCATTTCAGTGTCTTTAAAATTTTCAAATGAAGATGTTGATGTGAAATTTGTAGGCTTTGTCTTTAATTTAAAATCTACCAAAGATGTTTTAATTACTTCTGTAGTCTTGAAAATATTTCTTCCTGCCACCTCCTCCCCTTGACATTCTCTTGAAGAAAAGAACAAAGAGAAAAAAAATATTGCCAGAATTATATTCTTGCTTTACTAGTATTTACTGTTTTTACATTCAGTTAGATAGGGAATTGTGTTCTGAAATATTAGAATAGATTAGTATGTTTTACCATCTGCCTGAGATCTGAAAGATCTGTCGAAGAATTGAAGTACTTAATTTCAAGCCCTTTTTAAGTGATAGATTAGAAATAACATTTCAGTGTGGAGTACAGACAAGTCATATGTGTGACAAGAATTTCAGAATGCAGGCACTTGGCCAGGCTTTTCAAATGACAGATTCCAGGGAGATGGAGAGTGGATATTCTGTGCTTTCTCCATGAACCATAAAAATCTTTCTATTTGAACAAACAACAACAGAGGCAACTTCTAGTGCAAATAATTCATTTAGAGAAGGACGAAAAATGCCCCTATTTATTACTATGACAATCCTTCTACATTGTGAATAAATGATAGTCTCAGCAAACATTTTTAGAATGAGAAAAAACTGCAGTGTTTTTACTGGATCCAGTAAAGGGTCGACTCGGGAATCAGGGGAGGATGGGTGAAGGAGGAAATGGAGCTTAAACACAGTGAGAGAATGGATAGAGGAACTGGAAAAGTGATACGAACATTCTTCAGTGACATCTTCAATTAAATAACCTGGTTTTGTTTGGACAGGAAGATGAACTAATTTAATAAACTACTTGGTATTATTCAATTTGCAGTGCTTTCTTTTTTCCTTCTGAGCGGATTTGCTTTAAGAGGAAACACTGAATCTAAAAAAAAAATCTTTATACTTAATTAATTATTGGTTTAATCTCAAAGTGGGTATCCAGAATCAGAAGCTCTAGACAAATGGAATGCTTTCAACTCTGTAGTATTTCAAGAAACTTTACTGAACTGTATGCTGTTCCACCTGCATGCTGTTAATTGCATCAGGGCCTACTGACCTAAGAAAACTTAGTAAACAAAAAATAAAGACTCACCCTCTGTTCCTCAGACTCTCAAAAACTGGCTTGTATGTTTGAGAATGAATTGCTGAATAAAATATTTAAAAAACAGTTCCCATATATCATCAAATAAAATGTACACAAATATATTTGCCTGTTACTTAAGCAACAGTAGAACAAAGTTTGACACAGACCAAGTTTTAAGAGTCAGAGACCTTTAATACTTATTATCTGAAATAGTGGCTCATAATTCCTTTGTAGATTTAAATAAGGACACTTCTCTCTCCTCCACTGAAACCTGTGTGATGGCATCTCATAACTCCAAGCAAAGGCATCCTAGTGGGAGTTAATGGTTGTCATTGGGGGTTTATACACCAGTGAAATGTTTGCAAACTGTATACAAATCAACCATGAAACACGTATTGGTAATGATTCATGTAGACAACCTCATAGTGGTAAAACTTATATTTGAAAGAAACGCTAAAATAGGAAGGTTCTGCTTTCCTTACCATGTCAGTGCTGTTGCTGGCCTTAGGGAGTAGTATTTTCTATTCAATGAATGACTAAACATTTTTCTATTTCTTCTTAGTATATATAAGACATCAAAAATATGGTAACATGAGAGGAGATGCAGTTTTGAAATTCAGTACTGATTTTCAATTCTGCATGTAATTCTAGCATATTAGTTACTGTAAACAGAGAAATTCCTAAAGTTGTATGAAAGAGGAAAGAAGATTGAGTCATTCTTTGGCTCCATGAGAGGCTGTAAATTATTATGGTCCCTGTGACTTCAGCAGGTACTTATCAGTGCGTGTCAAAAAAATGAAGTTAGAACAACAGTTTGGGCACTTGTCAGATCAATTCATGGGTCCAGTAATGAATTGCCCAATCTAGTGTTCATTCTCTCTCTGCATACATGTAGTTGTGTACATAAACATGATTTCATAGAATCATAGAATCACAGAATCGATTGGGTTGGAAAAGACCTCCGAGATCATCAAGTCCAACCCTTGGGCCAACTCCAGTCCCTTTACCAGATCATGGCACTCAGTGCTATGTCCTATCTGAGTTTAAAAATCTCCAGGGATGGTGAATCCACCACCTCTCCTGGCAGCCCATTCCAATGCCTGATTACTCTCTCTGGAAAGAATTTTTTTCTGCTCTCCAACTTAAATTTCCCCTGGCAGAGCTTGAGCCCGTGCCCCCTTGTCCTATTGCTGAGTGCCTGGGAGAAGAGACCCAGGCATTTCTCTGAGACATACACCATTCTGCTGAAAAAGCTCAGTATCATGCACTTCATTTCATACACATCTACTTGACATTTTGTAACAACAATGTTGCCAGTAAGAGAAAATTATTCTTGCCATGTTTTGCTTCTTGCATTTGAAATTTATTTCAAAATGTCAGAATAGTCCTGACATGGTACTAAAGCTTCTTACTTGTCAAGTTTTTCTCACTTTTTTCTGCAGCTGTATAAAGTTGAACTGGTGAATAGAATTCCTCTAGTTCCACCTGTGAGTCCTAGATTAGGTGAGATTCAAAATATTTCTCTGAGGATTACTCCAGATATTGCAAATGGAGAAATAGGCTTTACTAGCAATCTTCCAATTATTCTGTCTGAGCCAGAAGATTCCCCTGCTACCGTGGTAAGTAAATATTTTTATATTGTCCCTTAGTAGGAAAATTTATTTGGACAGAGAAAAGTTTACTGTATTCACTGTAACATTGTAAAGTTAATGTGACCAAAATCCTTCCTCTAACTTCTATCTTACCTCAAATATTCTGCTTCTTAAAAAAAAAAAAAAGCAGAAAAATTGCTTGTAAAATTAAGGTCTGAAATGATGTTAATTGTCAGAGAAGTGACGTTCATCTTTGCATTCTCTTTATGCATTTAGAACCAGTTAGGTCTTGATGCTCACATGGAGCAAAAGATGCTGCAGACGGTTGTCAAACCAGCACACGGTTTAATCTCTCTCACAACTGCAAAGACAGTTACGTAAAGTAAAACTGATATTGCTGCCAAATTTTATGGAAGTGTCTGTACTAAAGTTGGCTTACATGTGAATTCATAATTTGGTTTTCTGGGTCTGTTTTCCGGTAAATATGCTTTTCTTTCTGAGAACCCAAAAAAGCATTTTCAAAAGTATTGCCATCCATCTGAGTGCTCTGGTCCCAACCAGAGAAACCTTTATAAAAATATCTTATCTTACAATTTCCCTTTTTTTTCCCTAGTTGTCTTCAGCGAAATCTTCCCTCAAATCCTAAATCAGATAATTTGTTTCTTATTCTCATAATAAAACCACTCATTTCCTTAAGTGGAGTACAAGTTGGAACTCTACTATAACAACCAGAGTAAAATTATTGTGGTTACATTTAAGCCGAGGTTGTGTCATGATGAGGTGGTCACTGAATAAATCAGTCATACAAAGCTTTTTGTTTTTATGAGTGCTAAGGGATTTGCTATGTTAATAGTCTGTCACCTCCACTAAGTGCATAGGAGTGTATATGTATGTCTAAGTGTATAAAGGATAAATAATTGAAAGGATGAGATTCAATATATATTTCTGTTGACCGTCTTAGATTTTGTATCTTTCACATCAGTGTAAGTAAAAAACACAAGGTGAACATTTTGAGGCTCGTATTCAAACAGTAGTTTGCAAGGGGGTAATTGTTTGATTGTTTTTTCATCTAGTTTTGCAAGTCACAGCAGACTCACATGTTTTATAGGTTTCAATTGCATTGCATCGAGATGGGACTGATGGTCAGGCCACAGTGTTTTGGAGTTTGAAACCCTTTGGTCCTAATCACAAGGCAATAACACATGATGATATAAGTCCTCTTAATGGTTCTGTTGTTTTCTTATCTGGACAAAGTGATACTACAATCAACATTACGATTAAAGCTGATGATATACCTGAAATGAATGAAACTGTGTTATTAACTCTAGACAGGTATTGTACCCTAATCTTTATTCATATGTATCAGTTGTGGTACTCGATTTAAATGTAATTATGCACAGTATTAATTATGTGGTATTGTCTGTATTATGTTGATGAGTGCCTGAAGGAATATTGGGCCCTTAATTCAGTCATTGTATGGATTCTTCTTTGAGGGGTGTTCAGTGTAAGAAACTGTGTTTTTTCTTATTTTCTAATGACTTAATTTTGTTTATGTTTTGATTGAAATAATTAATGCTATTAAAGAAGTTCATTTAGCTTTCATGTTTATAGCTCTTGGTTATAACGCTTACATTTTAAGCAAACTAATGTTTAGTGAGATATTGGGGAAAACTATAATGAATAGTAAAAAACAATACATAACTGTGTTTCTGTTAAAAATAAAGGTTTATAGCCAGGATATTACTGGAGAATTAGGTCAGGTTTTGTTGGGTTTTTTTGTGTGTTCAGTATTGCTTGCTTTCGATAATTAGATACTCCCATCACAATTGCTGTCTTCCAAAATAGGCTGGTGTGGTCATTATCATATGCTTCAGCTGCAGACAGAGCAGTGGTGTTTCTGAACCACAGTACTGTAGTCTTCTGCATGAGGTCAGGGCTGCAGGATAATTAAGTCTGTAGGAGACCTCAGGAGATATTATCATGTGAACACTATTCAGAATACTTGAATTATTTCATATCCAGGAGTGTATTCTGTCTTTGATTTCCTAATAGGAGAATCTCGGCCATTTCTTCAGTCCTACTTCCAACAACTTAGTTGTATATATAGTTTAGAAATATCACCTCTTCTTGTAATACCTCGTAATAATCTAAGATGTGTTTTTTCCATTTTTTTTTCTGGAAATATGCTAATAGAGGTCTGCCATCTGCAATATCTGCATTGAACATCTACTACTTACACAGTCCACACCATACGCAGAAGCATCCTTGTCCTATATGGGAAGTGCGGACTAGCTCTTGGGAACTTTAACACCAGATACTCATGTAGGTTACATACTAGTAAACCAGCAACCAGCTCCTCAAGCCGTTGCTGATCCTGCTTTTTGAGCATCTTTCTGTCACACAGGAAAGCTCCTGTTCCATTTAAGGATTGCTCTGCTTCTGTAGAAGTTGACTAGTGGATGCTATTAGTGCAGAATGAATTATTTCATTCTACCTACTGTGTTGAAAAGATGGCCTTGGTCCAAGACAAATCAAACGGAGACTATTGCAAGCTGTTTTCTATTTTCCTTTCCTTGGATGAAACTGGTTTGCCTGAAGAAATTTAATATTAGAGTCTCTGGCACAAAGCAGGAAAATAAGATTAGCAATAGGAAGAAATTGTTTAAGGTGGCCAAATAAGTTGAAATAAAAGTTAATAAAAATTAATTTTCTAAGATTGGACAACTCCACAGTATGTCTAAGTACAGCTTTCTGCCACTTACTCTGAGTAGCAACCTCATGCCTTAGAAATTATGTCTGCAAAGAGGATTGAACTGGTAGCTGAACAAATGCAACCACTGCTTTTGACGTGTAGGGCAGGAGTAGCAGGTTCTACTGATCATGAAGTGGCTGGTAAAAAGTGTGCTAGCGGTAAGGAGCTTTCCCACACTTGGCAAGGTCTGAGAGTGAAGTAAGGAGCAGGTGTTCTGGCCAGGAAAAAAGGCAAATAAGGACAAATAAAAATCTGAACTACTCTCTAGACCTCCATAATGTCCCTCAGGGCTACAAGTGAAATTTGGCAACTTTAACATGAGAGGAAGCCAAGAATTGATTGGTTGTCCTTTCAGTACTGGAGATGACTCTTCAAACCAAAGGTGAAGGATACTGGCAGGGTGGTGTGTGTAATCTTGTGTTACTGCTTTCTACAGAGTTTGTAGTTTCTGGATGAACAGAAGATTTCAGTTTCCAAGGCTGGCAGCCAGCACCTCACAACAGTTGTGAATTAGCATGAAAACAAAGAGGCACAGTGCTGTGGATGTGCTTGCACTGTTCAATAAATTGTAGCATAAGTCAGTAGAAAAATAGAGCATGTAAGGACTTTAATGAAACTGTAGTCATAGAAATATGTTCATAGGTTTTCTATTTATCGCAATTAGTATTAGCATGGACAAAATAATAAAATAATTAGTTCTCACAAAGTTGTATTATTTACAGCTCAGTGGTGTTGTTAAGGCAGTTTACATTTTGAATGAGCTTTGATTGCATCCATAACTATAGAAGAAACTTTCCAAGCCATTAAAAATAGTCTTTCCCTTCCTTACTCTATGGCCACCAGCTGTAGGCCATAGATATTAAAAATAACTCTGAATGCTGTCCACAAAATAAAGGCCAATGTATATCATGAAGAATATACCTCCAAAGAAGACAGATGAGTGATAAAGAAGCAAGACAGTCCCATACCTGCTGAAGCTTCTTCGTATTTTCTTTCTTTAGGAGCACCTTCAAGTTGAACGCCTGCCTACACCTGACTAGGCCTGAATTCAGACTAAGCATAAGTCAAATGTCTGTAGTGAAGTCTGTACTAGCCTCCTTTATGAATGCAGGTGGAACAGGCCATGGGAATTGTATTTATGCTTTGTGACAGCGTGTATACTACAAGGGCTGTTCATTTTACCCAGTAAGCACACATAGGATTTTTTTTAAAAAATCTGTTTTTTGTTTTTTGCTTCTGCACAAGACATTCTGCTGCTGGTTCTTGTCATCCCCCCAAGTGCAGATACACAGCTATAAATTTGTCAGTTGACAAAACAGAAGGACCAGGACCCGTAGGGCATGCAGGTTTTGTTTGTATTCTTAAATGAATGGTGCTGAGAACTTGTGGACTTTAGGATCTGGGAACAGCAACACACTGATGAGTTTATTTTCATTTGTGAAAATTATAATCCAGGAAAAGTTGAGTGTTTAAATAGTCTTTAGGCTCAGAGTCTTTTTGAATCATGACTCACATAAATTAAGATGCCAGAGCAGATTCTTGTACATATGTATATATCTCATATATATATGTGTGTGTGTGTGTATGTAATGAAACAAAACTGAAGGAATGTAACATGGAGATTTTTATAGTTCTAGTTCTGTGCCTCAGTCTTCAACAGTAAGACCAGTTATCCTCAGGACAACTGGCCCCCTGAACCTGTAGACAGGGATGGGGATCAGAACAGACCCCTTGAAATCCAAGAGTGAGTAGTGACCTGCTGTGCCACTTAGGTACTCACAGGTCTGTGGGAGCAGATGTGATTCATCCTCAGGTGATGAGGGAGCTGTCAGAAGAACTTGCTAAGCTGCTCTCCATCTTTTGTCACCACTCCTGGCTAACCAAGAAGGTCCCAGATGACTGGAGGCTGAACACTGTGATTCCCATCCACAAGAAGTGCCNAGTGGCTGGATGTCCAGGCCCAGAGAGCGGTGGGGAATGGTTCCACATCCAGCTGGCAGCTTGTCATTAGTGTCCTCCAGGGATCAGTGATGGGGCCAGTCCTGTTTGACATCTTTGTTATGGACTAGATGAGGGGATCAAGTACACCCTTAGTAAATTAGTGTACAACACTAATTTGGATGGGAGTGTCCATCTGCTCAGGGGTAGGAAGGCCCTGCAGAGGGACCTGGACAGTCTGGCTGGCTGGGCTGAGACCAATGGTATGAGATTCAACAAGACCAAGTGCTGGGTCCTGCACTTTGGCCTTAACAACCCCATGGAGTGCTACAGCCTGGGGGGAGAATGTTTAGAAATGAACCCAGCAGAAAAGGACCTGGTGCTGTTGACTAAATGCGAGCCAGCAGTGTGCCCAGGTGACTAAGCAGGCCAATGGCATCCTGGCCTGTATCAGGAAGAGTGTGGCTGGCAGGACTAGGGAAGTGATTCTTCCCCTGTCCTTGGCATTGATGAAGTTACGCCTCGAGGCCTCTGTCAAGCTCTGGACTTTGCAATTCAAGAAGGCTGTTGAGGTGCTGGAGTGAGGCCAAAGCAGGACAATGGAGCATGGGAGGACTCTGGACCACAAGTCTGATGAGGCTGAGGGAGTTGGGGGTGTTTAGCCTGGAGAAGAGGAGGCTCAGGGGGGACCTTATCACTCTCTACAACCATTTGAAAGGAGGTTGTAAGCCAGGCGGAGGTCTGTTTCTTCTTGCAGGCAACTGGCAACAGGATGAGAGGACATGATCTTAAGCTGCACCAGGGGAGGTTTAGGTTGGACATTAGAGAAATTTCTTTACAGAAGGCAGGGATTAGACATTGGAATGCACTGCCCAGGGAGGTTGTAGAGTCACTGCCCCTGGAGGTGTTTAAGAAAAGACTGGACATGGCACTCAGTAGCATGGTCTAGTTGACATGGTGGTGTTTGGTCATGGGCTGGACTCAATCTCAAAGCTCTTGTCCCACCTAATTGATTCTGTGATCCTGTGATTCTGTGTACAAATTTCCATAGACTGAACTTCTGTCTTGGGCAGATTTAGAAAACATATTTTTAAAAATTTATTAGTACAAAATGTTGGTTTGAATGTTTGTGAATACTTGTTTTGTTTGAGAGATTGCTTCATGAGAAAATACTAGCATGTCATGGAAGACCCATGTCATTTAAAGTCTATGGGTCTTAATTCAGGACTTATATGTAATGCTTACATGTTATTTATGTGCATGGAAACACGAAAATAGTGTCTGATGTAGTTGAGATATTTTCCTAAATTGGAGATTACCTGTGTCAAAACTGTATCTATCTTTCTTAAGTAGTTTTTTTATGAAGAAATACATGTGATGCTACAAGAATGAAGTCTTTCCATGAAAAAAGTTGAGTTTTTCTTCAAGGTTTGATCAGATCTTGTTTCGATGGGGAAAAAGTTATTTGAATCTAGTAGTAGAATGTTTAAATGAGTGTTACCAAACACCTACTGCTAGCTGTTACTACTTTTCAAGGTAATAACACTTTATAGTTTCTGCTGTGAATAGCAAAAGAGAGCCTCCAAAATCAAATAAATTGTGGATTACACCTGGAGAGAATGGGTTTCCTCAGATGAGAAACATTGTGGAATTTATAATGGGGTAAATCCTACTTTAATACTACTCTTAAAGCTAGGTCCTGTCACTAATTAAGTCAGTAGATAATCCTGAAAAAATTGAAGAAGGGGTGAATGCAAAAGTAGGAAGCAAATTGAGTAACATTCCACAGGCAGACTGAATGCACCTTTTCCGAGATGCCTGATAGAAGAGAAAGTATTTTAGAGAAGTGAGCTTTTAATAATAATACAGGTAAGCAGTTGCAATTCAGCTTGTTAGGGGCTCCTCAAAACATTCACTTTCTTCACGATTCCAGTTCTTGGCCGACAGCTATCAAATTCAACTGCATCTCTTAAAAATTAATATTTGCAATGATATTTAGTTCATAATTGCCATTCTTTTAAAGTCAGTCAAAAATCTTCGAAGATCGTCTGCATTGAAAAAAGGGTAGAAACATTATTTAAAGTTCTCTTCATTGTCCTAATTTGTCTGTAGTTCTTGCTAACTAACAGTTAAGATATTTTTAAAGAATGAACTTCCTTGATAACTAGCCTTCTCACATGAGATTTGTCATATGGGAAGTGGAGGCAGCCTGGAGTCCAGGGCATGAGGCGAGGTCCTGGTGGTTGGGCAGGTTAAGCCTGGAATGCATGTCAGGATTGGATGATGGTCACCAGGGTTAGGCACAGCTCATTAATTGCCAGAGAGGTCCACAGTGAGGAGGCAAATCCAAGGTTGTGCCAGGAAGTCACCTGGTGGGTCCTGGTCGAGGAATGTTATGATTTGTATGTGTGTACCTGAGAGCATAGACATGAGGGATCCTGCTGTGTACACTGTTCACTGCTCATGTAACAACAGTTCCAAGCTGGAAGCCTGAGTGTAGGTGCTCCTATTCCAGTTTTGCACAGGCTGTTTTATCATAGAGTATACTGAATTGGAAGGGACCCATCAGGATTGCTGATTCCAACTCTTGGCCCTATGCCAGACACCCCAGGAGTCACACCATGTGCCTGAGAGGATTCTGCAAACACTTCTTGAACTCAGACAGGCTTGCTCCTGTGACCACTTCCCTGGACAGCCTGTTCCACTGCTCAACTTCCTCTGCTGTGTTTGAATAGTAACCAACATTTATTCTGTCAGTGCAGTGGTAGCAACCTGGCCAGTCATGCAGGGAAAACATAGTCAGATCCATCAGTCAGATCAGTCAATCAAGTGATCCTAATTTTGAAAATGGAACTTGGCTGGATAAAAATCAAAATAATGTTTTTTGTTTAGCGGTGATGGGCTGAATCTCACTAGTTACCTTCTGACATGCAAGTTCTCTAGATTCCTGAGAATTGCCTCTAGTCTCCAGTGTGACTGTTAAAATGTGATGAAGTATTGCCAGTCTTCTCAGTCTTTTTAAAGAACACCTGGACATGCTCGAGGAACCACCTTATGGTACCTTGAGACTGTTTAATTTCTGGTACCCTTTGGATTTCTGCCATTGTGCATTACAACATGATACTAAATTCTAGCAATGCTCCTCAGTTCCTCCTAACAGGCATTTTCTTGTCTGAGCTGTGTTTGGACTCATGTAGTGTGACTTCATGAAGCTGAAAGAGGTGGTATTTCAGCCATGCCCTTTCACTTTCTGGTGAATTTTTTATTATGTCTTAACTACTTAAGATTGCCCATGCATATCGAAGACTCACTTGACATAATGGTTCATTTGTATTCTCTGATGTGAAATATATTATCAACAATTGAGTGATATAATTAAATTTTAGCATTAAGAGTGATACAATGAAAATTCAGCATAAATTTTAGCTCTGGAATTTTCACTTTGATCTTTTAATTGCATTAATGCTTGATGATTTTGAAAAACTTTGGAATATGTCTCTGAAGGGAGAATGTCTCAGTGTATAGTATTTAAAATGTAGTCTCATTGGAAATCACTGAGAAATTTCTATTAACTCAGATCTCCTAGTGGAAGGAATGCATCTGCAAGTATATTTGCTTTATTACCTCAAACTTTTGAGTGAACTCTTATGTGCATTGAATTCTGAATCTAAATTCTTTTTTAAGTCAAAACTTCACTTTATAAATGCTTTGGTAATCTGTTTATACTATTTTAATAGGAGATACCTGTGCTTTTTTTCTAATTTCTGTTTTCCTTTCTTGTTTTTTATGTTTTTGTTTGTTAATATTTCACTCTGGTAATCTGGTTAACTGAAAAATTGTCAAAAATAAAGTTTCATGTAATTTTGTGCCAAAAGAGTTTTTGATATGTACGTGTTATAATTCACAATGTGCTTAGCTGTTTTTATTACTATGGAAGATTAATGAAATAACATATTATGGAGGTACGTTGATTATATTTTTTTTTAAGTGAAGAGCTGTTTATAAATGTGGGCTGCTGGTGCAGTTGTGAGCAGATGCAGAGCTTGGCAGTGATCGAGCTCCTGGGGAGGGCTGGATAGGGTGTACCATGAATGGGCCTTGACATGCTGAATTGGTCATGGGGTCATTTCTCCTCTGTGGGTACTGTCCACTTGAGATAGCATTTGCCAACAAGAAAATGCCAAGCAAGGAGGATTCCCATAAAAAGACCATTATGTACTTGGAAAGGAAAAAGAAAGCTTTGCGTGTTGTTGTTACTGTTACTACCTAAGATTAGCACTGCTGAAATTCCAGCAAGTGGCACTTTCATTCCTTCTCCCCACCTCTTTCTTTCCTTCTTTCCTTCTGTGTTGACAGGGTAGAGACAGAAAGGTTTGTCGTTTACTTTGGGTAAGTGCAGTGAACTGTGGTTTGTCTTCAGTGAATCAATGCTTTGCTTTACTAGTGATTGGTTTGGACAGAATCTGTCTATAATTTCTTTTCCTCTCAGGAACCATGTCTTCTGCATCCTTCAGGACGTGCTTGCTTGCCCTTTGGTGTTTAATTTGATGGCATGGGATTTTGGCATGAAATTGTTTCTTTACTTAGGGTTTGTGAATAATGGAAGTTATAAATGCATGGCTTAGTGTTTGATCTTCCAGCATTCAGTGCAATAATGGGGTAGTTGTTTTAAACAACTGAATGCTTGAACTGATTAGAACTATAGAGAAGTTTCCTGGAGTCAAAGATGAATGATTATCTTTTTTTGAATGACCTACCTTTAGTTTATGTCAACACAAGTGACTGTATCTGATGACATATCTTTTTATTATGCAATAAACATAACATGTTACCCTTTTAAATAGATGTTTCCTTTCTATTCGTTGAAATTTTCTTCTAGAAAACATTGAAGATACACAGGAATCTTAATTCATAAACCAACACTTAATAAGCTGTGTCAAAACTATCAGTCTGAAGGTGCATTCTTGATGCATTCTTTGTAGCAGTTTTTCTGGCATTTTTAGTAATGAACTTAAGACAGTGTTATTGAAAATTAAGATATCTGAGAAATTATTAATGCAAGAACTGTAATTCAACTTTTTTTTTTAAAAGTGATTTTGGATCCTCCCTTATGTTTGATCCAAATACAGTAAAAACTAAATGTGACTCTACCTTTTTAGTGCACAATTCTATTTCTTCTCCTTTGTGTTGTGTGCATGTGTGACTAAAAACCACAGAACTATCAACTATAAAAAACAGTTTGAAAACAGACTTACTTCGGACTTACTTCAGAAGCAAAGTTGGGGGTTTTTTGCAAATGAATGAAACATACTGATGTGTCCTTCCTACTTTATTATGTTCTTTGCAGGTAATTGTTTTTATAATTTATTCATAAAATTAATCAGGATTCTTATGTCCTTTATATAGATGTGTATTTGCTTACCAAACAGAACCATCACTCAAAAAAATTCTTTTGCCTTCGTCTCCCAGGGTCAGTGTGGAAAATCAAATACTGAAATATGGGTTTACAACTCGTGAAATTATTATATTGGAAAATGATGATCCTGGAGGGGTGTTTGAATTTTCTCCCTCTTCCAGAGGTCCCTACAGTATAAAGGTAGCTACCTGAATAACTTCTTCTAATCACTATGGACAAGTAAGTTTTAAAAGGGTGCTTGTAAAAAGCTGGATTTTCTTTTTTACAGGAAGGGGATTCTGTCGAACTACAGATCGTCCGCAGCAGAGGAAGTCTTGTCAGACAGTTTCTGCGCTACACTGTAGAACCAAGGGACAATAATGAGTTTTATGGAAGCACAGGAATTCTGGAATTTAAGCCTGGGGAAAAAGAGATCAGAATTACTCTTTTGACAAGAATGGATGGGATTCCAGAGGTAAAAAATAATGTTTTCCTCTCTTCAAACTGTGTTCGCAGCATAACAGGTTGTCATTTACTGAAATATAGGAAGATATACAGGATTAGAACAATGCCTTTTCTGCAGAATGTATTCCCAGCCTCCAAACCAGGAATACCTGGATAACAAGAAAGTGCTTTTGACTTCAGTAGTCCTCAATGGATTTTTTTTTTGCTGTAAATTGAAGCTATTACACTTTGAATCCATGTAAGCTTTTAGCATCCATGACATTTGTCAGTATACAGTGCCATTGTTTATTTAAACTCTGTATGAACAACCACTTTCTTTTTGTTTCTTTTTTGGTAAATATCTGCTAATTGCACTCGCTCCACCCCAGTGTACATTAATATTTGCTGTATAGATACAAAGATGCAATATTTGTTTTAGTGTTACTGATGCATCTCGTGTGAGTTTCTTTTCAGGAAATGTATATAAAGTACAAAGTCCCATTAGATTAAAGATTAGCTTAGAATATAAATAATGCAAATTGATACATTCTTTCAAAATTAGCTTAGTGTCAATGGTTTTAAAATCTTAACTTTCCCTGTTTGAGATGGCAATGTACAAACCCACTGTACATGTAGAAATTGTGTGTGATTTCCTTTTGTTCAAATGGATCTCTCTACCTGGCTACAGACTGTGGATGTTTGCCCATTTTTTTTTTGGATGTGAATACTGAATATGTCTTTTTATTCTGACTGAGTTTCCCTCTTCTAGCTGGATGAGGCATATGCTGTAGTACTCAGTGGCTACAGTGAAATGCCAGGCAAACTGGGGAATGCCACAACGGTCAGTATAACCATTTTGAAGAATGATGATCCACATGGTGTCATTCAGTTTGTCCCTGATGAACCATCGGTAACAATAAAGGAAAGTAAAGGAGAAATCATCTATGCTGGTAATTCTTTTTATTAGAATTACTGCTTTATCAGCTGTCTGCCCCTGCAAGGCTTCTTTCCTCATTTTCCCTTCCTAGGTCAATGTCTGCCTCAAGTCTTCACTCAAGATGAGTAGTGAAGACTGAAGCAGAGGAGGATGGGCCTGGAAAGCCATAGGAATCAATCCAGTGAAAGATATGACTAGAGAATATGCCAGACAGGAGGGACTCAATATTGATGTGTGTGCAAGGTGCAGCCTGGAGGTGGTAGTTCTACCTGAGGAACAGGGTGCTGTGTGAGAGAAGAATAGAGCTAAATTTTTATATGTGTGACTTCAATTTATCTCTGTTGTATCAAGTACAATAACAAATTACAAATTCCTGTAATTGTCTATCACTGCATGCCCTTAATATTTCCCTTCCTTTTATTTTGTTTCAGCTTTGCTGACCTTTTTTGTTTTGATTTGTGTTGTTCTGAAGATGCACACTGACTGTGTGTGTTTGCATTTTTTTAGCTGCTTTTAGAGTTATAAGAAACCAGGGAAACTATGGCAATGTTAGTGTGTCCTGGATTGTTGACCCAGCATGTACCAATGACATCTATCCAGAACAAGGGACTATTTTCTTTGATAATCTGGAGTTTTCAAAAAATATCACTATTTACTCACTACCAGATGAGGTAACCATTTTTACAGTGTGTTTGTATAAGTAAATGAAAGAAAGAGGGGTGCTAAAACATTGCCATTTAAGAAGGAAACTCTGTATTTTTAAGAACCTAATAATTATTTGTAGAAAGAATCAAAATACTTGTGTAAAACTGAGTTTACTTATGCAAATCATAAAAGAATTTGTGGCATTGTGCATACTTATAAACAAAAAAAAGTTAGAAGCTGATAGTGTTCAAGTGTGGTTAAATTATAACAATAAATAAATGCTTTGTTTTGATAGCCTTTTTTATTTTTAATGCTGATATATTTGAAGTAATGTAAGAAAGAATGAGAATAATTAGTAATAATTTAATAATTAAATAAACTGTTAAATTAAATGTATCAGAAGCAGGAAAATGTAAGATAACTTTTGGGTCATCTGTACGACAGTAAAGATGAGGGAATTTAGGGTATTTTTGACTGATGATTTCTGTATAAGTTTATTATCTGTCATTTGTCATCCCTCTTGACACACTTAAGGATCAATAAATAAAAAAACTCCCTCAGCTGTTTATATTAATTTCTTCTTTGCTTTGTATGCAAGAAATTAATTTCTTAATACTTTCTCATTCAGGTACCTGAAGAGATGGAAATATTCATCATCAAATTATTCAATGCTACTAACGGAGCCAGACTGGGCAATATAACCAGTGCATTGTTACAAATTACAAGAAATGATGACCCCATTTATTTTGCTGGTTAGATATTCCTGTTTTTAAATGTGGAGTTCATATACCGTCCCCAGCAGATTTTATTGACAGACCAGATGTCTGAGAAATCTTAATCCTAATGGAGCTCGTATAAAATGTACTTTTTGTTGTGTTGAATTTGCCTTTTTTTTTTTTTATTCAGTACCTCCCCTCATTTTATTTCATTACTCTCTTTTTTTTGATGCTGGGATTGGTTAGGTGGCTCAGCACAGCAATATCCTCGTATACCTGAAAGTATTTCCATGCTTTTACTGCTTGTACCTTCTGTTTCCCTGAGGCCAAGGATTATCTAGTGAAGAATTAGGTAAATAGGTCACATGCAAGGAGCCCAGGCTTGAACTCAGGGAGATGTATTGCTTGTGTGTTTTCAGAACCTCTGACAGTGAGTGTTACAGAAGGGAGTGCTGCAAACTTTACAGTCCTAAGGAATGGATCTGCTGATGCTGCTGTTGCTGTTCAGTACATTACTGTTAATGGAGATGCAACAGCTGAAGAGGGAGACTTTGTTCCCAGTGGAAAGAGCAGTGTCATTTGGTTTGACATCGGAGAAAGAGAGCAGAACTTGTCTGTGTATATTAATGATGATGATACCCCTGAAACGGATGAAGAGTTTTATATCTTCCTTTTGAATTCTACAGGTAAAAGTAATGATTTAATGTATGTTTAGTAACTCTTTTTTTTTCCCCCTATATGTTTTACCAGCTTGGTCTTATCATAAAGCCATATATAAATGCCAGGCATTATATGAACAAAGTTTGCTTAAAAATTTATATAAAATTACTGTACACAGTGTTTGGATTTTCATCTTGAATTGTTGAATTGGAAATAAAAACTAAATTATACAGCTGAAAACTGTCTTGCAAAAACAACTAGACTTAAAATCTCTTTTCAAATGTAAGTCCTTCAAGTATGATGAGGTTTTGACTCGTGGAAGAAAATATAAGTTAAAGATAAGAAAAAGCTATTTTTTCTCTATTATGTGGGTATAAAGTACCTTACATCTTTCCTGAGGTCAGCTAGAATTCACTCTGATACTTAGCTCTCTTACAAAACCTCAACTTTATGGAAATGATTCAACAAAGCCATTCTTGTCCCTTCTTTAATTTTCTCTTCAGTGGTCTTTTTCTACTTTACCAACTTTGTTCAGGATCTGCTGGTATTTTCTTTTACCATTCTATTGTGAACATGTGATGGCTTTCCTCCTGGCACACATTCCAGCAAAAATGGGTAGAATACAGAATATTTCTCTATGTATTCCTGAAAGCAAAAAAAAAAAGTTTTCTTTCTCTGATGTGTTGCATACATTGACCTTGATGGTTACATTCCTTTTGAAATTTTTGTTGGACTGTTTTACCTCAGAGAAAATACAGACAGAGGAACATGAAGTTAAAACCATAAACACATTGTTTACTTGGGAATAAAAGGTAGTCTAGTGCTCTTAAAAGGGATGGAAAAACAGGATGGGGATGGAAATATTTCTTCTGTGGACATAACAAGGGTGTTGGACTATCCTTGCTTGCTACTGTACACACAGAAATCCTACTGGTTTGTGTTCTGTTTCACAGGTGTCTTGTATTTTTTTCCTTTCAAATAGGCTGTGATAGGGTTATGAATAACGTCTTAGACATTGTTCTTGCCTTGTATTTAGTTAAAGTGCAATATTTCTATTCTAGGTCTAAAGGAGAGCTGGGATCTCTGAATGCATATCTTTTTCTTCTGACTTGACCAATTGATCAAACATGAAGTACTACCTCTCATACAATCCTTTCTGCTCAGAATTGCATCATCTCTGGTCATGTCACTTATATTTTTTTTTCTGCCAATCCGTTTTCTTACTCTCTGCATGAGATGCTACTTACGTATTTTAACTCTAATTTGCCTGTTACTCTCAAATGTTGCTTTTCACTGATTGTTTTATCATTGCTCATTTATTTGTTTGCATGAGAGCTGTTGGTGTGAGAAGAAAACACATTCAGTTTTAGAGTTGCCTCCATTTCTGATTCCAGTTTTGATAAAATTGCTCACTGTCTTTTTAGGGGATACTGTTATCTTTAAGGCTGGAGTGGCTACCGT
>VWZD01002283.1:11175-28188 GCA_013396695.1 Sakesphorus luctuosus | reverse complement strand
TACAGTTATTATTGAAGCAAATGATGATCCTAATGGAATTTTCTCCTTGGAACCTTTAGAGAAGCCTGTGGAAGAAGGAAAAAGTAATATATTTTTGTAAGTATCTTTGAAATAATATGTTGCCCTTTTTTTGAACTGATGTGTGCATTAATTTATGGATAGTAATTTGATCTAATCTCATAAAAGTTTGCACTGATAAGTATTAAAAATTATTTTAACAAATATTTTTAAAAAGTATCTACCAAATTTTGGATTAAATTATTTATAAACATAGTGAAGACTTCAAATTTTATATTATCAAGTAGTCTGTGCATACTAAAATATGTACAGAAATTCATGTTAAAATAGAAATAAATAACATTAGAACGTTGTTTTATTGTTATATACCTACAAGACTTTAAATACAGAAGGATCTAGATGATGGAACAGAATGTTGGTGATTGGTTCTCCTGGACCAATGAAGAAATAAAAAACCTTTTCAAAATAGAGCTAAATACAGCTGTGTGGTTGTTTATTTCTT
Organism: Sakesphorus luctuosus; assembly: GCA_013396695.1. Classification (NCBI taxonomy): domain Eukaryota; kingdom Metazoa; phylum Chordata; class Aves; order Passeriformes; family Thamnophilidae; genus Sakesphorus; species Sakesphorus luctuosus. Next base: position 27,668 of record VWZD01002283.1, on the reverse strand, counting down.
TCTGCACTCTACTTTGAAACCTTAGCCTACAAACAACCCATATTACTGTATTCTTTCTGTTAGTTTGTTTTTCTCCTATCTGTTGATTATAGACAGAAACTATACTCAAAGTCCAGATGGGACTTTCTTCTAGATTGAAAATACTTTTCTCTAGTCTGACTTCCAGCTGCTGAAATGTTTTCAAGAATTGGAAGGTTTAAGACATTAATTTGCTTGGCTTCTTACCTTGTTATGTTCCATAAAGTCAGGATGTGATTATAAATTGACAAAAATGCTGATTTTCATCAATAAAACTCTAGACAGGATATGAAGAAAAGTTAGTTCACAATAAATCTGACAGTGTAATCAGTTAGGGAAGAGGATTTTTCACAATCGTTTAGTTCTCTTATGTATATATATTTATTTGATTTGTTTGTTTATTTTGAAGCCTTGAAGCAGATGCCAGTGATTGTGAATTAGATCTTTATGCTTGTGTTGCACATCTAAAAAATTTAAATCCTTGTGAAAAGTGTATATTAAATATATGTTCTGTGTTTGGTTTTGTTATCTTCTCTTTGGGGTTTTTTGCTCCTTTATAATCTTAATTGCAGGATAATTTTGTTTTCCTTTTTATTCAATGGTGTGAAGAACAATGATTTGAATGAAACACACTTATATACATGGAAGCTCATTATCCCAAGACCACCAACATTTGAGGACCTTGCTTAGACCTTTTTGAAAAAATGTATTTACTAAGAAACTGTCTCTTCCATACCCTCAAAATGATTTGACTTTTGTGTAGTACATAACCAAAGCGTCAAAATAACATATAATCTAACAAGTGAGAACAGCTATGGCAGCACTGAGCTATAAAGGGAGTAATTGGAATTACTGCAACAGTGCTACATGGTTGGGATAGAGTGCCCTGGTCAGTGGCAGCATAAGGAAACCTTTGGATGCAGAAAAAACATTGTTGCCCTGCCTGCACTGCTTTTGCTGAATTGATTTTTCAGCCTTGTATAATTTCTTTATATGGTATTTTTTTACTATGCAAAGAGAAGCACTCTTTTTGTACATAAACACATTTTCTTAATAAAAGAACTATGTTCTTCAGTGTTTATTTATAGTGCCTTTTGGAAATTGGTGAAACTATGTTACTAGATAGCTATGCAAACAAACAAAAGCTTGTTTTTGTTTACTGCATTCTTAATTTGGAAGAATCACGGATTTTTGAAGGACATAGTATATAACGCAAATTAAAGACCAGAGATTAAGGAGCCTTGATGGTTAAAGGAAGAAATGTGTATGGTTAAATGCAGATATTTCACTGTCTTGTCTAAGACTGGCTATGTAGCTCATTTTTTAATGTCAATTTGCTGTGCAAAAAACCCCTAATGTTTAGCTTAACAATACTACTTTGCATGCACCTTCATTGATTACATTCTTTCTAACATACCTGTGATATACCTGGGAGTAGAATTATACCTGAAATTGCAGGCCTTTGAAAGGGATTGAATTACTTTTGTGGTTCTAGTTGTTGTTTGTGCTTATTTAGAACACTGTATATTATTTTTCACAGTAAGAAGGAGAAGTCTAGTCATATTTTCCTTTGTCAGTGGGGAATGTTGGTGCATACTTGCCAAGACATTCACTCTTTCTCTATCTCTGAGCAGGATCTTGAGACATAGAGGACACTTTGGCAATGTCTCATTGATTTGGCAGCTGTTTCATAATGACTCTGCACTGAGGCCAGGAGAGGAGTTCTATGAAACTTATGGAACTGTGTGCTTCATGGATGGTGAAGGATCAAAGCCAGTAACGCTCCATGCTGTTTCTGATAAAATTCCAGAATTCAATGAATTTTATATTTTAAAGTTGGTGAATGTCTCAGGTATTGTCTTCATATAACCATTATCTTCCTATCTGTTAGAAAATAATTATGTTTAACTGATCATAAAGAAACAACCCTGGGAAGAGCTTTGCTTTGAATCATGTCTTGATATCCCACACTTTTCTGATAAGATTTTAGGTTTTCTTTTTCATTTGATCTTAATTTAGGTATGTGAATACAGTGTTGGTGATCTGACCTTTGAAAAGGGTGTCTTTTGATGATTTCACAGATATAGAGCTTTGTGTAGTTGAAGACAAAACAAAGGTATTAAAGGGTATTAATATGCATAATAGAGATTGATTGGTTTGTTTGCTTTTCTCTAGAGGTGGTAAAATACATATAGTTACCATTTCATATCTCTTAAATTACAACCGCTACAGGTCTGCTATCCAGCAGCATTCCAAATCTATTTATAGCCTTTTGTACTGAGATGCAACTGACAATGTGTTGACATTTCTGTAAGTGAAATCCATATGTGTGTACAAATTTCCTACTGAAATTGAGTAGAACGCTGCACACTTGGTACATGGAGGCTCTACATTCAAATCATTATCTTCATATCATGAATTCTTACAGTGGAGAAGTAGATGAGTAATGGCAGGATTTGGCAGCAGTTTTAATACACAACTGGTCAAAGATTTTGGGAGGAATCTCTGCTTATTTCAGAGGCAGTGGACCAAATGTTGCCATTTCATATTTGTGTGATTCTTGGAGTAATATGAGACCTGAATTTGACCCCATGCTTTTCAAATTAATTGAAAGTAACCTATCTCATTGCTAATTCAGAAAAGCTGGAACTAATCTTGTTTTAAATTGTTAAAGACAATTATATTTTTCAGTTGAAAAATATTGTACTGCTTCATTTTCTATGAAAATGTTCACTATAGTGTCTTAAAACCAGTAGAGTTAAATTCTGTTAATATTAAATCAGAAGTTAAATCAATTTTTAAAAGTTCAGAAGCTCTTTAAAGAATATTTAGGCATATTTAGAAACATATTTTGTTTAAAACGGTGTAAATACTTAGTAACATTTTTCAGACCATTAACTTCTACTCTTAACTTCCCTTATATAGGTGGGTCTCCTGGTCCTGGTGGGCAGTTATCCAAAACAAACCTTGCTGTAACCGTGATGATCCCATTCAATGATGACCCATTTGGAGTCTTTGTNAAGATGATCTTTCTTATATTACAGACTTCACTATCTGGAGACAACAAGGCACTTTTGGTGTAGTCCGTTTAGGGTGGGAAATACTGTCAAGTACATTTCAAGCTGGACTACCATCAATGGTAGACTTTTTGTTGCTGGGATCATTTCCAAGTTCAGTACAATCTCAGCCCCACATGAGACGCCATCACAGTGGAACAGATGCTTTATATTTCAGTGGTAAAGAGGATGCATTTGGAACTATTGATCTGGAATACCTCTATGATGGAAAGACTGCAGTAACTAATTTTACATTTTCAGCATGGTTAATTCCTAATGTCAGTACTGATGGTTATATAGTTGAAAAGGATGATGGTAATGGCACCTTATATTATGGTGTGAAAATCCAAACAAATGATTCTCATGTTTCTGTAGTGCTTCATTATACAGCATTAGGGTCCAATATGACATATATAGCTAAAGCAGCAGTCCTGAAATACCTGGATGAAAATACTTGGATTCACCTTCTCATTACCCTGGATGAAAGTATAATTGAATTTTACATGGATGGAATTCCAGTTATTGGAGGAGTTAAGAGCCTTAAAGGAGAAGCAATTGCTGATGGTGAGTCAATAGCTTGCAAAGATGTGTGCAATATCCTGAATTATTGTATCTGATTAGTTAGTTAAAAAGAATGTATAGAAAATTCTAAGGGTTTTCAAAAAGTGTATAGAAATAAGAACTGAGAAATGTCCAAATACCATCAGAACTGTAACTGAGATTATATTGCAATAATTTGAATGTAATAATTAATAATTATGTTTCTATATGTATGCTTATTATGTATACATCTACTTATATGTACTTACCATTAATATTTTCCGTAAGATTTACAGTGCTGTGGCTGAGAAAGAACTTATTTCCTCTCAATTTCTGAAACAAAATATAGTAATGTTTTTTTCTAGTTGTGTATTATATTACAACTAAGCCAATGTCTTGTAAGCAATAGAATTTTGCAGAGTTTAGGTTTAGTTATCTATTCATATGAAAATTATGCCCCTATGTTTAATAGTGTTCCAAGGAACACTGGCATATGTACTTCAGTTTCTCTAACTGGATAGTCACAGATTTTAGTCATAGGTAACCATTAGGGACTTCTACACTGAAGTAGCATAGCAATGAGTATCAGAACAATTCCTTTATAAAGTCAGATATTATATGGTTGTAATACACCTGTATTTCATTTATATTTAGTCCTCCTTTTGCAGTTTCTCACTCTTCCATGTCCTTTTTTCTTTTTATTTTCTTGGAGATAGTCTCCATCTTTGTCCTTTATTTCTTTCACCATCAGTTTCACATGTTTTCTTTTCATGGGGATAGGCAGTGAATTATTATCAAATTTCGAATACAATCTTCTGTATTCACAGAAGGAAAATTAAAAAACATACATTAAGTGCATATTCATCTACATGCATATATTTGCACAAACACAGAGTGATAATGTAGAGGAGACTTCATTATTTTTATAGTGTAGGATTTTATTTCTACCTGTAATTTTCCAGTGGTTGAAGTCTGAGATATTTGTGCCTCTGCAGTTAATGATTTCCATCAGATGTGCAGTAATGTAGCTCAGAAACAATTTTTTTTCACCTCATTTTCTAAAACAAAGGTGTATGAAGTGCAGTAATCGTTTTGTTGCTAGAAGGATATCTGAGTCATGGTAAATTTTCTGTATTAACGGAGATGGCATGTGCTCTGTCTGGAGTTACTGCAGGTAGAAGGTAAGGATTTAATCTCTCTCCTTTTGATGTGGCATACTATGCAGTGGGGTGAGCACAGTAGCCTGATTTTTCTGACCATTCTGTCCCCTGTGTCTTGAGACCATTAACAGTTACTGGGGTTACTTGTCTCTAGAAGTAACACTTGGTCAGTCCACTCGAGAGCACAGTTTCTTCCAAAATCATAAAACTGAAGAGATACCTGTTTTAGCATGGTAGGAATGAGTATGACCTACAGGTTAGTGTATTTGTGAAAAAGGCATTTGTGAGCCTCTGAGTTGTTGCGTAGGAAACTTGTTTGGAGAGAAAAAAATATGAGTGCTGCTTTAGAAAGTGTTTGGATTTTGGTGTACTTTTCTGAAGCCCCTATTCCCAGTACCTTAGGGGACAAGTGTGTCCAGAGGGCCTAATACCCTGATCATCAGAATGGATTCACTGTCCTACCAGAGGGACACAAAATGGGCAAAGCAAATGTTTGGTAAAACAGAAGTGAGACAGGTTGCAGCTGTATTCTATAAATCACCAGTGGAAAGAAAGAAGTTTCCAAGATTAATTAAAATCAGGGATGGTGACAATGTGCAAATAGAACTGTTAGGATGGAAAACGTGAATAGTCTAGAATTGAGTTATTTGATCTGTGGTTATCTACCTCTAACCCTGAGGTGAAGCTTGAGACCTGATGATCTGCATTTCAAAATCAATATGATTTCTAATCCAGGGATAATAAGAAGTTTACCATTGAATTTTTTAATATTTAATATTTATTATTAAAATTTATTACTTTGAAGAATGAGAATAACATGAGGAAAATTATACTTTCCTTCTCAGGTCCAGGAACAGTGAGAATTGGAGCAGGAATCAATGGCACCAGTAGGTACACCGGGTTAATGCAGGATGTAAGGCTTTATGAGCGGAAGTTGACACAAGCAGAGATCTATGAACTCCATGCAACTCCTGCAAAGAGTGACCTCCACCCTGTCTCTGGGTATTTGGAGTATCGGCAAGGAGAGACCAATAAATCATTCATTGTGTCTGCAAAGGATGACAAAGAGGAAGAAGGAGAGGAGTTATTCATCCTAAAGCTCATTTCTGTGTGTGGTGGAGCTCGAATTTCACAAGAAAACACAACAGCAAGAATAAGAATACAGAAAAGTGATAATGCTAATGGTTTATTTGGCTTCACTGGAGCATGTATTCCTGAGGTAAGGTATTCATAAGGAAAAATATAAGAGAAATTCTGGACACATTAAAACTAATGGCAAGACTAACTGACTTTCAAAGAGCCTTGATTTCACATTGTTAGTTTTTGTAGTTAAGCAGTTTTTCCATACTTGGCCGCTGTTAATACAGCCTGTCACAATGGCATTTTCAATGGCATTTTTTTTAATCCTCCCAAATTATTTTTATTAAGAGAATTTATTTTATTACATAAGCTGAAGGCGGCTAAAATTTTCCTAGAAGAATGCTTTTTTCTTGTACTTCTCCAATTTCTGAGACCATGACCTGATTTTGTCTGGGAGAGTTCATTTTTTCCCAGTAGCTGGTGCCGTGCTGTGTTTTGGATTCAGGATGAGGAAAATGATGGTAACACACCATTTTGGCCATTGCTTACCCTGAGTCAAGGCCTTGTCAGTGCCTTGTGCTCTGACAGTGAGGAACTGCACAAGAAACTGGGAAGGAGCATGGCCAGGACAGGTGACCTGAACTGGCCAAAGGAACACCCCACACCACAGAACGTCATGCCCAGTATATAAACTGGGGGAGTTACCTGGAAGGGGATGGCCTGGATATTTGTCAGGAAGTGGTGAGCAATTGTGCTGTGCATCACTTGTTACTCCCGAGTTCTGTTACAGTCTCTCCCTCTAATAATAGTAATGGAAGAAATAATAATAATAATAATAGAAGTAATAATACAAATAATAATAACTAATAACTATAATATATAATAATAATGTAGATAATAATTATTATTATTTCTATTATTAAATTCTTCTTAACCCACAAGGTTTACCTTTTATCTCCAGTTTGGCTCTGCATGGGGAGAGACATATGGTGAGTGAGCAGCTGCATGGCACTGAATTGACATTTGGGATTAAACCATGATTTGCAAATTGAAAAAAAAAATTAATTTCCTTTTTTTGAGAATGGAGTATTACAAATATTTTTATTTCATTTTTCTGTGCTACATGATGAGCTTGGAAGAATTTTACTGCAGGTCATTCACTGACAAGGCGTGATGTATTTTTCCACAATCATTTGCCATCATAATTTCTAGGAGATAAATTGCTTATATTTGATACTAATTTAGTTGATACTGGTTGTGAGTTGCTGTTTTTAAACATTAAATTGTCTCTGGTGGTGGCCACCATATATGCAGTAAATAAACTTCTTACCTTTTTGGGGAGGATTGAAATAAACAATTAATTTTTACTTTTTTAATCACTAAAAGGGAGAAAGGCACAATACCTGTTTCTATTGTTATTGGGTTATTTTGGAAAACAATTTCAGAATGCTTTCCAATGTGGGAACTGTAATGACCTTTTAAGTATATCCTTTATAACTGAAGTGCTTATGATGTGTTTGAAAGTAACCATCTTGCCTGAGTGATGCTAGTTTTCAGTTCAGTTTGCTTTCCAGGTGCCTACCATCTGCTATGATAATAGATTCCTTAAGTTTCAAATGCCACTGATAATTCTGTGATGCCACAGATCATCAATCAGCTGTGAAGCAAAATTAAAAATTTATATGGCATGTTAATTGTTTCACCTTTATCTTACGTCCATTTCACCAGAGAGGTATTAGAGTTCTCAGAGATGATGCAGATACACAGCATTGTTTTATCAGTAGTTTATTTTCTTTATGTCCATATCTGTCTGTTAAGCAGCTGAAGGCACATTCAGTATTTGGACTGTGTTATACAGCAGGTCTGAAATTTATCTAATGCTTGAGACAGCTTTAGCCTTTCTGGCAACTTTTAAATAAAATTGCTACTTTAGTTTGATTATCATGATTTTCTAAAATGCATAGTCAGTATCAGTACCTGCTTTGTTTGAAATATGTGAAATTGTTGCCACTGAAGACATGTTCTCCTTGAAGAAGAATTGTAAAGAGGACTGTAGCACAATAAGTTTTTCAAAGTTTTTCCTTAATTATGATAGTATAGGTTTTTTTATTGTATTTATTTTGGTTTTTGTGTGCTTTTAGTTGGGGAAAGAGGGAACCCAAATCTTTCTTTAAATTATAGCTAATAAAAGTTGAAATAATCGACATTAGTATAAAAATCATTTCAGCTGCTTTTGACATATACATTTCCAACATGTTGACTCTGTCTTTGAGATGTAGTTTGTGGAAGAGATTGTGTCCAAAAGAAACAACAAGGTACATTTATTGCACTACCTCAGGGATGTGTTGGAAGCTGTTGCAGTTCCCTTAAGATTTTTCTGACCACCAAGTTCAGTTTAAGCTTCCTATGACTCCAAAAGTGCTGAAAGTAACATGACAGCAATAAAAAAATTGCTGAACATTTTGCTAGCATTAAAGAATTCCATGTTTTACATTTATTGCTTTGATTTACTTTTACTATAACAAATACTTCAATTTCTTGCTTTCTTCCAGACTGCTGTGGAGGGTTCCACCATATCCTGTGTCATAGAGCGTACAAGGGGAGCCCTGGACTATGTGTATATAAATTACATTATCTCACAGGTTGATTCCACTGGCATTAATTACTCTGTTAGCGATTTTTCTAACAGCAGCGGCACTATCACATTCCTGCCTTGGCAGAGATCAGAGGTAAACCCTACCTCCCTATTAACTATTCATCCTGTCCTTTGCAAACCTGCTGGAAAACACCTTCTAAGGATGCTTGACTGGTTTTTGTACAAAAGAGTCTTTCCTTCACATGGCTTTTATTATATTTTGGAGGGGTTTTTTTCATCCTTGACATCTAAAGAGTGATAGCATAGATGCCTATAGATTTGTGTGCAGCTCAGTATGCAGATATACTTAAATGCACATAATATGGAAGAAATGTTTACCTATATGTGTATATTAAATGTATGTATATCTATGCATATACTTGAACTGTAGGTAGTCCTGGGCTGAAATGAAGGATCCAGTAACTTTTGAAATTGGAATGTGATCAAATTTTGATGAGAGTTTTGGAGCTCAGTTTTATCATCATATCAATATAATAGACATGTAAATAGAGGTAATGTTTGCTGCTGTAATCAAGTGTCTTGCAACTGTTTGCCACTTGCCACATTCTATCTCTTTTGATTAATCAGTTTCTGTGAATTCAACCCAGATCCACAGCAAAAGAATTTCATATTTATTTGAGGAAGAGGTGTAGGATCACAGTACTGTAGAAAGTTAATGTGTGTTTTCTATTATTAAATAGAAAGAGTGGATTGTTAGTAGAAAATGTCTTTAGTTTCACTTTTATCATTCTGCAGAGGTCAGTATGAACTGACTGAAACCCACTGACACCATCTGAAAGGATCCCAGTAGCTCCACTAGAACTGTGGATCTTGTTCCAGTTAAATAATGTGACTGAGTACAGTTTGGCAAAAACTTGTGATACTGGAAAATAATATGCTCATGGCACTGTTTATTCAGCTTTAATTCTCTATTGAGACATATTACTGCCTTGCATACAGTCACTTAAAGTAAAATTTCCCATGCTTTTCCAATCTGGCAGAATAGCTGAGGCCTGCCTTATGCTCTGTAGTGGCAAAAGAGGGCTGGTGTACCCTTTTGCTCCGCTGTTATGTGGTCCAGTTGACTGCATACAGAGGAGCAGATGGGCATGGCCCTAATAAACGGGTTGGGAGCAGTTGCTTATCAGGTGAGATATCCTAAGAGACTTTCCATTGATGTCTGTAAGCTGCTCGTTCCCACAGCTCTAAACATGATCTGCTGCTTAAACCTTTTCTTCCATATATTTGTCAAATCTTATCACAATATATTGAAAGTTGGAATTGTCTGAGGTGAATATATAAGCCTTTGCAGAGCAGATTATGTTAGTTGAATGTATGATCTGTATGTGAAGTGATGTAAAAAGCTTACTTCACTTGCTCTCTAAGTTGGATTAATCCCCATACTGTCTATTCTGAAGCACAAAGTCCTAAAGATTTTAAAATCTGTCTGATATTTTATTTTCAATATATTTAATTCATCTATACTTATTTTAAGGTATATAAATGAATAGTTTTTGCTTGGTTATGTGTTTATGTAATCAGAAGCACTTAAGGCAATGCGCCTTCCATTTCTCACAGCTTGGTGAAGATGTTTTTAGAATGAGTATTCTAAATTTCAAATATTATCCTAGAAGCTAGTTTAAATTACATGTAAGGCACAAGTGTTGTCTGTAGTTTGTGAACTCACAGTTGATACATCTGATGGACTAAGAATTTGATAAGTTAAGCAGAGTCTTAAAATTTGTGAATGATTTGCACAGTTTGATTTCTCCATGATTTGATCCTTCTCTAGGTCTTAAATTTGCATGTTATTGATGATGACATTCCGGAGCTAAATGAATATTTCCGTGTGACATTAGTCTCGGCAGTGTCTGGAGATGGAAAGTTAGGTTCAACTCCTACCAGTGGATCAAGTATAGATCCAGAAAAGGAAACTACTGACATCAGCATTAAAGCCAGTGACCACCCATATGGTAAAAATGTCGAAGATGATACAGTCTTATTGCAGGTTTATATATAGTTCTAACTCAAGAGGTAATAGTTTGCCTAGCCTAGCTAGTTGAGGAAGCCATGCCAGGTATTCCACTTTTGAGATTAATTCATAAAGAGTGAAAGCTGAGTTACTTATTCTTGAGAATATTACAAAAAAGACATCAAAACTGCCCAGACCAAAGACGTGATGATCCCCTTTTGCAAGCAAAAAAAGATTGCATGTAGTTGATCTTATGCAAGTTTTTCTGAAATGAGAATTTCTAATGGAGAGAGATATTTCAGCATGCTTAATATAACAATGAGTACCCAATACTATGACATATTTGGGGTCTTTTGGGAAGAGCTGAATTAATTTTTGTGATGTGTTTTTTTAAGACTGATGTGGATATCAGTGAGAGGGGAAATGGGAGATAGCACATGCCTGGAAATAGCATGACTGAGTCCTAAGGGCATATCACTAATTATTTTTTCATTTCATAAGCATTAAGTATAAACATTACTCATATTTTTGTTTCAATTTATTATCATAATTTAAATTTGGTATGAGAAGCCATGTAAATAGTACTTTTTGTCTACCAGGTCTACTGCAGTTCTCCCTGGAGCCACCTCCTCTGCCTCATGATGAAATGATTCGGCCAGCCTCTGCTGTGCCCCATATTACTGTTAAAGAAGAAGTTGGACAGGTCAGATTGTTGGTAGTTCGTGCCCAGGGGCTTCTTGGAACAATTCTTGTGGAATACAGGACAGTGCCACTTACAGCTTCCAGTCCTAAAGATTATCAGGTATGGCCATTGCTGAGGTATTTAATTATTTCAGAATTCATTTAGAGCTATTTGTCCTGGAGATAGTCTTCAGTTTGAATACTTTAGCTCAGATCTGATTCTTTTCACAGAAAGACTTTGATTTCTATGGTGTTCTGATAAATTAATGTGTAGTACTTACTTTAAGAATATAAATTACTGTGTGCCTTTTGCCTTGTTTCTGTACAGCATGTTGTATTTCCTAGGAAAACCCTCTGGTTTTGATTTTTATTTTGATTTTCTTAAGAGAGTTGTCAATGCAGAATGAATGGATATTTCCTATTCAAACTTAATATGAGCATACAGGTACATGTACAAATGAAGAATATATTTGTACATGTTCAACCTGTCTGTGTCTGTGTTTGCTAGTCTAACTGCTATTGCTGCTGAAAAATGTAGATGAATGCAGATGCTCATCAGCTGGTGAATTTAGATTGCTTTTTTTCTTATAAAAAAGATTCAGCAGATATTTAAAAAACTAAAGTGAAGGAAAGTAGATGTTTTGACAAAGACGAGAAGAAACAAGGTTGTATTTCTTTTTTCATTTGGATGAAAACATTAAGCTTGAACAAAAATGTGAAGAGCTTTCATATTGCAGGCTGTTTTGGGCACTCTGGAATTTCAGCCAGGAGAGAGATACAAGTACATTACTGTTAACATCACTGATAATTCTATTCCTGAACTAGAAAAAACTTTTAAAGTGGAGCTGTTGAACCCAGAGGGAGGAGGTAAGGCACATATGTCAATCCATTGGTTGTATTTCCATGATCTCTACTCATCCATTAAAATCTAACCTTGTGTACTATTTCCATGTTTTTTATAAAGACAAACACCCCCACATTTCCCAGAGAGCTGGAAGTTTTCTTAAGAAAGAATAATTCTTTAGATAGTTTGTTAATCATTGCTGTAAAACACTAGATCTCAAATAGAATGTATTACTATTATGTACGAAGTCATTCAAAGCCAATTGCTACTTTTCAAATTACATAATTTCATGGTTGGTATTGAGAATTAAAATAATGTAAAAATACTTTTTTTTTTAATTTGTCAATATTTAATTTTTGTCAATATTTAATATTTAAGTGGTAGAGTTTTTATCTACCACTTGAGTGAAATTGGAGGAGCTGAATTGCAATAAGCTGAATTGCAATAAGCTGACTCATAACTGATTCAACTGGATTATAGCATTAGAAAGTTATGGGGTTTGGAATGCCTGAGAAGTTTAGCTGAGTTGAAGAGGTAGCAGGTAGTTCTGTGGGAGAACAAGAAAAACACTCGGTGTAAATACTGGTGTGAGGTGTTACTTCCACAAGGGTTGGCAAGCATCAGTGCTCCTGCCAAGTAAAATTACTTATATCTTACCATTGCAAAAGATTGTTGAGGGAGATTAGAAAGCTGATTGAAAAAAAAGAAGTGATTTGAAACACTGACAGCCATAAAGTGACTTTTTAACTGATGTTATTTTTCTAAGCAATTCAGGAATGCAAGTGTGATGCTTTCTGGCAGTGGTGCTATGTAGGGATTCTTTTGATAAAAAACTTCAGACCTTTCATGCTTGTGGGGTATTTTGGTTTTGGTAAATAAACTTTTCTCTAATTTTTTTTTCTTTTGTCAGAAAACTTACAGCTAACTTTTATGATTTACTAGGCAGATACTCTGTGGACATAAAACCTCTCTTTGGTTTTGCCAGCACCACTGGAAACTTAGAGCAAAGTCTCCATTAGCTAAGCTGCTGGTTTTTTCAACTTTCTCACACAGTTTTGGTTTGTGATAAAGTACTAGAATAAGAGAGTTTGAGAGAGGTTAGCCACTGCTTCTGCTGCCCCCTATCCCTTTCTGATTTCTCCAATGCAGACCCTATTTAGGAGTAAGAAGGAGAGGGCACAGAAGGAAAGGAAAAAAAAGCGAAAAGAGAGTTGTATGTGTTTTCTTTCCTTCTGACTTCCTGTTGCTGTTTCCAATGTTATAAATTAAATAAGGGGTGACGTAGTCAATACTTTTTCTGGCTTTTATCAGAAATTCTATATACTTTCTTGTCCAAAACTGATGTGTTCCTAGAATACTTCCCTCTCTTTTTGTGTTGTCCAGAAATGTTTAAATTGCTTTCTACTTTCTCTTTATTTATGTATGTATATATGTGTATATATCTGTATGTCTGTCATCTTAAAGTTGCTGAGCTCTTTAGAAATGATGGAAGTGGTAGTGGTGATGGAAACATGGATTTCTTCCTTTCAACTGTCCCTCAACATGGTAAGCATTTTCAATTAATCCTGTTTTTTATTTATAATTGTAATATCTGTCATAAATTACTATGCTGTTACAACTTGTCATAGTCTTTTTTACATGCAGTTAGAGCTGATTAATTTAGATTTACCATAAAGTTTTGTCAAAAACATTCCTTTTCATTTTAATCTAAGTGTAATTTTACTAGCAGTAAGTGTTTAGTCTAAAGCAGAGAGCAACAGGTTCCATAGCATCCAACCCATATTGTTGTAAAACACAATGTAGTCATTCAGAGGTACAGTTTGCAAAATTAACTTTTTTGAAAATCGTCAAATTATCTGGGGAGTAAAAAGCAACGGCATTTTTTAAAATTTGATTGTATGCCCTGATAGATTCTTTGTGTTACTTTGATCCCTGCATGACAAAAGTACTACAGAAAAATAAGTCGTGTTAGATTTTTTNAGGAAGTTATCTCACCCAAGACAACATTTGTAGTTGTAGGATTTACCTGACTTGCTTGTTTTAATTTCTCATTCTGGCTTATGCTAGGATGAGACCTGCATTCATCTTGTCTTCCTGCTTACACTGAGGTTGACCCTGTAACTCACCACCCTCCTAAATTCTACTCCATTTTCACTCATTAAACTTGTAATTTTATTTCTGTTCCTCTCTTAAAATAATTGTTTCTTGCATAGATCCATTGAAGGACTTTTAGGACTGCATTACTGAAAGTCAGTTCCTTTTCCAAATAGTTACCATGAATTTGGAAAAAAAAACCACCAAAAAACAAAGACAAAAAAGCATGAGTACTCCACTCAGGATCTATTTTGTAATTTTGTAACATATTTTTAGCTGTTTTCCTTCATGTAACAAAATATACTAGAAGATAGTAACCCTTTTTGGAACTTGCACTTTAACAGCTAGNGTTGGTTTTTTTGTTTTTCCTCTTTTATTTCCTCAAGTTTCTATTTATGTCACGTCATGGAAAACAAAGATCATTTAATATTAAAAAAATTAAAAAATGCTAGATGAAGAAATAAAATCTGTGGGAACACTTGATTCAAATNCTCTCTGAGCAGGAAGTTATCTCACCCAAGACAACATTTGTAGTTGTAGGATTTACCTGACTTGCTTGTTTTAATTTCTCATTCTGGCTTATGCTAGGATGAGACCTGCATTCATCTTGTCTTCCTGCTTACACTGAGGTTGACCCTGTAACTCACCACCCTCCTAAATTCTACTCCATTTTCACTCATTAAACTTGTAATTTTATTTCTGTTCCTCTCTTAAAATAATTGTTTCTTGCATAGATCCATTGAAGGACTTTTAGGACTGCATTACTGAAAGTCAGTTCCTTTTCCAAATAGTTACCATGAATTTGGAAAAAAAAACCACCAAAAAACAAAGACAAAAAAGCATGAGTACTCCACTCAGGATCTATTTTGTAATTTTGTAACATATTTTTAGCTGTTTTCCTTCATGTAACAAAATATACTAGAAGATAGTAACCCTTTTTGGAACTTGCACTTTAACAGCTAGCCTGGGAATTGCATCGCATATCCTTGTGACTATAGAGGCTTCTGATGATGCTCATGGTGTGTTTGAGTTCAGTGCTGAGTCTCTCTTGGTGAACGCAACTGAGCCCGAAGATGGAGAAAGCAATGTTGTGCTGCAGGTTAGAAAGCTCTGAGTCCCATATTACTGTACAGTACTCTTCTGTCTGTTTTCACTGGTGTTCTGTGATGTTTGTGTCATAAGACTGTGGGATTTGTAACAACTTTGTCATGTACATGTTTTTCCAGTTCACGAGGAATTTACTAGTATATGTCATTCAGCTTGAAGCTAAAATAATAATATCTACAGATTTAAAATGCTTCTGCTTGTTTACAAATGAGGTACTACTATCATAAAATAACATTGTTGATGATAAAACAAATATAGCAGAGTTGAGAATAAAAATTGCATACTTTTAAAACACAGTTTAACTCATATTGTTGCTGTCTTTGCTTAATTGTATTTCACACTTTCACATTTTTCTTTGTCACAGAATTAAAACATGCTGGTCTTTATATTTTTCTCTTAGGTTGTACGAACTCGTGGGGCTTTGTCTCAGGTGGTGCTGCATTGGATCATAGTCTGTGATCTTACTGGAGACCTGATCTCTACAGATGGGAATGTAACATTTGAAGTTGGTCAAGTGAGAGCAAATATTACAGTACAGGTTTCTCCTGATGAAGTTCCTGAATTGGATAAGGTGTTTTCAGTTTTGCTCATCAATGTCTCCAGTGGTCATCTTGGAAATTATACCAATGCAACATTAACTGTTTTAGCTAATGATGATCCATATGGAGTTGTCATCTTTTCTGAGCAAAACAGACCAATAAAAGTGGAGGAAGACACAAAAAATATCTCTCTGACAATAATAAGGCGTGGTGGCCTCCTTGGTACAGTGATGGTGACATACAGAACTATTGGGGATGATGAAGAGTCACCTTTTCTTCCACCTGATGTTGTCAGAGCAATAGAGGGAAAAGACTATGTACCCATTACAGGTTACGCAATCTTCGCAACCAATGAAAGCGAGGCTTCAATATCCTTGCCTATTTTGGATGATGATGATCCCGAGAGGTCAGAATCTGTTTTTGTGGAGCTAAGCAGTATTGTTTTGGTCAAGAAAGTGCAGGATCGGCCAAGTAAGTGTCTCACGTAAAACCTGCCATTTATATTTAAAAGTTAGTATTTATATTTAACAGAATAAAATGCAACAAGTTAAATGAGGGACTCATTGCCTCTACCAAACTCTGTACAGTTAAGAATCTCAGAATTCCCTGATTTGTTCCCTATTGGCATTTATTTCCTTTGGCACAGTATTTTCTTAGAAATGGATGAGCATATCTTTATCCCTTTTGCATTGTCTTATCCAAGGTCTTTCAGGCCAAATATCTTACAATATTTTTTTTTGTGCACTAATACTTGCTCATCTAGTGTT
>VWZD01002282.1:49648-67282 GCA_013396695.1 Sakesphorus luctuosus | reverse complement strand
GGTATTGTACTATTGTGGTTTCAAAAGTCATTCAGTCCACCCTGGTGACTGTGACAGAAGAAGATGAATGAACTTTGTAGAAAGTACAAAGCGATATTTTACTGACAAACTTTGAATATAGTTTCATTTATAAAGATACAGGTATGGATTAAAATGTCCTTGGACTAATAAATAAATGGTCATTGCTAGATATATTTGAGTTGCTAGTCTGTAATAAAATAAAAAGGGATTATTGAACAATATCAGTTGGTCACAGCTGATCCAGACCAGGGTGTTCATAAGGGANAGTGGAAAATATCAATCTGCTGATAATATAGGAATTAAGAAATCTTTTTGAGTGGTTGGATAAGCCAGCTAACTTCATATTTTTAATATATTTTTTAAAGCTCACATCAAGGGATTGTACATCTGAGGAATTTATTAATGTTACATACAGAAGTGAAAACTCTTCTCACTCTTTAATTAACCAAGTGTGAGTACAAAGTTTTAGACATCAGATTTGTGGGTTTGTTCTTGTTTCCCATACACAGTTTATAAAATTTAACTGCAACTCTGCTGCAGGTCAAAGTCCATCTCAGTAACTCACCTTCATAAATGGCAACTTCAAACGCCAAGGAAAACCACAGAAGTAAGAGTTAGTGCAAAGACTCCTTATTTCTGACAAACAGTAGTTTATCAAGGGGATTCCTGAACTATGTGTTTTATGTGAGCTATTTCTCTCAATATTCATTTTTCATCTGCTTTGTGTCTTTACCTAATCCCTTTCTGATGGTCTTTATCTTGGTAGGTTTAAGAAAAAAAAAAATACATGGAAGGGTATCAACACACTCAATACTTTCTTTTCACTGTGAAATTGTCCGTATATTTCAGTTCTTTGCTTTCTATCCTTAAATCAAAATTAGTCTAGAAGCTGACTTTCTTTTTTATCTTACAACACTTTAATTACTTTATCTTTCTTGGTGAGGTGTCTTATCAAAATCTTTCAGAAAACCAAGCATGCTATTTCATCTCCACAACCCAGACGAAAATGTTTGTTGGAAAACTGAAACGAATACACTATGAAGTGCCATATTCCTACATTGCCTCCCCCTAGTGTGATAGAACTCTGTACTAGCTGCTATAACTCCTGTCAGACAGGTTAGTGTGGAAATTAGGTTTTCACACCTGTACATGCCAGATTCATCTCTGAAAATATGCTGAAATATCAGTGTAATATTTTCGATCTTTCATTCCTCTGACACCGTTTGCTTTCCATATAGGAATTGATACTTAACCAGGTGTTAGCACCATACATGAACACGAAACTTCTGCAGAACTGTCTGATCTTATTGACTGACTGTTGTTCAATTCATTCAGTTTTGCTTCATGTTTTGTACTGGTTTTAGTCTTAAAGTCTCTAAGTCTCTGAACCTTTCCTGTGACAGTGGATTCTTATGCAGGTTTGGTGCAAGAACTGTCTTAGCACAACCAGGAGTACCAACAGTTAGTTTAGCCATTCTGCAATATCACTAATTGGTCCTTTTACCACTGGATTATATGTCATCTGTCCTCACTTTCTGTTCCGTAGGTTCCAGTAAGGGGACTAATTATTAAAGGTGTGAAAACTGGTAAGTTCCTACTTAGCCCCTTGTCCTGTCCTGTTGTGATATGAATTAAAATTGTCAGGGATTATGTTGTCAACTGTTTTCCTTTCCTATATTTCCTTAAATATATTTCTGATATATTGTGTCATTCATTTTTTACACACACACACACACACACACACACACACACACCGGAACAGAAAAAGGAGAGGAAGTAAAAGGAAGTGGTAAAGATGAAGAATGACTCAATGTATGTGTCTATATATTAAGTCTTGAAATGATCTTCAGATCATCTCTCAGCATTTTGCATAATTAAATGCTTATTTTTTTAATTTATTTCTGGGTTACATTTTTTATGTAGTTTCACTTTCNCATTGTGGTTTCAAAAGTCATTCAGTCCACCCTGGTGACTGTGACAGAAGAAGATGAATGAACTTTGTAGAAAGGACAAAGCGATATTTTACTGACAAACTTTGAATATAGTTTCATTTATAAAGATACAGGTATGGATTAAAATGTCCTTGGACTAATAAATAAATGGTCATTGCTAGATATATTTGAGTTGCTAGTCTGTAATAAAATAAAAAGGGATTATTGAACAATATCAGTTGGTCACAGCTGATCCAGACCAGGGTGTTCATAAGGGATAGATAGGGTCAAAAACTACAGTAACATTGCAATGGTTGATCATATGATCATACCTGTATAGCTAGAAACTTTCTAAATCCCTGAAGCAGCAGATTTATAATTGCTCTGCTTGTGTTTTCTTTTTAAAATAAGTTTCGTTGACAATGGGTTTCTCAATTTAATCACAATATGAGAAAGATATACTTTTCGCAGTGAACCATTTGTCATCTTTTCATATAATTGAATATTTCTTTGTCGTAGGCAGAGGGAATGCAAGAATTTTTTTTCTAAATACTTTTTCCATTCTTTCTTCCATCTACATTTACAAAGTCAGATCTTTCACCCTTTAGCATAACCAATCCTCGCATTTTTGAGTAATTTTTTCTCACATCCTTGACCATTTTTATCAGTTTTCACTGAATGTTTTGGTGAGTTTTGCTTCCTTTTAAAGAGCTGTATAATCAGTGTATGATCAAATCTCAAGAAACCACTGTGAGGTAAATAAGGGAAAGATACCATCATCAGATGGGGAAACCATAACAAAAATGAGGAATGAAATACATAATTAGAGAAAGGTTCAAGCACAAAAGTATCTAACCCTGTGTGATATGCCTCAGATATCCCTTTCTTTTTTGGGCTTTAATTTAGATGCCTTGCTTAGTCACAACCTCCTCTGTTGGAAGCCTCCATCTTACCAGTGACTACCTCAAATTCACAGATTAGGAACCTCACTTATTTAAATTGAAGAACTAAAATCAGATGACCAGAATCTCTTTCCAGAGAGAATGGTAATTTTTTTTTTTTTAAGTTACTTGAATAATTAGTTGAATACCTCTAAAATTCTAGCTTTGATTTGCTTAAGATTAAATAGGACACCTGAAGTCAATTAGGAAATTGGATTCAGGTTGTCTTTGTTCAAAGCTAGCATCACAATAATTATTCCAACTCTCCATCACATGAAATATACAAATTGGAGCATCTCGATTGTGGCTTTCATTTTTGCTGTATTATTTAATTATGTAGAGAGAAATATAAACAAGTGACTTTTCAGAAATAGTTATTTTAGTCACACAATTACAGAAAATGCTCACAGTTTCTTTGTACTTTTGCCCTATTCATTGAAAAGATTTTAAAGTCTCCTTAAAAATTAGTTGTTTGGTGGTTTTTTCTTCTTTATCTCTTTCTGAGAATACAACATCTCTTCCTCTCATCTTCCACTCATGTTTTGTTGTTTGGTTTTTTTGTGTGTGTGTTTTTTGTGGGTTTTTTTGTATTTTTTTTTTTCATTTTGGGATCTCCACTACTGTGAAATCCACATAAATCCCTTTTTTCTTTTTCTTTTTCTTTTTTTTTTTTTTTTAGAAATAAATAATGCTTTCCAAAGAGAAAGGAAAATAAAGCAATACCATTCATTTTCATTTCTCAAAATATTCATAAAAGCTTAATTTGGTCTTCTTCCCAAATCTATTTTTGGGCCCAAATGAAGTTGCAATATGACACCTCTCCCAAGCTATTTAATTTCTTACAATCTCTTTCATTTCATTGACATGTTGGAATTAGTTCAGCTTTTAAAACTGCCAATGCCCTCTGATTGCACAGACCTGGCCCTCCTGCTACTGCTGCTATTTAGAGCATCCACAGCTACAGCTGCTCAAGAAGAGATCAGCCAGCTCACTCTCTGGGCTCTCTTCAAGCTTGCTCCTGTGGCTGCTCTGCTTCCACCTGCTCTGCCCTGAGCAGAGTGTTTGTATTGCATGAATACACAAGGACCAGAGGTACCTAAGGTATCCTGGCTCTTGCCTTCAGCTCCAGTGAACAATTCAGCGCCCAGCTCCATATAACTGTCAAGGTCTGAGTTTCCTTTCCATCCCAGAGCTGGACACAAGGGAAAATCTGTTCCATTACTGAATTATTCATATATATTTATCAAAAAGATGCTGCCTAGTGCCAATTTTACTTCTTTTTCTTGTCTAACATAATCAGATTTTTTTTCACTCACTATAACAAAAAAATTTGAAGACTGCATCAAGTACAGACCCTTCAATTGTTTCCAGTATCCAGCAATAGAACATTTACATTCATGAGATATAATTCATATGCCTGATGATTACACATGTCCTTATAATTTTTGTCACAGCTATTTTCTTGTTTTATCTTTGCTCTCCTAACCTCCTGCTTTTTTTTTTTTGCTTTGCTTTTTTTTTCTTGTTCTTCTGTTTTTCTACCGGCTCTTTTTACACTCTTTGAATGTGCTCCAAAGCTGAGTGAGTAGTCCATGTTTAATTCATTTGTGAGGACATGAGCAAAGATGATTACCTTGTTAGATTTGTCTTTTATTTCTCTGTACAGGCTTTCAGAAAAATACCAAACGAGCTGCCAAGGTTCAATGTTAGTCAGAGAGAAGTTTGTTTGGCATAATTTATTTCAAAGTGTAGGCTCAAGCTGTCAGAGAAAGACTATATAAGGAATGGCCTTTTAGTACTCTTAAGTCTGCATGAAAAAGCTGTTATTTGAACAAGTTCATCTGAATGAAAAATGTGGAATAAAGTAAACGTTTTTAGGAATAAATTGAACAACTAATAGAAATATGTGTGAGATATATATATGACATAAGTCACTGGAATTTCTCATTTACATTTAATAATCCATCTTTGCATAAAATCTTTGTATCTCACCTTCTAAAATGCCCTTCAAAAGAACATCAGAGAGTCTTGTCTCTGATGTAGGTAAGGGCTTCAGTGTTGCATTTTAATTTGCAAGATGCTATACTCAATTTGTTTTTCCATGATTAGGATTCTGATGTACTGCATATCTAAATAATGCCACAATTTGATGAGAAAATTTCATTGCACTTCTTTGGTGCAGTGCATATAAGGAAATTCAGGCGTCTTAAGCAAATAACCAAAGTAAGCAATCTTTATTAAGGAACTAGAATCCCAGAAGATGGAACATATATCAAAAACCAGTTTCATATATAGAACTCTTCTTCTGTTTTTGAGGCTGTTCAACTGGTTTGTGAGTTTTGGAGTTTTGGGAGTGGTGGCAAAGTAAGGGAAGAAAAGTTTGTGAAATTACAGAAGGAAAATTGAAAATTTTTTAAGGGGGTGAATTTCTCACCATGTAGGTTACCTGCCTAATAATATTTGCAGCTGAAAACTTCCACTAGCACTTGGTGAAGGAGAAGATTGTGTTACAGGTGGGAATGCTGCACCCATAGCCTTATATCTTGGGTACCCAATGCCAGGACTGTTCCTATGCAGAGGTTCCCTCCACCAAACTACATCTTTGCTTTATGAAATGGAGGAATGGTTTAAAGGTTCCATCATCTGTGAGGGAAGTGGCACCTCTATTTCTTGCCATAAAATTAGAATAAATTAAAGGGACAAAAGGACTGTGCTGGGACATAGTTTATTATTAATGAGGAAGAGAAAGAAAGAGAAAAATACTGAGGAGATTGAATGAAGAAAACTTTTTATCAGTGAAATAGGTACACCCTTACTTTGGATCAAAAGGGCGTCCATAAGAATATAATTATGTAAATGTCAAAAAGGCTAGAAGTGGTTTTAATGTTGTACATTAAGATATATATTAATAATATGATGGAATTGGGAACAGAAAAGCCTACACTAAATATCATGAAAAATGTTCTGACAGGAAGATACATTAGGCTGTAGAATAGTTTTCCATAGGGAAGCCATCACTTAAGGGCTTTTTCTTCCATCAGTAAGTTCCCCAGTTCTATGAAGATTCATATTCAGCTTTCCATGTACAAATGGAAAATTAAACAAGAGAGATAATTTCAGCAGGTCCCGAAGTCCCTCAGTAATTTTAAGGAAATTCAGTTACATCCTCTTATCAAAATATCCCTTGCTGGGGTTAAGAATAGACCCCTCTACATATATATTTCATTGAGTTATGTTTAAAAAATAATTTATTTAATTAAAAAGTGCAGATATTTCTCCAGGTTTAGATCTCGGGGGTTTTTAAGTGACATTTTTGTCACATACTTTGTCCTTCTTAGAAAATTCTAGGGGTGTTGGCTGTATCTGGAGTAAAGAATAGATGTGCATAAAAGGTTTCAAGTTCTAAATACTGTGTAAAGTGCATGTTTCATAGACTTTCAAAGTTCAGGGTTCAAAAGAAAAGCTACTCATTTCATTGAGTATGCACAACTGCATTTTCAGGTTCACAATATCAGTGATCTGTGTGTGAAGGAGAAGGCAAACTGAGCCTGAAGTCTGAGATCAAATACGAGCTCTCATCTTGGAGAGAAAGTGTCTGTTTCTGTTATTATGATTAAAACATTGGCCTTTGAAGTAATGGGGCATATCCAGAGGTATGGAAACCTCAGGGTAAAGTAGGCCTTTGCCAGAAATTCAAGAGTTTTAAACATCAACCCACTCTGAACTTTTAAACATCAACTCACCCTGAACTTTTTGTTCTTTTTTCTTTTATTGTTATTTTTCCTACCCTTTTCCATGAATGATTTTTACTCATTGTGTCAGTTTTCAAATTAAGCATGAAGGATGTTTTCTTACTGTTATTTTTTTTTATATCACTTCCATTAGCATTGTGGTTTGGAGCAAGATGACTTTTTAGATTTGTTGTTTTTCACTACGAGAGAAAGGGTATTCTAGTATGCTGGCCTTGGTCTGAAGAATCGGGATTTAATTTACTTCTCTGTCATAAGTGACGTATATGGAATTGGGCATCTTGAAAAACTGAAAGATTTTTTTGTAATATGCACAGGGACTAAAAGGTGGAAGATAGCACTTCAAGAAAAACCTTCTTAAGCCCAAATAGGAATGTAACATGATAATACCTTTTTGAATGCTCATTTCATGTTCTATAAAATTTTAGCTTACTCAAATCTCAATTTATATATATATTAAGGATATTTAATGACTGGTTTCATTTACCTATGTGATACTGCAAAATAATTTGATGTGCTACATAGCAACAAAAATATTAAAAAAAATTGACCTATGTTTTCATGTTAATTAGACATTTTCAAAGTTGCATGTTTTGCTAAAGAACATGGTCTTTCATACTGTTAGTGAGTTATGAGGGTTTGTAACCATAGAATTTTTTTTTTACCCCAACAGAGAGATGACTGGTTTTCATACCGATACCATGTGTTTTAATTATTTTTTGTTCAGTTTATTGTGAAAAAACATGTCTTATCTTTTAGATTGTTTCAAATGCATTAGGTTTCCTGCTCAAATTGTGTGTCCTACATAAATGACAGTGGATATTAGTTTCTAAACTATTGATTAAACAGCACAACAAATTCTCACATTTAAACATTATATATGTATAAATGGCTTCTTTCATTGCTTTGTTTAGCTTATTTTGTTTTGGCAATGCAGAAGGTGCTTTATGCAGTCCTATTTGTCCATATGCAGTCTTCACTGCATAGTACGTAGTATGACTTAAAATGAAGTGATAAATATTAAGTCAAATAAATGAGCTTAACTTCTCTGAATAACTGAATTACATTGAACTGCAGGCGTTGTGAAAGTTTTAGCCGAACTTTTTCTCATCAATGTCTGCAATCCTTTACTAAGAAGCTTTGCCTCTGAAACCCTCTTGGGGTTTACTAAATGAATTTAAAGCAATACAGATACCTTCCAAATCCCATAACAGAACTCACAAGTAAGCCAAATAAGCTGGAAAAAAATCTGTAAGTAGGGATAGGCAATTCTTGTTGAATTAATGAAAACTGAAAAAAACCCTGAAATCTCTGGTAGCTTTTAGTCTGACTTGATAAAAATTGCTGCACAAGTACCTTAGAAAAGATAATAGAAGTGAGTTGGCCAGCTATAAAACGTTGGCCAACTACAATAAATTTAAAAATACTTTAGAAAAAATAAGGCAGCTAGCTGTGAAATGAAGTGCTTCAAACTGGATGGTCCAACAAAACACAAATAATAGTAATACTAGTAACTATCATGACAATAGTAACAATAGTAATAGTAATAATAACAACAACAACAAAATGTAGATGCATAAATGCTTGTGATTCTTTTACTGAAAACTAGTTCACCACTTTCCTTTTGCCACTGCATATAACCTTTGAAGGAAAAATGTGGAGTAAACGTCAAAAATTTAAAATGTAGGGGTGGGACCCAGAATCCAATCCCATATATGAGGAATGAATGTACAATTGAGACTGTTTTATTTAGTAGTACATCAAAGCGTAATAGAGATGTTTCACTGTTGAGCTATGGACACCAAAGACCCTCTGAAACCTTTTGTGATGCATCTAGAAAATAATTTTTTAAAAATAAATTATATTTTAAAATCTGTGATGAAAAAGATAAAGAAATAAGCAGAAATTCATACACTTGGTTAACTTACCATAAATTCTCTGTCCATCTATTGACTGCATCTAATTGTCCACCTAGATGTACATACCTTGTTTACCTGAACCACACATTGTAAAGAACTTGGTAAATGGAATCAAGAGTTTAATGTAACAGAAGCATTAGAAATAGAAACAAATACGTACAATAAGAATGGAGAATAAACACTGTGTTTGAGGATCTATCCTATTAGTATCAGAAAGCAGTTATGTGTATTCTGGCAAACCAGGGAATACACATATAAGATAAATTCTCCCACTTGGCTGTTGTACATCATGCATTACAGAGCAGGAATCACACTGATAAATGAAGCTGTATTTGAAAGGATGAATTCACTGGAATTTAAATGTTGTAGGTTTTAACTTTTCTTCTAGGAATATTATTGAGAGATTTTC
This sequence comes from Sakesphorus luctuosus, assembly GCA_013396695.1. NCBI lineage: Eukaryota > Metazoa > Chordata > Aves > Passeriformes > Thamnophilidae > Sakesphorus > Sakesphorus luctuosus. The sequence continues at coordinate 58,312 of VWZD01002282.1, read as the reverse complement.
ATCTGGCCCACTTTGAGTTTGTCCATGATGCAGTAAGCATACTTACTGCATGTAAGCAGTACTTAATGCAATTGTTAAGTTTTTGCTGATTTCCTCTCTTAAATGTGAGTCAGAAATAAAAGAAACTGAAAAGGTTATATTTATTACTTTTTTTAACCTTGTCTATATTTTTTAAAACTTTTATTTTAAACCTAAGTTGTTACTGAATTCTAATCAAAGACGAACTTATGAAAGACCAAATAGTATACAGATAGGTTACCAAATACACCTCCAGTTTCTATAATTTTGAAGTATTCTCCCTTTATATCTCCTTTTCCTTAATAATATTTCACAAGACAAGCTTTTACAGAATTATCAGCATTTTTGTGGTCATAAATAGTATTTCTCGGATAAAATCTTCTACAATCCCCCCAAAAAATGTTTAAGTTTTAACCACTTGAATAATATAGCATTCCTGAAAAGTAATTCTTCCTGCTCTCTTAAAACAGATTATATTGCAAGAAGATAAAGTATTTGTGCTTGCTGTTGGTCTGGAATTACTTTGCAAGGTAAGACTTTGTCCAAAAGCACAACAGCATCTCAATTTAAAATGGACTTTTTAAGAAAATCACTACTGTTGCCAATCCTAGACTAAGTTTCTATGTTTATGTAGCTATTTACACAACTTTGACCTTCTCAGATTAGCTTATTAATAATTTCTTCTTTTATTTCTCTGGCAAAAGAGTATGTATTACTACTTAATTTTTGAAGAGTTCAAAATCACTATTCTCAGATTTATCTATCTAATAATAATGGCCAATCTTCGCGAACGAAGATTTGGGCAGGGCTCTCCCCATGTGGGTGTGCCCTTCCAGCCTGCACAGTGGATTTTTTAGGTGAGGCACAGCGTGCGCAGAACTGGCCCCACCATTTAAGTCCTAAGGTCCATTTGCCATGGCCGAGCGAGCTTGGACAGTGACAGTGAAGTCCTCGGGACTGTCACAGCACCCGGTACTAACCGGGGCTGACCATGCTGAGCATCCGAGATCTGACGGGATGGGATGGCAGGGAGGCATTGAACTGCCAGGGGACGGTCCCCACTGAGACTCCAACTCCCGACCTTGGGATTCAGAGACCGGAGTGGTCTCCATTACACCATGGGACCGCCCTTTATCTATCTATGTCAATAATATATTAATAATTTTTACATTTTCAAGTGTCCTTGCCAAATACTTTGTTTTCTCTGTTCAAGTATTTAAAATCCCCTGAAAAACTTGTCTTTTTGCTATTGATCCTGCTCAGAATTGTTTAATGGGTTTACTATCAAACCACATAATTGACTACAAAAGTTTTCTTGGGTTTTTTAGATGGGGAGGTTCCTCATAAACAACCTAAGAGTACTTTTTTTTTTCCTCTTAGTTCATTCTCTAAAATTAGTTTAGAAAAAAATTTTGATATTCTTATTTTGCTGATGCAGATGGATTTACTCTGTCCTATATGATGCTGAAGACCCTTAAGGAAAGACTCATAGTCTTTTTTTGGTTCTTCAGCTGAAATTATTATTAATAGCATTTCAGTATCATTTCAAACTATATAAAATTAATGGAAATGAGTTTTAGAGTTCTTAATTATAGAAACCTTATGAACTTGGCATTTTATTAAATATATCTGTTAATCACTGTTCTCTTGCCCTGTGATTAGTCAGCTAACAACCATAGCTCAATGTAAAAACAACTTGGTCTGTGAAATACTTGGCATTTACATTTTAACTCATCAGAAGACTAAAATAATTATAATTTTAAAGCATTTCAACAGAACTTTTTGTAGATAAGACTGTCTCCTTCAATTAGACAGTATTCAATGTAAAGATCAAACACAAGTCTAGACACAGCATTTATTTATATATATTTTCTCTAATTGTAGTGAACAAAAGTGTAGTGTTATATAAACACAGGGCTGACTTTAATGTGAATTAACAGTGATCTGAAAGGTAGGAGGCTGATAGGAAGAGCTGACAAATGTGAAAGTAAGATGGAAGAACTGGAGAGATTTAATTTCCTACCAAACAATTAATCCCAAGCTGTGTAAACTTGCTTACACTAATACTTTATAAAAATCAAACTAAAAAATAGAAGATTTATCATTTCAGCGCAAGTGTCAATAAGTGAAGTCCATATATTTACCCCGGCCAGCAGCCTTCACAGAAAGATATCTCTGTTTGGTCTTGCTTTCATCAGCACCAACTGCAGTTAACATATATTTTTTATCAACTTGTATCCTTTATGAACCAAAGTGTATTAATGGAATATATAAAATAAAGGCTTACAACCCAATTTTATAGAAATGTCTCCTTTTTTTGGAGACTAATTCTGATTTTGTGATTCTGTGCAGGAAAAATTTTCACTCTGGTCCATTACTTACAGTGTTGGTTATACAGCAATGCATATGGAAAACGTGTCGGGGGGGGTTTCTTCATAACAAAATTTGCTTTTATTATATAAATAATGTTATATTTTATAAGCTGATTGCTGCTACACAGACAATAAAAAATATACTGAGAGGGGTTGCAGACTCTGAGTCCCAGCACCAAGTGGTGATTCAGTATTGCCAAGACTTTAGGAATGCCATAACTTTGTCCAGAAGAGCCAATTAACTTAAAATTGGCCAGATCTAGGATCAGTGATAGAAATTTGGGCCTGAATTACATTTGACTATAGGAGATAAAAGTATTGCTTGATTACTGTGTTTGAAAAGTGTGGTCATGTAATTTAGTACATCTGTTGAAAAAATACTATCTATGAAGGTTAAAGATAAATCATATCTTCAAATAGTCGTGGTTGTGATTCATTGGGAAGAACATGTGGGGGTATGGTCCTTCAGAGAAGTACATATAAAGTTACTGCTAGAAGACAAAATCATAAATTCTTTCTCCCTGAAGCTTACAAAGTGGGATTCTTTTAGGTAAATCTCTTATCAGCAAGGGTATCACACTGAAGTAGAGAAAACTTTTAAAGTATATGGAGAGTGATTTATTCAGCATAAATTTCAAACAGATTTTTTTCAGATAAATAATTCAGTCAACTACATATATTTAGCAACAAAACAAAAAGCTTTATCCTAATGCTTTGTAAATAATTAAACAGTCTGATTTCAGTTGAAAGGAAAAATCTTTTCTACCAAAATGAGGCATCATTTGATATTAAACATATTTTGGAATGGGATCATTAGACAACTATAGTGCTTCTTGATCACCTGACTGAAAGGTTTTCTACTCTGAGATGCTGAGATGTAAAAGAATTGCCCAGTTTTAATGGGAAATGTGTCTGAAAATTACTGTCGTATAAAACAAAAGGAATTTTTTCAATGTAAATCTTATAGGCTGCTTAGTTTATACAGCCAGTATCTGAGAAAACATGAGCGCTTTCACATGTGCCTCTGCACATGTTCACATTTGCAGACTTAGCTTTGTAAAAGTGTATGAGTTAAAGTTCAATTTATTTTCTACTGTATGTAGACTTACAAGATATGTCCACATGAAAAACAAACTTAGCAAATGATTTACACAAGCTGAAGGTTATGCAATTTACTCATCAGGATAAACTTAAAGAACTTAAACCCACCCAGATGGAATACCAAGTTAACAATGTGATGTTTTCCTGGTAGAATGGTTAGGATCTCCTGGCTAATAGTTTTGTCATTTCATCAAAAACTTGATGCTATGTCACAGATAAGTGGCTTGTTTGTTCATTTCAATTTTATTTTTATAACATATTCCTCAACAATATTTTTAAAATCATACTGTTATCCTTCTATATTAATGGTGGCACAGTATTTCAAATTTTATCCTTACTTTTCTGGGTTTAATTTTGTTCTGTCATCTCTGAGTGCTGTGGTTAGCTTTGGGGTTTTTTTCCTCTGTCAAAGAAGTTTTCGTGAAATCCTTCATACAAATCCTTCTTTGTATGAAGATTCCCGTCAGGCCAAATTTGGACCCAACTGAAATCAATATATATAATATTACTTTCCTAATTTGAATACAAAATAAAAATTAAGAGAAATATTTTATTTTTCTCCAAGACCTGAGATCTAGTCAGTGGCATACTAGTTTAGCTGATAGATCTGTTTTACTAACCTGATAGAGGGATTTTCAGATAATACATGATATTAAAGAGAAATTCTTTCTATGACAGAGTTTTGACAGTAGGCAGAAAAAATGGCTAGAGAAACTTCTAGTTCCTACTTGCAACTTGCTTCGTTTTTTCTCCTGGAGATGCTCTCTCTATATATAGATTCTGATGTGATCTAGTAGTGCATTAGAAAATTTTGAATGTCATCAATGTGTGTTACAGTAGTAAAATAAAAGCTGTATAAAATTATTTGCTATAGTAAAGTACATTTTTCGAAGAAATGTGAAATCCTGAAATGTTGTTGATTGTTGCTTCTGATACCTATTATTTTTCTAACATAAAATTAAGTTTTTAGGCAAGTAGGCAAAAAAGAATTTTACTGCTCAAGTAAAGGATACCTTCCAATCCCTTCATTTTGACAAGTAAGGTATTCTACAGTGAATTGATAAAGTAAAGTACTCAAACCATTTAGATCATTCTCAACTAAATTTAAAGTTCAAGTGATTAATCAATAATGTAGTAATAGAATTTTAGATGTAAGCTAGACCAATATGGATTTTGTAGCATTAGTGTCATTATGTATTAGAGTGAACATTCACCTTAACCTGTGCATTAAAGCATTTTTCTTTATAATATATGTATATCCCAGTAAGTCTTGTTACTTATAGAATCTTATCCATAGGAAGACAAATGCTCTAAAGCAATGAATGATTCGTGAGGGTTAGTTAATCTCTGCAGCATGATTTATAATCCCATCTTGAGTAGTCAGAGACAATATCCCTAGGTCCTGAGCAAGGAAGAAATGCAGTGATATTTCATTTTTAACTCTCTTCATTTCTGGAGCTGGTACAGAGTCTTCTTACAGTCTCATTTACATTTTTCTTTGTATGAATTGAAGTACAAAGCAGTGAAACTATTACAGTGGAACAGATTTTCTACAGCAAGAAAGAGGTTACTTAACCAGATTTCCACTAGCAGTTTATAAGACTAGTCTGTGCTATATCTGCTTGTTGAATGGTTTATACTCTTATTTCACAATTGGTTTGCAAGTTGTATTGTTCTACTTGTAGATAGAAAGTTGTGTTATTATTCTGATATTGAAATAATCAAGTCTAAACTGTAGTTGGTTACTTTTCATTTTCAGTGGAGCTCTCTGTGGTGGTTGACCCCAGCTGACAAGATGCCCACTCAGGTGCTCTCCTCAACAGGACAAGGAGAGGAAGTAAAATGGAAAAAACTCATGGATTGAAATAAAGACAGGGACATCCCTTTACTACTTACTGTTATGGGCAAAACACACTCAACCTGGGGAAAAAATAATTTAACTTATTAGTAATTAAAATAGAGTAGGATGGTGAGGCTGGAGTCAAACACACTGACCAGATTCTTTTGGATATCCTTTTTGTGAAGAATACAATGTTTAATACTGAATATACCTATTCTGAGTTATTTTATGTTACACAGAATTTTTCCAGAATGATGCAAAGTATAATGAAGACACATCACTTGCAAGTTACACTTATCAAAATGCAGCAATAGGAATACACAGTTCAAACACATGCCAGTGTATTTCCTATTGCTGGTCTCTGTGATACATTCACTGCCATGATACTGGGCATCCCCACTTGCCAGAAGGGAATATAAGGCCTGCAATCAGCTCAAGACAGTTGCTGTCTTCAAAATTATTTTGCTGGTTGTCTGTTTTTTGTACTCTGTGGTGCTCCAAAGTAGTGTTTCCCCTATACTGATCTGACTAACTCAGGGAGGCGCTGGCACCTCCAGATAATCCATGCAATTGTGGATTGCTGTTACCTAAAACAAAGTTTACTCTTTGTTCCCTTTGTTTTGACATAGAGTCAGCTTCTTTGCATTATCCTCTGAGAGCTTTATGAGCACACCCTCTCCTGCCCGTGTCTGACGGATTCAGCCAGGCCTTTCAGGAAGACCACTCGAGCCTACTGGAACCATCCATATCTGGCATGGGGCAAAACCAGCTGCTCCACCACTGGGCTGTGTGACAACATAAAATGTCCACTCTTCTCAGTTACATCATGCACCATACAATAGTGTAAATAGGTGATTGCTTTACTCACTTTAATTCTACCATTAGGCAATTAATCATGAATTGCAGTGAATTATATTTGGTTTCACTCAACTGTGCATATAAATGTATCGCTCACTAGGTTGGACCTTACTCTACAAGTTCACATCCCTCACTTGTGCAAGGTGCCTATAAACCACATTGTGCAGGTGCATAGATCTGTCTGAAAGATACAAAAAAGAAGATCTCCCTAAGGAAGTATTCACTCAACTGTCTGGTAGAAGCCGAGTGATTTGACAGTTACATAAATATGATTTGTTGATCTGTGATTTACTTCTTGTGCTTAATTCCCTTACCCATTTATTTTCCTCTCTAGCAGTCAGTCTGTCTGTACTGGAATTGAGACGCTTCTAAATAGGGAACATTGCTCATCTGATTTTGTAACTTTATACTGAAATAGAAATGTATTGAATACCAACTGTATTCAAAATTAACACCAACAATAATTAAAAGCCTTAAGGGAGAGTATCTCCTTTCCAGTGTGCTCAACATCTTCTGTTATAAGGCAACAGGTGCACACACTACTTCTGAGCTCATAATCAGCAAACTTTGACTCCTGCTTGGTTTTAAACAGCTGCACCACTGCAGAAGGGTGAAACAGCTTCCAGCTGTCTCTCACAGCTATGTATGGCAGCTGTGTTCAGGCAGGGTTGTTCTTGCTCAAACCTGCTCAGGAGCTGTAGAACAAGATGATCTGAATTTGGCTCTGTCATCATGTTGAACTTGCTTAAAGCCACTACTGCTGTGTCAAGGAAGGCATGTACTAGAACTATACAATTTCATGTGTGGCTCAAAGAATGCTTTGTCTACGAGTTACAACCTTCTCATAAAAATACACATATGTGTTTTAACATAGCCAGAATATACTCTGTCTCCAAACACTGCTGTGCTTTAAAGCACAAATATTTAATTCAAGTTAGTGTTAGTTCAAGCACCATTTTCTATTGCTTGGTAAATACATGTTTGTTGTGAACGGTTTGTCATTAGGTATCTTCTGTAAGATAATGCATTTTCTGTTTATGGACTCAGTTGATTCTGGATCCTTAATCATTGCATTAACTTTAGTGGGAGAGGTATCAGATGTGTGGCAGTGTACTTGTATCTCCACTAGAGATAGAGGCAAAAATCTTCGAAGTTTCTGTAACAAGTGTGTATGCAGTTGTTTGCCTTTCATAACCATAATTTGCTCCAGGCACCTATGGAAATTAAATGTCAAAACAGATATTTAGTCATAGGTGAACAAAATGTTACCTATAGTATTTTCATTTTTCCGATATGTCATGTTTATATGGTTGTATGAATTTTATGTTCAACTGTGTTATTGAATGTTCACACAGTAATGAGGTAATGCATGTGGATGAAAAGCTTGTGTAGGTAGCCTTCATTAATTTACAAATATCAATTTATCTCTTTGTATGGATGACTTATACTACCATTGCGGAAAACAGATTCTTTTACATAACCCACTGAAACTTGAAATAATGAGACATCCAAGAATATGATTTGTTACTATTGTTGCTCTTGAGGTTAATATTTCCAGTTAGATCTGGAAGGCTAAGGTTGTGGTACATTAAAAAATACACAATTTAAAAACTTATTTGAGTCTTCTCCATGTTGTTGATACTTTTAATGGAGAAAAAGTCAAGAAGTAAACCTTTCTCAGAGTTACACAATTTTAATATCTCATATGAGTGAAGGCTATGCTGTTGACATCTATGAGATACTGATTAAATAAGAACATACAAAGCATTTTTAAAGGTTTTTGGTTGGTTTTTTTAATTTACTGTAAAATTAACACCATTCTACATTAATAGGATGCAGACTCTCCAAGTTTAAAAGTCATAGAGTATGGTTTACTTTGAAGATTAATTTTTATTAGCATAATACAAATATGATATGTAGATTCATTTGGGGAGTTTGGTTTTAATAGTTGTTCTATTTTTTTTTTTTTAATGAACTACCTTTATCCTACTGTTAATAACTACAATATAAACTGAATATCTGACATGAGTAAATTACATCAGCAAAAAGAACTACTAATAGTCTAATAGTCTCTGTCCTAAGGAAGTCACATTAATTCCCTCAGCCTAAGTCTGATCTTCATACAGAGCAGTGTAATAAGAATTATTTTGATAGCTTGAGCTTCCACTATGAATCATTGCCTAAGTGAAATTCTAGTCACTAATCACTGAACCATTCACTGTGCAGGTTGCATATGGCTTTGTTAGCAATTACATTTATTTTAATTTGAAAGAATTACTTGGAAAAAACTGTTCACTGAAGATTCAAACAGACCAGAGCAATTAAGCATTAGTTGCCAAAGGCCTTCAGTTAAAATTATGGGATGATACTTCTACCATAAATGTTCATCTACATTATCCCGATCTCTGGAGACCCCTCCTAAAAACATTCACAATTTCTCACTAATACCAGTATGAGAATGTAGTAATTATTAAA
>VWZD01002282.1:38548-49592 GCA_013396695.1 Sakesphorus luctuosus | reverse complement strand
GGCCCTAAGTTCACTAAGCTTTGTTCTGACGTTAAAACATGGAGGGCCTTAAGAAGTTATTTCTTCTAGGCACTCTAGTAGTAGAGATCCCACATGATCTCATCATATTTCATCTGATGGAGTCCCTAAGCAAGGGCAAGTAACTATAATGTCTGCCATTATTAATTGTGACTCCCTCAGTATAAGTACAAGACAACTTTGACTACCATAAATTATTGCTTCTCCAAATTTACAGAATCAATCCTAATATATTTATAAATAGACATACTGGACTTAGAGATCCCTTGATTAATTGTCCCTTGGTGTCCCATTAAAACAGCTATTTTTTAACACCATGAAAAAATATGAAGGCAGACTGAACTTACTGGAGTCAGAAGGAGGTAATAATAGGATATTTAAGTATTTAGTTTTATCAGTAACAGCTCGTACAGCTTTAACCATTGTTAAACTCCCAGTTTAAGAATTTTGGTCCAAAAAACATTGGTTCTAAGCCTTTGTAATATATGCTGGGTTTGTCTAGCATAATTTTCCTCACTGTGATTAGTATGGGACTGTGTTTTGGATTTATGCTGAACACAGGGTTAATATAGAGATGTTTTTGTTATTTCTGGGAAGTGCTTACACAGAGCCAAGGCCTTTCCTTCTTTTTGTACTGCCACACTGGCAAGGAGACTGGGGGTGAATGGGAGGTTTAGAGAAGATACAGCCAGGAGAGGTGACCTATGCTGATTAAAGGGATATTCCAGACCATAAAACATCATGATCAGTATATAAAATGGGGAAAAGGAGGAAGGGAGGAATGTTTGGAGTGATGACATTTGTCTTCCTGAGCCGCTGTTATGTGTGATAGGGTCCATTCAGTAAATTCAGCTCTGCTGGAGATGGCTGAACACCTGCCTGCCCATGCGAAGCAGTGAATTATTTCTTTGTTTTGTTTTGCTTCGCTTGTGGATGAAGCTTTTGCTTTTCTTATTAAACTGTCTTTATTTCAACTCATGAGTTTTCTAGCTTTTACCCTTCCAGTCCTGCTGGTGGGAGAGTGAATGTCTGTCTGAGTGAGGCTTGGCTGATGGTTGGGGTTAAATCATGATAGCACCTTAGTAAGAGCATTGGGCTTTTGCATGATCAGTGCAAAGGGCATTCTGGTTTTGCTTCCAGTAATTCTATAAGTGGTATAGAGCCACAGACTAGAGGTATGAGGTGTCATCTTTGACTGAAAGCATTAGGAACTATCACTATTTTATTTGTAGAATATAGAAGCAAATTTTAAGTTCTGATTCTAATTTGCATTCAAACAAATGAAAGTAAGAGGAGTTTAACTTATAATTAGCAATTGCTCTACAATGATGAAGTGGAAAATGTGGCTAAAATTGCATTTTAAAAATGTAGATTAGCTATGAATCTTGAAATAGTAATATATGTGGTCTGTACATTGAAGAATTTGTTTTTTATTCCCAGTTATAAGATGAAGAAAACTTGAGATATGCACTTTCAGGGGAAAAATTATAAATTAGAAAGCCATCTATTTAGAAATTATTGGCCAAAAGTACATTAGTGATGCATTGAATAGCATTCAGAGAGATTATAAATTCAGTAATTGAAACACAAATTATGCATGCTTATTATTTATGAAATTTTAAGTATTGCTTTTCATCAGAAAATGTAAATGGCATTTAAAACAATTAATTATTCAGACTGGCATAAATGGAAAAGCTAGCAAAGCACTCTACTGTCCCCGAAGTGAAACTAAATAAATTGAGAAGCCTAATTTCTTATGCTGTTTAGGCTTAATGCAGTAGTCTAAATTCTTTGGCTGAAGAACTATATGTAATTCTGAAGTGTGCAAAGTACATCATAATGTGTGCTCTTGTTTATAATAAAGAATTCTTATAAAGAATTTTTTAAATTTATTTGTATTGGATCATCAAGGCATTTTACCCTTTTTTCTTCTCTTAGAAGGCACTTTGTTTTAACATAGTGTTAGAAAATGGGGAGTGGAAAGAGATTATCACTGTCTTTGAAGCAAATTTATCATTATCTCTTTTCCTCTCTCCCTTTTCCCTTTCTGAAATACAGATACTAAAGAGGATGTGAAATTGAAGAACAAATAGCATTTGACACCTTTTGATAACACGTACCTTTAAATAGCTCTTAATACCAACATAGTGAGAAGGGAGGTTTAGGCCCCATATATTAACATTTCTAGGAATATATCACGATTGTTGTTATTTAAAGTGATTTTCTAAAGATTTTAAGACTAATTGTCCTAAAAAGCTTTAGAGTTCTTTTGCCTTGAATCTATACCATTGTAATTTTTATATTTTTCTTCCTCAGGGCATGTAAAATATCTATAGAGTTCAAGAAAGTCAGGGAAATGATCTTAGTTAGTCATCAGAGGATTTAATGTAATATTGCATAGACAGTGACATGAGGATAGTCCAAGAGTTAATCAGATTTATAAATGGGGAAATTAGGAGGATAATGAACTGATAAATCAGTAATAAACCTATTCTAAAGAGTAAGACATTTTTGGCTCTCTTCATTAAGATTTGTATCTCCTAAAGGAAAAGTGATTTCTTAATGCTAAGCCTTCTAGAAGTCACTGTGACCTATTTCTGAGAATAAAATTGAAAAGATAAACTTTCCTTTTAAATTCATCGGTAGGACAGAGAAGTCACAAAGGGAATGTAAACTTATTTTTTGCAGATAGCTCTCATGCTGTTTTACAAAAGGTAAATGAACTAGGGCTGCCACTGATTCAAATATCAAATCTCACTGTAATGGGTGTTCTTGAACTTTCTGGGATACAATAAAAGATTAGTTCTAAAGAAAAGTTTTAATCCTGTAAATGGATACATCACATTAGCAACATGTATGCTAATGTAAGCTCATTGCCTAATTTTTCTAGGATCAAAATATAAATTAATTTTTTTTCCTATTACTTTCCTCATAGAAACCATCAAAGGTGTGTTGAAACTTTATTGAAAAGCACAACCAAAATTTTGCGCTTCTTATGTATGGGAGAGTGTGCTTTGCCACCATATAATTTAGAATAATATCTGTATCTCTCCACAGAAAATTAAAAATTCCTGAGGACCTTAGTAGGCAGGATCAATTTAGAAATATTAGCCTTAATATTTCTAAGTCTAGCTTCAGAATTTTTTTTCTTCACTCCCATCTATGTGTAATATATGTGTGATAATCAGTTTTTGTTTGTTGAGCAGCTCTGCCAATAATGATGGAACCTTGCAAGTAATGATTCAAGAGATCACCTGCAGTGCTGTCTTCCTTATCTTCCTACTGATCTAAGTGCTCAAAGTACTGGTAATTTAAAACTTACTGAAAAAAAAAGTATAGAAATTTATATCATCAACTTAGACAATTTTTGTCCAAAAGAGGTAAAAACCTAGGTGTGGAATATCCATTGAATTTAGAAAAAGGTCTATTGACTGTTTAAGGGGAAATAAAAAAGAATTATGAAAATATTATAATATAACAGTGTATAATGAATTAAAATAAACTATGAAATGATAATAGACTTGTTAATTAATTTTGCAGGTTTATGTTCAGACCAGTTAGGGGCCTGAGCTGTAGACTGATGATTGAAACTAGGTTTCATTCAATATCAAAATTTAAGCAGAAAATCTACTGGACTCTTAAAAATGTATAGTTTTATGAAATAGTCATAGTATATGACAAGTATGTATTTTCAGTGGAGTTAAAAAAAGGAAATGTATGTCTTTTTCATATGCTTTCAAGACAGGTTTTATTGTGACCCTGGACTAATTTCTATAATTTGAATCTGCAGTAAAAGAGCAAAACACTTGGTGGCTAAAGAATGATGTTGATATTTGAATGCCAAAGAAATGTCCTTTGTTTTCCAGTTTTAATGAATGAATTTTAAATAATAAAAAGAAAAAAATTACCTGATCTTCACTTCTTGATTACCTTTTTCCCCCCATCATCATTATTGCATATTTACTAGTTTAGGTTTTCCTAACAGTGAAAGTAAATTTTCTACTTACTTCTGGAAGTTTTTTGCTATATTGTTCTCCATGTTGTTCAATAAGATGATTATTTTATCTATCAAAATGTTCTCATTTCTTTGTAATTTCATACTCTGTCCCCTGTTTACCTTTAAATTTCTTTCTCTTGCCCCATGAGTGCTCAAGTTAAGAAATTTTGTAACTCCTAGTTTACTGTAAAAACACGTCGAGTATTGGAAAAAAAAATTGCTTATCTCTTATCAAAGTCTTAGTAGAGATTTATGAGATATGTGACTAAATGATGTAGACAAAATTATGGACAAATAGGCTTGGAAAACACAGATCTTTCATGGATCTTTGTTTTTACGTCGATGACATTTCTTAATAAATTTGACTGGATTTATTTCCAAGATTCTTGTTTTCTGCTTACCTACCCAGCCTCCATTGCTCTTTAATCTCTGAGTACTTGAACCCAAGTGGTACCACAGGCAACTTGCAACAAAACAACTAAAGGGCAGTGAGAGACATGCTGGAGAAACACAGTAGTGTTGCTGCAGATGCATACACAACCTCATATAATGCTAGAGGAAGGAGTGGGCAGTAATTTGGTGTCTACTTTCCTTTTAGTTCTGCTCCTCTTTTTCCATAAACCTGTCCCTATTTAATGAGAGGGTTTACAAGCCAGTTATAATACCAAAGCATGAGGCAGTCCAACACAGAAGAAAAGGAACAGTATAAGGGTCTTCCTGTCACACAGCTAGTTCCATTCTCCAATCTGTATATGTACTATGTGGAACTGATGTCTTATGTGATAAGAGAGCTCCTTCTGGAGAGTTAGCTTACTGCTTCTCCAGCCTATAAACTTTCCTGAGAAAATTATATAAATTATGTATGAGTTTATATCCAGGAAGTCAATATTATTGCTATTGGAACTGTAGCAAGAGGATTAAGTCAGTGTGTCAATACAGAGAGATGAGAGGCACTTGGTAAAATTATCAAGGCATCAGACCTCATCACTATTTCCATGTGAATAGATAACATCTAGCTGATGTTTCATATGAACTGCCATATAGGAGTGTATTTTGTCATTCTTATTCCACATGATATCTGAGGAAAATTCACAGTTGTTTGGCTTTTTCTTCATCAAGAAGTTTAAAAACAAAACAAAACAAAAGTAAACCAAAACACACCCCACCTACCTTTTGGTGAGATTTGAGTGCTGGAAAGACCTAACCCTTCCAAGACAGTATTGTGAAACATATAAGCAGTTTCTGGAAGCCAGTGGAAATACTTGTTATATTCCTTTCTTGCCAGGAACACGTGTATGTGGCTGTATATACTCAGCCACTCTCAACCTACACTTCCTTTCTTTCATTTCCTAAAGCAACTTTCAGGATAGGAACTAGCAGAAGAACTTACTGTTTGTACATGGATGTCTGTCAGAACAAGACAGGGCAGTATCCAGCAACCAATGTAAAACACTTGTGGTTATCTGTCTTTATATTGGGAGCACATAAGCTGGATGTGAAAGCATTTAGACATAGTGGAAACAGAAGATTTGAGGTAGATTTTATGTTTGGGGAGAAGAGATGGAACAGAAGTGATGAAAACAGCTCGGATCTTACCAGTAAGGTTGTATTATGTAGTGCAGTTTTACTGAATACCTAAAAATGGTAATTTTGCAATGATTCTCTACATAGAGTTCTCTCACACTTTCACTGGAAGTGAATAATTTGCCATTTTAAGGAGGAAAAAAATGTGGGAACAAAGACTTGTCCTCAGCTGCAGGTGCCATCGTGAATGTCAAATGCTGTGGGTCTCATTTCCTCAGCTAATAAAGGAATAATGTTCAACTTCTTAACAACACTGTTGATGTTTACTTTGTTGATTGAATAAAGCTTCTAAGTATCCTCTAACAAAAGGTGTTCCTGAAATGAGTACAGTTAGTTATGGATGTAGGAGAAGCATAGGGATTTGGAAACTCAAATTAGTTCTGGTCTGTACTAGACATTAGTTTTGGTCTGGCTCAAATATTCGGTATTATTGTACCTATACTTCAAAGCTAAGATAAAATTCCTGATCTTTGTTCTAATAAAAGCCATTCACTGCTGAACTGTGTGCACACTGACACATTCCTCATTCCCTGGAGTTTGAGCTCCATCAGAAGATTTTAAAAGGCTTTTTCACTTTGGGGTTCTTTGCAAAATAAAATCCATGGGGTTAAATCCATGGAGTGAATTAATAAAACTATGTGTTTCTTTCAAATTAGAGTGTCTGGAAAGGAGGGTGGAGTGCCAACTTACATTTTTGTTTTATTCTGTAAGATATGAATTAGAATTTATCAAAGTTTTCCCACTATCTGAACAGACAGAATCACACAATCTGCAAATATTAAAGAGCAGATGCTGCTTTTTCTACAGTCCACTTAAGAGCATAAACCAGTTGTACTGTAGGAAAGGTGTTAATCTTTTTACCATGTATCACACAAATTAAGGTCTTTAAACATAAAGAACTTTGTTGCTTATCCCAAATAGAATTTTCTTTTCCTCACAGACCTTAGTAAAAATCTCATGGCATTGGTTTTAATTGAATAAATCCATAAGGGTTCTCATAGATATCTCATCATTTGCCAAGTACTTCACTTTTTCAGCCAGGGAATTCACAGGGATTCTGTATTTCTAAAGTTATTACACCTGGGGCTAGAAAGGCTGTTGGGATCAAGAAAAAGCCCAGCTAATAAAAATGCGTGCCAACCTTACAGAGAGTGTTTTTTAGGCTGAGGTTCATCAAGGTCTCCATGGTGCAAGAGTTCAGTACTCTGCAAGCAAGAGACGGGTTTGAATCAGGGAAAGAAAGAAATGCTAAATTCTCGTACTTCTCCAGGGTGGCAACTGTCCCTGAAAATGCCTGCTTACCTCACAGGTTAGGCTGAAATAAGGTAGCTTAAATTTTTACCCAAGACATGATTGATCAAAATTGAAATCCTCTTAGCTGCAAAAACATTCTACACCATATTTCCAATGCAGTCATATTTATTAAGAAGAGAATTGTGTCCGTAGGTTTTTATGTTTCCATTTCATACAGTTAATGTACTTCTTTAAGAAACATTTTATTGTGATGACAAACTGAAAATAACTAAAAGGAAAAAATATAATGAAAATTATCCTTACTCAGAGGAAATCTAAAATACATGCACTTTATAATCTCATTGCATTTGTTGTTTCAAATTATGTAAATATTCTATTGTCTGACTTCAGATATATTTGCATGTTTAAATTACTCATTCTTCACAGTTCACCTTAGGGGAATCAGAAGTTGCAATTAAGGAAACAGAAAGTAAAATACACACAAAAATATATAAAGTTCCAAGTTTAAATCTAGAGTAAATGCTCTGGAAATTTGAGCATCTCAGTCATATAAATTACTAATATATATATTTTAGTAGTTCTTTGAAAAGTGTACTCTTTATCGACATAAACATATTTTTAAAAGGAATAATAATAAAAATATTTAGCAGTCTATTTGATGGTTATCAGTGAAATTAATGTGTGGAGTTCTTTGTAACAAGACAAAATTAATTCTTCTCATGAGGTTATTACTTAAAAAGTGTATTTTATTGACAATGGTGTTAGTCACTAATATGTAAAAAATTGTCCATTGCAGGAAGAAAAAGGTTATTTGACTACACTTCCAAGTATGAACATTTAAAAAGGAAAAAAAAAAAAGAAAGAAAAAGAAAGAAACCTACAACCACCTCAAATATATGTTAATAAAATATAAAGGTTAAGAACTATTATCGGAAGCCAAGAATAAATAGCTAGAACCTATATTTCATGATTTGGGGAGCCCTCCTAGTGTGCTCACATGTTTTCAGACAGCAGAGAACCTTCTTGCAATTTGTAGTTGGATTTGACACAGAAATTTATTTCTCACATTAGTTTACATGGGGCTCAGTCTCACACAAAGGGGGGAATGCAGCAGTGGAGACATGGAGACAGTGTTGGGCATAAGGCTTTGGCAGCATTTAAGGATCTAAAGCAACTGTTTCCTGTGCATGTCTACAGTACTGTATAAATTTTACATGGCATCAAAGTAATGCCTCAGGCAGGGCTATTAAAAAAAATAAAATCCAACAGGATTTCAACAGCAGATTTTTACATCTGAAAGTTTAAATTGGTACCAAAACATCTACATTTACTGCCATCTGGTAGAATTTAACTCATTCACATATATACTAAACTGGCTTTTTAATTAAAGCCTTCATTTACCCCACAGGCTACTTTCAGAGGTAACATAGTACAGTTTGATATTGCACTCTTACAGAAAGCTGTTTCATATTAGTCTAACCTCCAATGAACCTAAATATTCAGCTTGCAGTGTGTATTTCTGGAGCATATTTCCAATTACTATTTGTCCCTGGACACAAAATGTTGAAGAGGAAATCAGAAGAAGAATTTTAACAACTTTAAAATTAGTGCCACTTGTACTGACATCATAATTGACAGTCATGGGTATTCATATGTAAGCATACACTCCATGTCACTAGACTTTATCTCAAAGTACCTCAGTTAGTTGTGTCTCAAAGGCTTTGTCTGCAGATATGTTATGAATTGGAGTTTTTTTTCTTAATTGAAGGGAAGGAGAAATTCTCATATGTAGGTGTAGAGAATCCATACAACATTTTAGCAAGCAAACTAAAACAACTCATGTACAAAGGAGGTCATCTGCATTTAGGGGTGTTAAAGGGAAGCTTCTGTAGTTTTGAGATGGATCATGTGCACCTCATTTACTGCTGGGGTTTCAGCCACACTGTGCAAACTTCTTACAATCTAAAAAAGATTTGATTTTTCCACTTCCCAGTGAAAAAAGTGTCATATCAGTTATGTCAAACTCGGAGTAGGTGACAGTCACGGAGATTTGTAAGATTTTTAGCCAGTTAATATAATTGCGGTTTTATAGTAATTTCCCAGATGTTAACCAGGACATATGAATAAATTCCTCCATTTAGCATCCAAATAACACTCAGAAAAGAAGGGAGAAAAAAAATCGGAATAATTGATTAGGCATGCAAAGTTATTTTCAGCAAAAGTAGCTTGTCAGGTAGTGCTAATGCAAGCTATGCTTGACCTAGAGATGTTCTAATTTATTTCAGTAAAACTGAAACCAATTTTCATGCTTTTTTTCCTCTCTCTTTTTCAACTTATCAGAGCTTCATCTGAAACAATGGGGAAGAAAAAACCCACAATTTTGTACATGAAACAGAACTGTGTACTGTATTTTCAGTCTTACCATTCAGCAAGTCAGAGAGATTAGTTTTTCAGCCAACTGAAACATTGATTTTCATTTAAATCTTAATCTCAGCAGTGTTTTCCTATGTCATTGGTATTTGTGTTCTACAGCAGGGAATTAATGGCCACAGAATAGAAAAGGGAGTTAAGATATATTTTGTGTCAGAAAATGTTAAATAATGCAAAGCACCAGATTAGAATACAGATATTTTTGATAATTGATATATTGCCTTCTTCGTCTTGCTAAGTTATAATTCTTTTGATGAAGTATTCATCACCATGCAGAACTGCAGTCTACATGCAGTACTGACTTCTCTTACTAGCTAAATATAATGAATTGTACCTAGCTTCATATCCCTGTTATTTAAAGTTCTGGATAAGTAATGAAAAGTATTCTTTTTTACCTTAAATTTCATAAAAGTGAAGCATGAGGAAACTTTTTGTGAGTTTCAGGAGACAATTATTCTAATGTCTTTTCAGGTGCTATATGGGAAGTAACTAATAGTGATGAAGACTCTTTTACTGAATACTAGGAAGAGTCTGATTTGAATATGTTTTCTGGATAACTGATGTTAATATGTGTTTTTCCTCAAACTGTCTTTTCTACAGGAGCTATTTAGGGAGAGGTGGGAAAAGGGGGTCTAGAAAAATGAGATAAAAAGATAGCATACTTAAAAATAAAAAAGAGTTTTCCGGAAAACAGCAGCATAGGGACACAGACCATTTGCTCGCTTGTTTTTTAAACAAAGGGTACTTTTTCTAATACAGCATTTAGCTCTATATAATACTTTTTATAATAGAGCATGCAGCTCTGTAAATGTCATTAGTTTGAAACTTAAGGAATTATTGAACATAGTCTTAACGCAACAAAAACATCCATTGATTTTCCTAATAGTAGTATCCCATGTATAGACTGGACAAGGTGCTTTAAAAATCTGTTTACAAACAAACAAAAAACCAAACAAACCACCTTTGTTTGTTTGTTTGTTTTAGATTTAGTGAAAAAAGTAAGTGTCCCAAATCCAAACAGTAAAAGATTTTTGGGTAGTCAGTTATGTTTTCTGTCCTTCTCCATATAATAATTCCTTCAAAATGTATATAGCCTTTTAATTTCTACCTTTGCACTCCTCCTTTTACAAGTCAAGAACGCAGAATGCACAGCTGCCTTGTATAAATGCAGCTGATCTCTACCTGAATAGACATTTAGATCTCCACCTAAACAGACATTTAGATCTCCATAGAAAGTTACTTATTTTCATGTAGTTCCAAAAAACCAAGGCAATGTTTCTAAAGAAACACTAGTATGTATAAAAAATAAAAGAGAAAAGAAATGCCATATATCACCCCACTCCTAAAAAAAACCAAACCAAACCAACCAACCAACCAAAGAAACAAACCCCCCATAAAGCCCAACCCAAATAATTCAAAATGATGTACTGAAAAAAATATTAAATAAACATTAAGAAAGGTAGATGTATGTAGTCTGGTGACATATGAAATTACATTGTAACACTGTTTTGTATAAACAATACATATTGATTTAAGCATATAGTATTAAAAACAGTAGGAGATTGAATGGGTATATTTGTAGTACATGTCAATAGATAATTTCAATTTATTATTTTAATTGAGTTTCCACAAGCTCTAAGTGTAAGCTGGGAATTCCTGATGGTAGCAATAAAAAGAAATCTGACCACACGGAGAAAATTTTCTTTGTGTGCTACATGGCAATTAATTTCAAGTCATATTTGGAGTTTTTGGCATTTATAT
>VWZD01002282.1:14113-36538 GCA_013396695.1 Sakesphorus luctuosus | reverse complement strand
TGTATTTATTGATTATCTAATTGGATCTAGTCATAGTAGGACTGTTAGTTTAAAAGAAAAAAAAGAAATCACTGTGCATTTCTACAGAGGGTTAGTGATTACCTCTAGCAGTGTTTGCAGAGGGTGGGATGATAATGCGTGAAGAGTGACATCCAGCTGATTTCATTTACCTTCTGCAGCTTAAGTAGGTGTAAAAGGCCAAAGAAGCTCAACATACTACTGCTTGATACTGTGATCATGGCTTACACTTGTTTGCACTAAAAACCTGCCTAGCTTTTCCAGCCTGGAGATTACAGTCTCACTATGCTAAAAAGTCTGAAAACTGTCTAAAAGATCGTCCTTGCCATGAGAACCTTTAGAAAGTCAGACACAGTCAAGTACATGGAGGAAAAATAAGAGTATTTTTCCCTGTGATCATCTGGAGTCAGCTACCTCCTGTTTAGCCATTGCTAAGGTCATGATAAGCTTTACATCAGGAAAGGTTTTCATGGAGAGATTTGAAGGAGGAATGAGAAGTGGCTTTACGGAAAGATCTTATAAGATCTTTTCTTACATTCAAAGGGTCTTTTCTCCCTCAGTCCCTGCCTTAAGGTCCATCCACTTGAGAAGTGTGGGAAAAGAGATTGACAGTGAAGGCTAAGGCAAAAAAGTTGTTGAATACCTCAGCCTTCTCTGCATCCATTGTTATGAGTTTGCCAGTCATGTTCATCAGGGGAGAAATACACTTTCTTCTACCATTCTTTTCTGGCCGGCATACATATAGAAACCATTATTATTATTGTCTGCATCCCTTCTGAAGTTCAGCTAAGCTGCACATTGACCTTCCTGTTCCTATCTGTACACAACTGGGCAGCATCTCTATACTATTCCCAGGATACCTGTTCTTGCTTCCACTCTTTATGCATTTCCTTATTGGCCTTTAGTTTGACTACGAAGTCTTCATGTAGCCATACTGCACTTTTGTCTTTCTTTTCTGATTTCTTACATGTGGAGATCAAGAGCTCCTGTACTCTATGAAAAGCATCCTTAAAGGTTTGCTAGCTCGCTTCTGCTCCCTTGCCTCTGAGGGCAGTTTCCTAGTGGATCCTATTGACTAACTTCTTGAACTGGAATTCTGCTTTCCTAACATTCAAGTTCCTGATTTACTTTTTGCCTAACCCATATCCCTCAAGACTGCAAACTCCACCAGTGCATGAACACTGCAGCCCAGCCTACCACCAGTCTTGATGTCCTCAATTAGCTCACTTGTGTTGGTGACCATCAGGCCTGGAATCACATCCTCTCTGGTAGGGCTCTCTATTACTTGGCTTAAGAAGTTATCCTCAATGCATTCCAGGAGTTTCCTGGATTGTCTAGAGTGTTTCAGAGGTTGTAGAGAGGAGCAGCATTTCAGAAGGCACCAAGATAGTGTTACAAGAAAGAAGCAGGAATTGGACAGAGTTTGCTGAAAACAAATGTGTTGTCTTCTGCTGTAGTCACTTTGATCCTTTTGTTACTGTGTGTTTCAATGACTTATCCAATGTAGCACACAAATTTTTATAACAATGTTAGAACCTGCTTCAATAGTGGAGGTCAGAGGCAGCATGTCCACATGGTGCAATAGACTGGGTGGTTTTGATACAAAGCCCTATTATTGTGGTCACAGTGTTGTGTTGCAGCCAGGCTGGATAAACTCTCTGCATTTATTCTTCACTGTTTCTTCTTCAACAGCATGGGTGTATGCAATTAAGGCAAGCTGCTTTATGTGTTTTTCTTTCTAGTCCTGGATTGTAAATTAATTCCTTAACAATCACTGTAACCCTAGAATTTCCAAATATTTGAACTGCATCCTGATGCTGCCTCTATATTCTTTTTAGCCAAGTTCTCTTTCATAGTCTTCTGTTTTTAAAATCTGGATGAATTGAAGGGTCCTGTGCCGAAAGCTACCACAGTACTTTTTAATGAGTCACAACAGCATTATATAGGTATGCAATACAATACAGAAATTATTTTCTTTAAAATTCTTTCAAGCGAGAATGTAATTAGAGGGTCGTAAGAATCCTATGAAGAGGGATACTCCAATATCACCTTAACTGTTCCTAATTATGTGCCACATTATTAAGCCTGACCTACTAAGCCAGCCTCCTGAATACAACATGTTTAAATTGTGTGACACTAGAGACTGCTAGAGACACTATGAGGGAGAATGTATTCCTGCCTATATATACTCCATTTCCCAGCAATAAAGTCTCTTTCTATCTCCAGTCCTTACCGATGGCAGAAGAAGCTGTTTATTTTGAGTACAAAGGAGAATATGTCAGTGTCTTTCTAGGCTTGTTAGGAAAGTGTTTAAGGGGGTTCTCAGAAAGTGTAGTTTACCTGTGATTATATTTCTTAGTAAATTTTGTGTTATTAACCACTTAAACTTTGGACTTTGCACAACTTGCTAAAAGCCATGGGTTGATCAGATCTGGGAGGAGTAATGCTGTCTCTCTTTGAAAGACACTAAGACATCTTCTCCACCCTATTCAAGATATTAGTCTCAACCTGACATCATTGCACTTGTTTCTCAGTGATGTACTTATAAGTTCATTGGAGCCGAAAGGGGTGGGAGGGAGAGCAATATACTTGGGTGGTGGCAGCCTTTTCAAATACATGATTGCAAGGGGGAGGAAAGACAGAGCTTTAATGTCTGAAATGTGAAGTCTGTTGGAGCAAGATACTTTGAAAAGAGTTCAAAAGGAGCCCTCAGTAAGTTTTGCTTCAAATGAGTAACAGTTTAAGGTTTTTCTCTTGATGCTAGTGTGAAAGGCTCATGCCTGTAGATGTTTCAGGAGGCTTTGAATGTTCCCTGCCTACAAAGCAAAAGATTCAAACATCCTCCCTCCCCCTTTCAACCTTCTGCTTTCAAATCCTACAATTTCCTTCTAGGAATCTTTATCCTCTGTGAGGTAAAAATCCTCTACAGGAAATTTCCTAATGCTCCAGTCTGTGAAGCTCTGTATAGAGTGTTTTACAGACATGGGACAGGCCGCTCAGGGGCTCATAAGAGAGCTATATCCCTTAAATGTAAGTAGAGCTAGATTTTATACTTTTTTTTGTTGAATTCTCCCCCTTCCTGATCAATTTCCATTGTTTGGTGGTTTTTTGCTTGTTTGTTTGATTGGGGTTTTTTTTGGTTTTTTTTGTTTGTTTTGTTTTGTTTTGTTTTGTTTTCTGCTATCTTAAGCTTTTAAAACCTGTGACATTTTTCAGTGCCTCTGCCCCTTTTTTCCTCTTTCCTGGTTTTGCAATAATAAAATAAAATAAAACAGGCTGCTGCTGGCTTTTCAGACATAGAAATTGATATGTTATTCATTATGAAAAGAAAAAGGCATGTGTAAAAAACTTTCAGTTATATCTCCTACAATTCTGGGAACCTAATGCCTCCTTCATTCATTTACTATTTGAAAGTATTCTTGAAGTGACAAGCAACTACCAAATGATATTTTTCTATTTCCTCTTAAGTCCATATTTTTTTTCTCTCAGTCTTACAGTTTAATAATGCTAATGCTGTGCAGGGCCTTTTAAGAGTAAGTGTATACTTTTTAAGGCGATGTTGGTATTCTTGGCTGGATGGGGAGGAATAGAGCTCTGATGATCTCTCTTTCCATGTCCCACTTTCCATGCATTTGGATTACACCATCCATCACAGAAATCTCTAATCTTTTCCATAAAAGCTTTAATGTTTAATGCCTGTGGCTGAATACTTTTAATTTACTTTTTCTTTCTAGTCTTTTCTTGAAAAGGATGAGTTTCCCATTGCTAGAGAGAGTACCTTGTAATTGTGTTGCATATTAGAAACGAAAATCATTAATCCCTTAGGACTCTTATTCTCATAAATTTGTAGTACCTGTCTCATGATCTTTAAATAGAGCAGTTTTCTCATTGCTACTAATGACAATGGTGTTAGCATGATAATATAATTGCTGTAGATTCAAGAAACATGAAATGAGTTAAGGGTCCGGAGTTGGTTTCTTTTAAGTTTTAACATGCTCTGTTTTGTTGTCACGTATTTTAATTTTGCTCAGTATTCAGTGGGATATTTTTATTGGTGAAAGTCTTCACCCAAATAAAATGCAATCCATTTTTTTAACAGCTAGGGCAAAAGGAAGAAACACTCAAGAAAAAAATTAACCCTTAACTTTATCTCTTTTTCAGTATGTTCTGTTTTTCTGCTTTGATTAGATTTTGATACATCTTAGAATGCCATGGGGTGAGTTGTGACGAAGCACATAGCAGAATGGATGTGCACTGCTTGCTCTGTAACAAATGCAAAATTTGTTATTAGTGGGTGAGCACTTATAAGAAATGTGAATAAGCAGCACTAGACCCTGAGGGTATGTCTACACTGTGCAGCAGAGCACAGTCCCCAGCTAGGTCCAGGCAGGCTGAAGCATCAACACAGCACATTGCAGCAGCATATGAATGCCGACAGCAAAATGGCTGTGCTGGGTGCTGGCATGGTAGTTCTCAGCAGTACTAATGAGCACCAGTGACTCAGACTGTTCCTCTTAAAACTATGTTTTACTGTCTCTACCCTATTTTCTTCTTTTTGCCGTTTTGTTTGTCTGTTTGTTTTGTTGGTTTACATTGTAGATAGGACGCTTGTGTAGGCCTCATATGGGCAAGTTATTTCATTAACATTTGCATATATATATTGAATGCATATACGTATATTTTAATACAGAACGATAAATATGCTGACTTTATTCCCTGTAAAATATCATCTTGAAAGCAATGTAATGCATTAAAGAAGAGGGTAAAACCCCACCATTCTTAATGCAGTGCATGTACATGTGACTGCAAACAGGCACAACTTGGTTGCACATCGCCTTGTGGTTTCTGTTGCAAAATATAACTTCTCTGGTTTGTTCTTTCATGCAAGACTTCAGGAGCCACTGGTGATACATTAGCAGCTGTATATTGTTGTTATGCACTGATATATATTTTGGTGGTTTGGAACCTTTACAGTATCCATGAGTGATGACTTTTATCTGGTGCACATATATCAAGGTCTCTGAAGCTCTTGCTGACTGTTCACCATTTGTCGCTCCAGCTGCATGCTGTGCACATTACATCAGCCTGCTGAGCTGAACAGAGCTGTTCACCATCACCTGTTTCTTAGCACTCTTGTAGAGCAGGGAGTGGAACTTAAGGATGTTTTGGGAGAGGAAAAGTTACCTTCATGAGGCTCATAACAGAGAAAAATGAAGGAAAAAAATCATCCAAGAAAGAAATTTGTATTAGTGCAAGTGCATCAAATAAACGTTAATGTTCCTCGCAGGAGCAAATGTAATAATCAAGTATCCAAGCTAAAAAAAAAAACATGAGGAAATCATCATCTAAAAATAATGATGTTTAAATACCTATTCATACAAGTTTGGGGATTTTCACATAATTTTTAGTTAATGCCTGTGGTGGGTTTATCTTCGCTGGCTGCCAGATGCCCATCCAGCTGCTCTCTCTCTTCTTCCAGCCTCTCCCCCACCCTTCCACCACCCCCAACAGCACTGAGGAGAGAGTAAGATGGGAAACCTTGTGGGTCAAGATAAAGACACGGAGATCTCTTATCACTTACCATCATGGGAAAAAAATACTTGATCTAGGGAAAATAGTTTGAATTTATTGATAGGTAAAATTGAATTGGATAGTGAGAAACAAAGAAAAATATGAAAAGAACACCTTCCCCTAGCCCTGTCCTTATTCACAGGTCTGCTTGGGATGTATGTACTACTTTTCTATTGAAAAACTAACAGGTAAGGCAAATAATATGTTCCGGCTTGAATGTAGTGATAAGTAAGGACTGGTGACCTTTATTTCACTTGCCTTAAAATCAGATTTCCTAAAACTTATCATAGAAAAAAGCTACTGATGAGAAAGCAGAACAGAGACTGAGGAGAGATACAGGAGTTGCAGGACAGCATGATTCTGTTTCATGTTTTTTTTTCTTGCCAAGTATATACCTGCAAGACACAACTGCTGGTGTGTTGCATTAGTGTCTGAATTTGGCATTTTTCCATGTACTAATCCCACATCTGGTGGTGCTGCATTTGGATGCGGCACTACGGCATGCAATGATGATTAGCAGTTAAAAGGAATAGTGAGGCACCATGGCACTTGACCACTTTCATGTTCTGATCAAAGTGGAAAAGTCTACTTGGAATTTTGTCATGCTCCCCCGTTTCTGCCTGATGCAGGTACATAGCATCAATCATCTCTAGGATTTTGCACAAAAGTAGATGTTCGGAGTTAGTAAGCTCAAACAAATGCACGTGGTCTAAAACACCTAGCTAAAATATTGAAGAGTAAAATTATGCCTTACAGAGAAATGCAAGTAGTTTTTGTACAGCTACTTTTAAATTATGAGAATGATTTCAATTTTAATTTTCTAAAATGACAGAAATTCAGTGCAGTCTGCCAAATCATTTCAAAATGAAAGTATTAATCACAGACTTTTATGAACCACTCTTGTTTCACAGGTACTGCAATTGCCACCAACTTTATTCTGTCTAATGATGTAAATATTGTCTGCCATTACATTTTGTTCACTACATCCTGTTTTGGCTAAGCTTTGTGTGTGACTCCATAAAGACTTACTGCTCAAAAGAATCTTTTCCCAGAGAGTTGCTGATGTCTAGCCAATCTACTGCCACTCGCTACTGGCTACCCACCATTTCTGGCAAAGTTAGTGTTAAACAAAAAATGTTGAATGCTGTTCCTTCAGTCTCATAATTTTATGATGATGTGTTTAAGCCAAAAAGACAAGCTTTGTCAAATGATTTGCTTTGGAGTCTTGAATGTAACTTCCAAATGAGAAAAAACAAGTGCTCAGGCAGTCTGAACATTTAGAAGTCCATACAGAATGGAAGTTGGGGGGCGTGTGTGTGTGTGTATGTGTGTATGTGTATTTTCATTTTAGATGATCAATTTTGTGCCAGCTATAGTCATAGTATATTGTTTCATTCCGATTTGCTGTGAGTCCACTCACACTTTTCTTCTCTTGTTTGCATTTACCTTATGTTCCTGCAGGTTTTTGTGCCATTTTGTATTCTGAACACACTGCTTTCTGCATCTGTAATGAGAAAATTCCCATTCTAGATGTATATATTCTATCAACTCTGAACCAAACATATTTTAATATGTATATATGCATACATTACATTTACAAGTTTCTTTTTATCACCTAATCCTTTTGAATCAAAGTCACAGATTTTCATACAATTTTTTGTTACTGATAGGTCAATTTAATTTTCCCTTTTGTTTCAAAAATGGTCATAAGGTAAATACTTGTTTTGGTGTCATGAATGGGTTACTGGATCATGATTATGAAATAATAGGTTAGTTTCTCTGTTATAGAATTAATCTTCAAATAACATTAGTGGATCTTTGTCATCTTGGTGTTATATCACTATGTGCAGAACCAGATGGGAAGGGAAATGAGAAAACTCCCTTGGTACAAATACCATCTGATGAGAAGAAATAAAGCCACTTGTTATACTATGTAAAAGTAGAGACTTGAGGCTTCTTAAGATAAAGTTTTTCACTCTTTTTTCTTCTTTCTGGCCCATGTAGACCTATGGTTTCTTTCTTACATTTTATTGCAATTATTAATTGCATTCCTGAGGCCACAGCCCAAAATGCACAGTTTATCTAGTGGTGAAATCTCACCTCTCTTTGAGTAATTAGCAGTTCTTGCACCTCTTTTATGCTGTCCTTCCTTTCCTATACATACTCATTATCATGGTTTGTCAATTATCTTCCAAACTGTATTAAAAAAAGATAACTCTCTAACATTAGCAATTGCTCAGAAGTTGCTAATAGCTCTCCTGAGAGCACTTGTCTCACCCCATATCTCCCACCTTATCAAAAGGTCACATTAATTATAGGACCCTTGCTGAGAATAAATCAATGTGTCAATCAGAGACCCACAATTGTGCTGCAGTTGGAAAGTAAAAATTCCAGAACAAGGTTAAATTTAGGGCCATTTTTTTTTTCATAATACTATATTTGTGAGTTAACCTAAGAAGAAAGAATAATGAAAGTATATTGTAGATCAAGGTTTGTGTATATTTTAAATGAACATTTCTATTTGTACCTTTATTATCAATAATTCTTATACTTCTCAGAATTATAATACACTTTTCTTTCTTGTAAGGTGTCCAAAATCATTACCTTCTGTTAAAAAGCAAACATATTGAATTCCAGACCTGTTCAGTTTCTCTGACAAGTTTTTCTCTATTTCTGTCTTTAGTCATTCATCTGGATATTTTAATGCTGGATTGTGAAACAATCACAGCTAAAATAAAAAATACTTATTTATTTAGTGTCTTTAGGTCTAAGTGGGTTCAAAGTCTGCAAGAGTGTTTAGGGCATTCTTAATATTTGTATGGCTGTTTAGCTGTTTTGTGAAACAGTTTCTAACTGAAATGGCAGTGGATTAGAAACTGCATGAATAAATAAGAAAGGAAAAATGTTTAATTTACCTGATGTCTCACTCATTTTTTCTCTTAATCTGGTTTTATTATATTAAGTTGATTTCCAGTGGTGATAAGTTGCATGGAAACTCATTCACAGACTGTTGTTAAATCCCAAGATTAGATCAAATTCTCGTATATTGTTATTACCACCAGCCTAATTCTTCAAGATCTTAATTGTGAACTAACTACCTGAGCAAGTTACCATAAAATTTAATTTGTGCCCATCAGCTTGAGGCTATAGAAGTGTGTAATAAACTTGATTTATAAACTTCTCATTTTGCTGACCATTAAATAAAAAATAATTTATGTGTGCATATGTTAATAATGCAGAGGGAACAGTCTAATAACTTACTAAATACAATTGGCTTCATTGTTACATCTATTTAACCTGGTGCCTGAATCATCATTTTAGATCCAGACAACTTGAAGTCTGATCCTTGTAATGTTACGAGGCAAAAGTAGAAAATTTCCAGCTTTAAATTATCCAGGAGGAGAGCTCAGGAGAAGAAGGGAAAATGAGTGAAATATATAGAAGAACCCCAGTCAAACAGAGGAAATAGATTACTTCTCTCTTTCTCTCTCTTTTTTTTTAATTTGTTTTTTTCACAGAAACAAAATATTAGTTCCAGTGCAAGTCATTTCATTTTTTTCCATCTCTTTCTTATTGCTCAAACAAAAGAAAAAGTTACGCTTGTGAGGAAAATGAGTATGTGAAATGTTCTTAGTACTACAGTTCATCTCTGATTTAGGCTTATAAAAATACATGCTGTTGATATTAGGTTACACTTATAGGAATTCAAGCATGATTAAAAAAAGAGATTTTTGTTTTCTACCAGCCAAGGTTTCAATGTTGCCATAATATCCCGATGAAGGAAACAGAAGAACATTAATAGATTGTAAAAAGGTAAAACAGTCTATGTTGTGTGATTTATTATGGCAAGAAACCCTGGATGGAAACTGAGCACTAAGTTATAAGTACAGGATGTTTTGATCTTGGTTCCAAATCCTATGGAAGATGCCCTTTTGGTCAGTTCTCATCACATCCGTGGCCTCATGAGTCCAGTGGCAGCTAATGTTGTTTTACTTGTCCAGTGNTGGGGGGGAAGATGAGAGGGGGGGGAGGGGGTAAATTAATTCTACCCCACTGCTTTTTTTCATGTAGAAAAATTCACATTAGTGCAACAGTAGACATAATGTAGTTGGCTGTTACAGAATGCAACATCCTTGCTTATCTTTCTGATGTTGACTGGATTATGACTTGGAGTAGTAATGTATATGTATTTTCAAAAGTGTTAAGAGCAAACAAAAATCCTGAATTCCCCCATGACATTCTATGTAAATATAAAAAATATTCTCCTTTTATCTGCCAAGGAGAAATCAAGTTTCAGCATCTTAGTAAAAGAACAACATTGTAGGCATCTCTAAACCTCATACCAGCCTCTGAATCAGCTAATTCTATTTTATTCTTTGTAAATTTGAGTGCTCAAGCACACTTATTAAGTGTTGGGGGAGGCTTTGGCCAAGCCCTTATGCACAACCCCACTACCCGGCACTGACAGGCTAGCCAAGGACGCTGTAACCTTGAGGCAGCCTGAAAGCAGGCAAACAACCTCAAAGTCAGGGAAAAACAGCATCCTAGCACCACGAGGCAGCCTCATGCATATCACCCATCATCCAACCAGCGTAGCCATGAGGCCGCGTGGACAGAACATCTAACCCAATCCCAAGTTGTTGTTCGCGTGTTCACCCCAGAAAGTTATATTAATCTGTTTATCCCTTAATAAAGAACATTTCTGTTGTTGTTTTTAGAAGCAAGGAATATATCTCTGTGAGAACACACCTTGACTTCTGCGCCTAAACCCGGGGACCGTCGAGGTGGCTAGCGGGGGCACGACACAAGATCTCTAGAAGATCCCTTTTCCCCAACAATTAAGTATATATTTTTATGAAAAACCTATTGAGGATGAGGATACTAAGGTGCTTCAGACTGACATGTTACAAATTTGCCTATGCTTACATGACTTTGGACTTTTTTTTTCACCATTTTAGTCAGAACACACTAACAAAATGCTACATCTAGATGTTCCAAAAGGATTTATCACATAGGAAAAATTAAGTGTTAGAAATAAAATGAAATTTTGAATAAAATCAAAGCAGTTTTGATCAAAATCCATCTGGTTCAGGCATGTGATATTATTTCTAAACCTTTTTACTCTGAAAAAAGTATCAAATTTTCCCTTGTACTGAGGAACATGAAGGGCATTCTTAGTTTAATTTTGGAATTTGTCTGAGGTTCTATTCTAATGAAAGCTAAATCTCTGGTACAAGTAAGTATGTTCTGAAGGCTATTTTAATAAAAATGATACCTGCAGACATATGAATATAATCTAAATCTCAGTTTCTAGATTGAGTGTGATAAAGCAGTCCATTGAATAGATTCAGAGCAATCAGCATAAAGTAGAGAAGAGAAGAATTAATAACTTGCAATACTGGGCCTGATTAATATTTATTTATTTATTTACTTACTTACTTTTGTTTTTTTTTTAATATTGGGAGAAATTTATGTCTGAAAATGTTTTAAAACTAGTATGCCCAATAAGCCCTCATCAAGTTCTGATCACAAATGAATACTGTTTCTAGCTTCTTTTCATTTCTTGCATTTACTATTTTTTTTCATTATTACATTTGTATAAATAGCGTAAGACGTAACCAGAATACAAAACCTGGGCACTGCAATTCATAAATGGTTGTGCCCTTACTCTAATTCTTCTTGCCTCCCCAGAAAGATATGCAAGAAAGTGTGACTGTAGCTGGTACTGCTAATTAGCAGTGTGCTGTAACAATTTCCAAAATATTTGTTGTAATACTTTTAATTCAGACTACAGGACATATCCTGTGCTATATGAAAGAAGAAGTAATTCCCATGGATAATTTATAATAGAACATATGATTTCTAATAGCAGAGTTCACATGGAGTGCAGATGTGTGCCTTGATTTCATTTAGACAATAGTACCGTGCTTACTGTGAGGTCTAAAGATAAATGCTCTCCCTGTTGATGGCCACTAGATTAGTCAGGCATGATTTGCCCCTGCTGAATCCAGGTTAGCTTTTGATACATTGCACTGAATCTAGAGTTACCTGTATTTAGAGATTCCCCAGAAAGGTCTTTCTTTCTCAGAAGTATTTAATAAAATTATGAGATTTCTGCATAAACTGCATAGCTGCAGAGTATATGGAAACTGGACTCATCCAGGATGTATTGAGGATATTTCTCATAAGTAAAATAGCATGTGAAGTGCTGCAAAGCACACCCCTATATACGGGTTAGTATATTTTTATGGCTCATGATTTGTCACAGAAAATAAGGTGTTTCCCAGATGCACTTGATTGATTCAGCATGCACTGAAGATACACTAATGTACAAGATACTAACTCAGACTGTTAAGCTTACTATTTCTGTTAGGCAAATCTTAGGCAGAAATATGACTACTTTGTTCAGATCTGAAAAAAAAATTAGCAATTTGTTAATTTCTGTGTAATGATCATATGCAGTGATGGTAAGTTGAATGTTAATAGAAAATCTTTTGAATGAACAACGTAGTGTTCATTGTGAGGGTACAAGGTGATTTTTTTTTTTATTAAATCGGCATTTGAGAATTTGATCATGAACAAGAAGGTCAGATGTCCCTTGACATGCTTAAATATTATGCTAGATAAGGCATCAGAACTATTCTGACCTCATTTTCATTCTCTATTTCTTGAATTCCTGTCATCAGTACCTTAGACACAAGAGAAAGAGATGGAACTTAACAACATTCCAATTTGAAAACTATACTTTTCAATCCTGCGAAGTACAAAATATTCTGATTTCTGTCCCTCAAGGGCCTCTAGAATCTCTTTGAGTACAGTACACAATAAACTTCTCCTTCTTAACATGTTCTGAGTGTTTAAGAAGAAAAAATATATTTACATGTTTTGTTGAACATGAGATTTTCACTCACCTTCCTACAGGTGAAAAGTAATCAAAGACTTCTAAAATTTGACCATAGTTGCGTATGATTGTAGAGGTTGATGGGTCATGTTCAGCTGCAGCCCAAGGAGCAACCTCTTTTCATACCTCTGACTAATTCCAGAAATGAAGCAAAAGCCATTCTGCAGAGAGATGGACAATAATGAAAAGCAGCCACAATAATACGAAGCTGCCACTGTATTTACTAAAGAACATATTTACTCGGTAAACCTCTGAACAAATTGTTCTGGTATGCAAATCTATTTGAAATGCTTTAGCAAAACATTATTAACCTTATTACTAGAGGAATTATAATCACACATCAATTGAAAACTGGGCTACATTGTAACACTTGTGTTTGCCAACCAGTTTAATAAAAAGATAGCCACCCTTACCACGAATTCATATTTCAAGCAATCTTTTCCTTATCTACTTGTCGTTGAGATGATCAAAGAAACATTAGTATGTGCTTCAGTGTAATGATCATTCTGTGTTGTTTTAGTATTTTAAGGCACAATGATAGTGAATCATTCCACACAAGATCTTTCAGGTTATTAATTTCAAACAATATTTAAAACATTTTTCATTTGTGTTCTTCTGAATATATTTATATACATTTTAATTTTTATAGTAGTTTTCATAAAATATAAAGTTTTTGGCAGTAGTATCTTAATAACTATGCTTATTTTTCTTCAATTAAGGAACAAAAGACAGTCTAAAAAAACTTTTACTCATAATTTTTCCATTTGCACAGCTAATTGATTGACTGGCTTTATTCATTAATTGGAAAACTCATTTACATATGAGCAGTATATTCCTTTCTTAGGAAATTATAATAATTATTAAAGAATACCTAATTAGCTACATTGATTTTTTTTTTTGCATTAACTATTCATGAATTAACTACAATATAGAAAAATAATATCATAACATTTTGAAGGATGTATTATTTTTCCTATTTTCCCCAGCTAGTAATACTCTTTCAAATGCAGATCTTTAAATGTTTCAGGTAGTTAAAAGTAAGATCTCTGTGTAGATTGTTTGAAAATACTACAAGTTTCAGAAAAGGCTTCTGGTTTGTATTGATGGTTCCCTTTCCCATATCACTTGCAGCTGTCATATGGCTAAAGGAGGCAGAGCAAAAAGGCACAGACCCCCACACTTTCTGCTTTTCAAAATTCATAAGATGCTGCTTTTTCCTGGTTTTGTGACAAAAGGCTGTAATAGGCTCTTGACAGGTGCTGCTGGTCAATTGGAAAAGTGTTGTAAATCTTATTTTTAGATGTAGCAGCTTTGGAGCTCATGAACTAGTCATAATTTTCTATGTGGTTGATAATAACTTTTCAGTCAAAGGATGCAGAAAGGAAATTTTTAGCCTTAACAGTTTTTAGGAATTTTGAAGTCTGCCTTCCATGCATATTTTTAAAGATAGCTTTAAATAACTATATTTAGGTCTTTCATCCAAATAAAGGAGCAAACAGAACTTTTTTCAGAATGCTGGCAGAAAGTAGGAGCTATTAATTTTTATACCAGACTGTTTTCTGAGGCAAAAGACAGAGACCATTAAAGCAGTTTCATGTTCTGCTAAGGTATTTCTAATGAAGTAAAAAGAAAAAATGGCGATCAGAGAATAAAAGTGCCTATCAAAGCTTCATAAGAATATTTGACAGGCAATTTAGCTGTCTAGCAGTAGAGTGTTTACTGCATGCAGGGCATGTGTCTTTAAAATTTTTAGATTCCTCTTGTGTGAAGCTAGACACTATAACTAAACATCACTGTGTTATCATATTGTATTATAATTGTATTGAATGAGATATAGGGACAATTTAAAAACTTCCTCTAGATGGTATTTTAAAATATTTCAGTCTTCCTGAAATAAAGTTAGCTTGAATCAATAGTCTTAACATAGGTAAATTAATCATATTTAATAAGATTGGAATTGAAGTAAATGTACATCTCTAATAGGAAAGAGCAGGGAGATTTTATTTTATTTTTTTTTTAATTAATGAAACTTTTCCAAAAAAGCCAGAAAATTATTTGTCATAGCCTTT
This sequence comes from Sakesphorus luctuosus, assembly GCA_013396695.1. Lineage (NCBI taxonomy): Eukaryota > Metazoa > Chordata > Aves > Passeriformes > Thamnophilidae > Sakesphorus > Sakesphorus luctuosus. The sequence continues at coordinate 21,979 of VWZD01002282.1, read as the reverse complement.
TGCTATATCTCTGCATCTTCCATGTTCTGGTCAGGAGCCATCATTACTCTTGACCTGACTCTAAAAGAACTGAATTTCTGTGAACAATTATTTTCTTGTAAATTTGTAATACTTGACTGCTAGACATTCATGTTTTGTAAGATGAAAAAGTTTTATACCTAAAATATCGGACCCAGCAGAAGAAACCACTCTGGTAGTATTTTCTTAATGTGTTCCATTCTAAAACATTGATTTTAAAAGTAAACAACTAACACATTAATTTATTAATAGTTAATCAAAGCAGATGTTCAGATAATTAACCTAAGAATACCTACAGATGCTCAGAATATTTTATACACTTCTGAAAATGAAAATTCATGTATCATGAAAGAAAAATGACTGGGTTAATGGATTAATATGATATTTCTGCTGCATGTTTCTTTTAAAGATTGGAGTTTTTTTCTCCTGCAAAACAAAACTTTTAAAGATCTGTGAGTCTTGAGGTCTAAGGCTGGCTGTGGTGACTTGCTTAAGGTGACATTCCTGGTCATTAGGAAACTAACTAAGTACCTTTAAATTTACTTGAGAACATGCCAGCTTGGATGATGACCCTGATGAACTGATGACTCAGTTTTGGATCAGTCAATGATGCCAGAATTGTGGATGAAATCCACACAGAGGTGAGCAGAGATGTGGAATCTCTCCTACTGTTGGACAAAGAATTAGGATTCTGCATAGGATGTTAGAGCTACAGGAAGGAAAAATGCAACCTAAATCTGGAAGCTATGAATATAAATGACAACTGCCTTCAGGACCTTACATAAAGCAATATTTACGACAGCCTGCGTTTATAGAGGCTACCTTTAAAAACAGACATACCCAAGACACAGTTGTTAGATAGTTCTGAGTTACATGAATTAGTGCAAATTTTACCCAGTTTTGCAATGGCTTCCTACACACCCTTTTTTTTCCCCCAGTGCAATAGTATCAGCTTATCTACCTACAAGCAAAAGAAAAGAAGAAACAAATCTGATTTTTTTCCCATTATATTTCATACTTTGTTATGGTGAAAAAAATCCATTTGTAAAACAGACAAAAATGCAGTAGTACTAACAGGGACTTTAAAAAAAAAATCTATAAACACCATGTACCACAGCTCACAATTAATGGTTGGTTAAAGTTTATTGTATTTATCATTAAATACATCACTACTTCATATTCTACTTACAAATGTGTCTCAAGTAATATAAATTATGACTGATGCAAAGTTACACATTTAATAAACAAAGCAGAAATACACAACTGTGCTACATAAAAGCTACATATGTAAACAAGAATCTTTAAAATAAAGTTCATGTCAGGGTCAAAAGAATGTTTAATTCTCCTGGTTCTGGAAATGATTTTTCATCCAAGATGGGTAATTCAAAAATAATTAAATCCCTTTTAGATTGCCTGCAGGCAACTTTATTATTTAACTTTATTATTTTTGTAACTGCATGGATTCTAAGTCAGCACGATAGATCTGTAATTGTTTTCATTTCTTTATCTGCCATGTTTAGGTTTTTTTCCCTTCCCTCTCTCTACAGCAGTCATTGTCTTAATTTTGTTTTTTGCTCCTAGCATGCTGTTGGTACACAACAAAGAATAAACACTAATTACAGTCATCAGCCACATTTTATAATCCTTAGGGCTTGATGCAAAACCTGCCAGAGCTAAGAGGTATCCTTCACATGTAGCATGATAGTTAAAGCTTCACATCAAGAGTTAGGATGCTGTGATTCTTACCATAATCCTAGGGTTGACCTACTGCATGAATTTGTGCAGATCTCTTTATCTTTCTGTACTCCAGATAAGCAAAATGGAGAATATGTACAATTTTGCTTATTCAAATGGCAAGCTCTCCAAAGCAGGTGCCATTATTCAGACTAAGTTTATCAAGTCTATAGCTGAGCTGTGTGACTGTTGTTTGGTGAGTCTTACCCTTAGCAGGATATTATTGTGGCATTGTGGAGAAATAGCTTTAAAGAATAGTGGCTATTCCTTGATCTATGAGTACTGAATCAGAGAGACTTTGTGATGGCAAAACCTTATGCAATCAGTATTCAGTAACAAATAAACTCATCCCAGTTGTGTTACATGTTCAGTTCTATATAAGATTCAGAACTGATCAAAATGGTATTCTCACCTCATCAATATCCTCTTATATAAGTAATAAAGATACGTATTTTTATTATACAAAATTTTAGTGTTTTTTTCTGTTTATAGTTTTCACTTGTTTTGTTGTTTTAAAATACTCATGCTTAGGTCTACAGTTCTATTACTTTAATAATGCTTTTAATGTGAAACACAATGTGTTAGAAATATTTTATTAAACTACTTAATTTCAGGGAGATTTCTTTCCAGAGACATCAGATTGACATGATTTCTCTTGAGAAATTTCCTCCCTATGTTCTTGTCTTTTGGTATTTTAGGTTTGTGGCTGATTTTTTTTTTTCCAGGTGTCCTCTTATTAAAAATCTCTGACCAGGCTTTATAAAGTCTGACTACAAGTTCAAATCACACTGTGTCAATCCTCAGGAAGAGATTAGAAAATAATATGGAAGCATCTGATACAAGCCTCTTTCTGCCTAACGTTCATAACCTATTTTCCCCTTTTTTTGCTGTTTGGTTTTGATTTGGTTTGGGGTTTTTTAAGGAAAAAAAAAAAGAAAATATTTTCATTCTAAAAGTCAGGAAGTTGATATCATCAGGAAGTGGGTATCAGAAAGCAGCCACTGTTATTAAACTCTTCACCCAGTGCAAATTGGTAACTTTGTTCCTCAAAAATTTATCATTATTATGATCATAGTGTAACACATCTTCAACTAAGAAGGTCATCATGCCAACAGAAAACCTATAGTGTACTTAGAAATATACATTCAGCTTTGTTATCTAGAATGATACATATAACTTGCCTTGAGTTAACATTTGGGAATACAGCTGTCTTTTATAATGTTCTTGTTTAGGTGAAGTCTTGCTCCAAATACTGCATTGATGAACACTTGAAATGGCAATAAGCAGAAAGCTGCAATATTTTTGCATTTAACAGAGACATCATGATTAAAAAAAAAAAAAAGAAAAGAAAAAGATTGAAGTGTATGTAGCAATTTGTCAGGATGTGTGGTACTGCTGTGGAAACGCAAGGGAATGTGTAGTGAGCTTCCTGTAATTTATAAGCTTTAATTCATTTGTTAGCATCTTTCTCAGAACACCCTAACTGAGACCGATTTCTCATCTTAGTACAGAAATCATAGGGAAGCACAGTTTATTGTTCCTGTATTATGTAGGAATCTGGCTCTGGAAATACCAGTTTGAAACTTTTCTCTCCTCAAAGTTCCAAACAGGTTTCAAGAGAGTTGGAAGCTTCCTGTGGAAGTGTCCCCAGATGCCATCTGCATTGCCTGGACCCAGTGCTTCCAGCTGCCAGCTTTGGAGATGATATAGTAGCCCTATATTTAAGTAACTGCAGTACTGGGAAAGTTGACTTACAGAGTGAAAGGACACCCAGGCTTTTGGCAGAACTTCCAGGTGGCCTCACAGGAGGTGGGCACAAGATTTCAGCTCTGCAACTCAGGAACAGTCTGTTTCATCAAAGCAACAACAACTCTTCAGTTGCTGCAAACACTTTGCTTTTAATGAAGGTTTGGCTCCTGTCAACAGGCAGCATAGAAGCCCTGAGGTCACAGCTGGACAATTTTCTAGATAGCACTTGTCTGAAACTGAAATCAGCCTGTGATCTGAAATAGAGAAATTACGCTGTAATTTTAGGCAATGGGACAGTATGTATATTTAATTCAGAAATACCTCTTTCTCTTATCATGTCCCAAAAAACTTTGAAATGCCTAATTTAACATAATGCTAGAAAAAAAAAATCAAACCCATAGAAGTTACAAGTTTTGCATAGAAAAAATTGAGAGTAGCAAATATACTAGTTTGTTTGGAAATCTGTGAGGCAAATTTCTCTACTGAAACTTGAGGGAGTGTCCTACTGGCTTGGTTATGGAGTTCAGTTTAGTTCCCAGAGATATTTGAAATGAGAGAGAGATATTATTTTATGACAAAAATATTGATTTTAAAGAATGTAACTCTTGTTATTTTGCTGATTTTCAAGAATCTAAATCTTGTTAGTCAAAAGGACGAAAATTCTTTTCAACATTCTCTCATGTTGTTTACACCATTTCTGTAGAAAATGTGTAACAAAATGCAAACAGATAAAATATCACCAAAGCAGCTTGAAGTGCTGTCTGCTTGGTTTCTTCTTACATCTGAATTACTACATTTAGCTGCTTACAGTTAGGAAGTTTTTTGGGGTTTTAGTTTTGGTCTTTTTTTTCCTTTTAACTAGTTGAGTCAAAATATCACACCTAAAATAAAAACAGCTGTAATTTTAAAACATGAGTTACATAGTATATGCAATGCATCTCAAAAAAATGTTGCAGTCATCTTCCTCTAAGTATTGTGAGGAAATCAGAAGAAAATAAACAGACATTCCTTTGTCAGCAATCTCAAAAAAAAAATTAATTTCTTTGGAATTTTTCAATACTTCCTCTCAAAATCTTTTTGAAATTATTACATAATACATTTTTTTTTGTGGGTCACTTACTCTACTTTCCCCCCTTCCACCTTGTTTATGGTATGTGTTGCCTAACAAAGTTTTCCATAAATTGCATATGAGTTTGGAGATTTTGTGTGTGAGAAAATTTTAGAATTAAATGCACCAAAGGAGAGTGTTTTAATTTTCAAGGGTTTTGAGTTTAGATGGCTTATTTATCAATTGTGAGGCCAAATATATTGAGGCTGCTATGTTTCACTGTAGCAAAACAGCTTTAACAGTTCCTTTAACTTGTTCTTTTAAAAAATAAATAATCTGTTGCCGTTGAAAAAGACTGGCACTTGAAAAACAATTTCCAAGCAAAACAATCCAACAGGAAAATGAGTAGTTTTAATTTCAATGAAAGAGGAGAGAAATAATTCTCTTAGCATGAGTAGATGATAGGGTGTATTGGCTTATTGAGATATTAACAGTGTCTAATGTTGCTACTTCTTACCTTGCTATAGAATTGTGGAATGGTTTGGGTTAGAAGAGATCTTCGAAGACTACCAAGTTTGGACCCCTGTGTTATGGGAAGGGACATCTTTCACTAGACCAAGTTGCTCAAAGTCCCATCCAACCTGGCTTTGAAGACTTACAGGGATGGGGCATCCACAGTTTCCCTGAGCAACTACTCAGGATGTCAAAACACCCACAGTAAAGAACGTCTTTCTAATATTTATTCTAAACCTACTTGTCAGAGACTGAAACGGTTAATGATTTATGCATTCTAAGAGACTTTGCAGGCTTTTGACTTTTGCATTATACCTCTGATGGGCAGTTGAGCCCATCCCTTCCTCCAGTGCTAAAAGCATCGAGCCCTGAAGAGGCAAGAAGAGCCATTGCCCTGCCCTCCACTGAACCCGGCGAATATTGGGGGTTCACAGCCCGGCTGGCCACACTGCTTCATGGAAAACAACCCCCTGCCTCGGGGGAGGTGCAAAAGGCATGCTGAGGGTATAAAAATGAACTGGTGACTTTGAGAATTTGGGTTCTCTTCCTTGCCCCCACCGCCTGCAGGACTGCTGAGATGCAATGCTGGATCTCTAGGTGGTGACTCTGTGACCTTTTTATTCTCATCTTTTCTCATCTGTTCTTTTTCCTTGCTGTCCTGGACTCTTCTCCTGTCTTTCTTCCCCCTATGCATCTTTTTCCCCCCTGCTAAGGTTATCTTCTATGTCACATTACACGGAATTGTTAAATAAACTCTGATTATATAGTGTCATTTCACTTTAATCCACCCCAAAGGGAATGATTAATAACAACCTAGGTTACCCCCATCCCCTTCCCAGGAGTGGGTCATAACACTATCTCTTTCATTTTAAAGCCATTCCTCTTGTCCTATCTCTACATGCTACTTTGGTCCTCTGCTACATTGCCAGAAGTCCCTCTCTACCTTTCTTGTAAGCCCTTTTCTGGTGCTGAGAGGCTGCAATAAGGTCTCCCCTGAGTCTTCGCTTCTCTAGGTTAAACATCCCAAACTCTCTCAACCTGTCTTCATAAGAAGGGTGCTCCAGGCCCCCCATCATCCTTATGGTGCTCCTCTGGACTCGCTCAAGCAGATCTATGTACTTCTTATGTTGGAGGTCCTAGACAGAAAAAACCTGCTTGTTCAAAGGTCTCCTGGCCAAGGTTCCATGTAAGATCCCATTTCTATTGTGCAATATCCCTTCTTACATGCTGCTGTTATATTCTCCTGTACTTAAAGGATAAGAAAATTCAATTTTCATATTGGATGCTTCTTTGTGTGTTTTATTCACAATCAAGAGGACACTTTCATTTGTACATAAGAACAGTTTTCTATTTGATGTCACTCCAAACCTCTGCCCTGATAAGGCTGTCAACTGTTTTATACAAATTATTTTCAGAAAACTTCTCCCTAACTTTGAAATTTGTTTAGGTATCCAATTTTGCCATGGGTTCTGCCTTCAAGAATAAGGATGTTTTCTTGAAGAAATTTGTGATAATGAACTCTGACTTTGTTGGAACTTAAAAGCAGTCAGGATCCCTCACACACAATGCTGTTCCTTTTGAGGATACATTGTAAAGCTGAACACGCTGATCACTATAGGGGACAGAATCCTTCAATGAGATAATAATGCTTCTCTGAACAAAATCACAAAGTGTAAAAACCACTGAAATACACATTTTCCCTTTGTGTAATCTCAGTGGTTTACATGCTTTTTATCAAACTAGAACGATAAACACACTCAGAGGTCTACCATGGTTATTGATTTTAGTGAGGAGGTAGGAATACAAAGCTGAGAAGGAACTTTAAAGATTTCTCTCCAGATTTTAGATATGAGAAGATAAACGCTTGTTATTGACTCTGTCTTGACTGGAAGGAACAATTTTATCCTCACCCTCATTTTATCCATTCCACTCCCATCTCTCTCAGGGAGAAAGAAACAACCCAGACCTGGACTTCTGCTTGCACTGGGGCTAGTGAAGACCTTCAGTCTGCGCAGAGACTAAATGACACCGCATTTCCTTCCTTCTGCAGCATCAACTCCACTAGATCATGAAATGAATTCCCTGGAGCTCTTCTCAAATGACTGGGAAATCTGCATATTTGATTATCCATTTCTGCAATATGGATATCTAGAAATGAGATATTCTGTGTGATGGCTTCCATTAAGAGTCTACACAGTTTGTACTTCCTCTACTGTACCTCTATATGACATTTAACTTTCTTTACTGACATAGCCATTCCTGAACATTTCCTTTTGCAAGAGACAGTATTGCTGTGCTCCAGATCTATGCTTTCCTAATGCTTACTATATTTTTCCAGTAAAGTTTACTATCATTTCCATTTCATTGTGAATTGAATTATGATTTTATTCACAATTCCACATAATAGTGAATATCTTGAAATACTAATCTAGAATAAAGGAGTTTTAGATATTTTATAGATTTTGTGTTTATTTATCATCTGAATTTTATTGCTTTTCTTTAGAAATACTTCTGAAAACTTATAAAGGTATGATTTTTTTCACTGTGGTTTCCTAACTTGTATTCTGAAATACCACTGCCAACTTGTCATTTACATAATTGTGTTACGCAGGGAAAGTAACAATGAAAGATTTTTTCTCCCCTCCCCTCCCCTCCCCTCATCTCCTCTCCTCTCCTCAAACCTCCTCTCCTCTCCTCCCCTCTGCTCTCCTTGAATCTCCTCTCTTAGAATCTCCTCTCCTCGAATCTCCTCAAATCTCCTTGAATCTCCTCTCCTCAAATCTCCTTTCCTCGAATCTCCCCTC
>VWZD01002278.1:39887-72382 GCA_013396695.1 Sakesphorus luctuosus | reverse complement strand
ATCTCTCTTGGGCTGTGTTCATTTCTCCTACCAGTTTACCTTTAAATCAGCACAATTTTCCAACCCCTTAGCATAATCGAGCACCCCAAATGTATGATCTGTTGTGCTGGCTGAGTGTGAGAGCACATATGGCACATTTCTCCAGGAACCGAACTCTCTGTTGCTTTTATTGTTCTGTGTCACAGCCTTAATGCTTTTTTAATGGAGTTTGCAGAGGGCGAACACCGTCAGCCCTTCGTCTGCTGCACTCAGCGTTGAGGAGGGAGAAGGATCTGCTGTGTGGAGGCAGGGGGGAAAATTAAAGAGGGATATTAAAGTATGGGAGGAAGTTTGTTGATGAAACAATAATGTTTTCTGTTCTCAGGCATTACTTCTGCCAGTTTATTCATGATTTAGACTGAAATAATTTTTATCATGTTCATACCAGTTGCATGGCCTGCAGGAAGGACTTGGAACAAAGTCTTTCCAGAAAAAACAGTGAAGCAGTTTATAAATAACCAAAGTCACTGCATAACTCATGAATCATTTGGATGATCCCTTTCATCTCACTGCATATTTTCCCACTTGGTTATCATTGATAGGAAAATCAATGCTGCTTCTACAGACTCCTGATCTAGAATATTTCAAAGGAAGGCCTTATGGAACAAATCTGTTTTTAAATGAAATAATACATCTATTTTATTTAGTTCCGTGTCCAGGAAATCATTTCAGGTCCTGACTTCAGTTTGACAACTCACATGTTTCAAGTTCTGCTCAAGCCACTGCGTGTTGCTGGAGTGCTGCCATATGTCGTTGAATAGATATTTAATATAAGATCAATTCCTTAAGTTTGTCATTTTCTTTGTTTTTCTTTTGTCTCTTGGACAACAAATCTTCCCATTTGAGTTGTTTTGGTTTCCTGAGCATAATGCCTGATCCTCTGTGTTTGTAACAGGGTCCAACAAAACTGGAAACATTTCACATTGCTTATGTATTAGAAGATGTACTGTGGAAGATGAATTTACAGCAGCAGGTAAGGGTTGGAATTTCAGGGCACAGCTGTCTGACCAAAGCAGAAAGTGATTACCTGTAGTACAAAGTGAGCACAAGGTGAGAGAGCAAAACAGATTGCTTGTAATGGCTCCATGTGGCATTTCTAGATTACACTTTAGGAAAATTCACTGCTGAAGCTGACCTTCATAACTGAAATCATGGCTTAATTAATCAAGGCCACCACACAGAGGTACGGACATATCCATAACTCTAATACAAGCCTCAGCTGGGGAACGTAGTAAAACCCCAGCGCTGTGGACTGGGTGTGGTAAGTCTGATGTGTAATGGGCTTGCTGGGGCAGGTTTTTGTAAGGAGCAATTCACTCTGAATCAAACACTGACCATCTCTCAGGTGCCATCAACTTCCTTGTAAATACTTAAACAAGAGCTAGAGAAATCAAGAACACAATTATCTAAAATTTGGATTAGAAAATAACCTAAAAAAAGTTACACAGACTTTTGTTTACAGACTGTGTGTTGTTAACATTAATTATTTGCTATTTATTTGTTTATTATTTGTTAACAGTTTTAATCAATACTATAATAATAATATCTGTACTGGATACCAGTTCTTATATATTAATTAGGACTTTACATACCTGAGACTTGGTACTGAGCTTTTATTAAAGAAGACAAAGAGACTCTTTGCCTTGGCACTTCCTTCTCACTGTCTATCAAAGAATAATGATGGGGGGGACACAGAAAGTGAAGCAGCACTGCAGAGCAGAGGTAACAAAATACTCTACATGTTTGCTGCAGACAAGAAATGGAGAGTTGGGTTGAACTGCAGCAGGAGAGCTTGGCATTAGGGGAACTAATGAGAGTGAGGATAGTGACCCAGAGGAGGGGGCTGGTTAGAGAAGGCAGAGAAGACGGTGAACACCTTCAGGCAGGGATCTAGGCATGGTGGCATCTTAAGATCACCTTTCAGGTGTTTAGTGGCAATTCTGTGGCTGAATCGTTTAGGTTGTAAGTGGTGTAGGATCTGTGCAGAGAATGTGCAAGTGCGTGCACGTGTGTGTGAACATAAACATAGGTGAAACAGAGCTGAGTTTCAGACATGAAACTACATATATTTGTTTCATTCTGCTAAGTCCATGAACACGACAATTTCATATTTCTACTCTCCTCTTGTGTTTTTTGCTACTGCAAATAGAAGGGTCTCTCCTTCTCCCCCAGAAAACTCTGTCAAGAATGCAAAACTTCAACCAGAACTTAATTATAGAATCATGGAATCACAACTGTTTGGGTTGCAAGAGACCTTAAAGATCATGTCATTCTAACCCCCTGTCATGGGCAGGGACATCTCCCACCAGCCCAGGTTGCTTCAAGCCCTGTCCAACCTGGCCTTGGACACTTCCAGGGATGGGGCAGGCACAGCTTCTCTGGGTACTCCATGTCACAGCCTGCCCACCCTAACAGGGAAGGATTTCTTCCTAACATCTACTCTAAACCTGCCCTTCTTTGGTTTAAAACCATTCTCCCTTGTTCTGCCACCATCTGCCTATGTAAATAGTCCCTCTTCCTCCTTTTTATAAGCCCCTTTAGGCACTGGCAGGGGCTCCAAGGTCCCCCTGGAACCTTCTCCAGGTGAACCCCCCCAGCTCTCCCAGCCTGGCTCCAGAGCAGAGGGGCTCCAGCCCTGGAGCATCTCCATGGCCTCCTCTGGACCTGCTCCAGCAGCTCCACATCCTTCCTGTGCTGGGAGCCCCAGAGGTGGAGGCAGCTCTGCAGATGGAGTCACACAAGGGCAAAGTAGAGGGGGAGAATCATGTCCCTTCACCCCCTGGCCACTTCAAGCTTTAGAAATAGTAATACATGAATGTTTGGTGACTAGTTGCATATATCCATGACAGAACAGTGTCATGAATTGCTTGTTAACCAACCTTGAACCCACTATTACTTCTTTTTCCTTACATCCTCTCTGAATAAAAATAAAAATAGATTGCAGGTTGTGAGAGCAGACTGTGAAAAAAGGCACAGCAATGTGGAAGGCCCATCAAAAGTTCTCCAAAGACACCCTGGAGCTCTGTGTTTGTGCATACGTATACTCAAGTTTCCTCTCCCACCATTATTGCAGTATCTTTTTTAGAAAGATGCAGGAAAGCCTTTCTGGTGGCCTTACTTCTGCTTTTCTGAAGGAAAAAAATAAAATATGGAGGTTGTTTCAGCAAGTAGAAACCTCTGTTTTGAGTATTCTTGATGATACCTCCTACATCTCTGAAGGGACAAGGGGACCAACTTGTTAACTAAACAAGTCTCCGGTTTGTTTTCTGTAATTGCTTGTTCAGTCTCACCTAACCTAATTATCCCCTAACAGCTGGCCTTGGCAGTGCTCTAGCCTCCTTCAATAATCAATAGAAAAGGAGAGGCATCTCCTGAGCATGGCTTAGATCATCCTAAGGTTATTATCTCAAATTGGTGGGCTGAGTCACCTCTGGTGGTATTTCTCTCTTTCCATCAGTTTTAGCAAGACTCTGGATGTCTGGTTTAAACTAGATAAGTAGAGATGAATCCTGGTCTCAGGTAGTGCTGCATGAGGTCTGATTGCTACAGTGTTAATTTCTCAGCATTGTGGAAAAGCAAGTTTCCTTTAGCTCAGCAATAGGTTGCAGTGGCCTCTTGTCCAAGCCTCTTCCAGATGCCTTCTCCACTCCCAGCCTTGGGAACTGGCAGTGCAGCCCTTCCAGTCCCTGTCAGCTGCACCCTCCTGAGCCCTGTGTCACTGAGCTGCTCCCCAGCCCTTCAGCACTGGTGGAAAAGGAGGATGAAGTGTTTCAGCTCTGATCCTGAGACATTGACGTGGAGAGACAAAATAAGCAAAGCTTCACAATCACATCTGCTTCCCATTTATTAGGACCGAATACTGGAATAGACATCTATTTTGCATGGCAACAAGTTATGGTGGAACTTCACATCATCTTTTGACTGCTCCTCTGATGCTTCTGGTGATCAGCTTAGCTTCTCTGTTTCTCCTCCTGGACTGCCTCTCTCCAGTCTTCTCATAGACTGTGTTTACAAGCTACTGGTGCAGCTTTGGGATCAAAATGACCCTCTGCCCTAACACTGTAAGTGAATTTATCTCACTTAACTGCAGACAGATCTAACTCAGCAGTTGGCATTCCCTGAGAAGCAGCAGCTGATGTTTCGCCTGAGGACAGAGTATAAGGCAGGGTCTGACCTGCTGAGTTTGTCAGCTTCTCACCTATAGAGCAAACCTGTAGCTGCTGTAAGCCTGGAGAAGGGAAGCTTTGGGGTGACCTAATTGTCACCCCACTTGACCCGAAGGGGGCCTGTAGGAAAGATGGAGAGAGACTTTTCACGAGGGTCTGGAGTGACAGGACAAGGGGGAATGGCTTCACACTGACAGATAGTAGCTTTAGAGTGGATATTGGGAAGAAATACTGTCTAGTGGGAGGTGTCTCTGCCCATGGCAGGGGGCTTGGAGCTAGATGGTCTTTAAGGTCCCCTCAAACCCAAACCTTTCTGTGATTCTGTGGCTGAACGCTGCCTTTATGGCTATTGAGTTGAGGGTGTTGTGCCCTATATGCTGATCCTTCAATATGGAATGGATCATACAGAGGCCTTTGTCACTCCTCTCCTAAGGACATCCTAAGTGCAGAGCAGAGATTGAGGAAAATGTTTTTTACCTCTTCTGTCCTAATCACCCAGATATGAGACACCACAAGTACCTATGGGGAAGATGCAGCCAGTTGGAGCAGCCACTGATGTTCAAGAACTTACAGCCTCAAGTGCACTGGGGGCTACATGAAAGAGGTATGAAAATGGCTTTTGTTCCCTGGGTCTTACTCACATTTTCTGTTCTCCTTGTCTTTGTTGCAGTTCACAGAATACTTGTGAAAGGACCTAGCTTTTACAATCCTCTGTTCATGAGAGTTATGTTGGAAGGGCATTCTTTCTGCCCACAGTAGCTTGTCCAGCAGAACACTGTTAATTGTTTTCAGTGACCTGCTCTAAATGTAGTGACCCAAAGTAATACTGCTGAAGGTAACATCAGTTGTGTTTCTGCTGGACCACACTTCAAAGGCTTGTGTAGATAATTTGTTTTCAACTCATATGACGGACAAAATATTCTCAAATGAGTTTTTCCTTGCTCTGGGTTTTCTTGCAGATTTAAAAAACTGGGCATGCACGTAAAAGTCAGCCAGAAGAAGTTACACAGTCTCTATAGTAGATGTTTATCATCAAATATTGCCATGTACCACAGCAATCAGTTCTCATTGGTGTGTCTTGATGTATCAAAATTTACCTGGACCAAAATCATAAAATCAGATTTCTAAATGCACTTTGTTTCCACGTGCATTACCTTATAAATCACTTCTGGTTTGGTTTTGATGTTATCCTGCTGCAAAACACAGAGAAAGCATTCAATAAATGAAATTGCATCTGTCCAATTCCGAAAATCTGAGTAATATTAGAGGTCTTCAGCTGGAAGATATCTGCTTCTTTTAGGAAGGATTTTCAAGCCTTCTTCCCCCAATAAATTCTGACTGTTATTTTAGCACAGATAATACTCTCCAAATATCATTGCTAGAAAAATCCAGGAGGCTGGTATGACAAACCCTATGTACTTCAAGAAATTATTTTTTTTCCAGCAAAAACAAATATACAGTATCTTGTATGTCATCCAAATGGCAAGAGGAAGAAATTGTGTTTCATGAAGTAAAATCCTACCATCAGGAAGCCTATAGATTTCTTAGTGGCATCATTGGACTTTGTAAATTTGAACTTGGGGGACCATAAAACCCTGATCTGTATACAACGAGTTTTCTAATGAGCAGCACGGCATTCAGAGTCTGAATTTTTTCACCAGTATGTGTAATAACATATATCAGCTTGTAATGTTTAAATGACTTAGTAAGAAATAAGAGCAAGACAATTATCTGCTAAATTTGTTAAAATGTGTTCCAAGTAAATACCAGGAGAGAGGAGGGGAAAAAATATTGAATTTTGTGTTTCTTCACAGCAACTGCATCGTGAGTTCTGTCAGATTTACAAGATATTTTCTGTTCTGGAAGCAAAACTCTTAGTCTTATGAAGTCAGGATATTGGGTAACACAGAAGCTTTTTCTGAGCCAGTAGTACTTCAGATGCACATTCAGGGACATACTGCACTTTTCTGTTTATTTTTTTCCCAGTAATTTTTTTTTTTGTTATGACGTCAATTTAGATTTATTTCCTACTTCTCTTCATGTATGCATATTAAGACTGTACCAAAGTGAGAATTCTTCCATAATAAAGGCTTGAACTCCCTTTCACTAGCATATTCTTCAATGCCTTAGTTACTTGCAATGGACACTTTTTTTCAAGGAAAAAAAAATCTGCAGTTTCTCAAAATTTGTCACAAGTCCTGCTTTTACACTCTTAATTTCCTCATACAATTTTTTCTCACCTTAGGAAGGAAAAAATTCACTGTCATATAATTTCTCAAATGTCATCTGGTTAAACCCCCTTGAGAATTGATGCTGTTGATCTGGGAGGTTGAATATGAAAGAAACATTGCAAAAGTGCTCAATATTTGTGTGGATAGTTCACATTTCAGAAGAAATCACGTTTCTGAGAATAAACTCATTTCAGCTAGAACTGAAGGTCCATGTTGTTTGGGTTTTCACTTATCTACTCTCAGAGCAAAATGAGGCTATGCCAGGGCTGAGGGATTTAGCCAGGAAGCTGTTGCCAGTTTGAGATGATAAAGGCAAAAGGAGTTTTTGTAACAAATCTATTAAATCTTCTCTATAATGAGACTGTAGAGCTAATGCAGAACAATAACTGACGGTAGGCAAAATGCATTACTTGCTGAGTATGTTTTCTGAGAAATTCTGTGTGATCAGAGGGGGCAAACTGCCTGATTTTCTCTTGATTTATATAACTCATCTTCTGGCAGTCAGTGTTGATCATGGGACACAAGAACAGCTTAGTTTATAAAATTCTATCTGAACAACATTAAGTTCAAACTTCAAATTTTTCGGAACACTGCCAGGAGAATTATCTGTAAAAATACTACGTAGAAAAAGAAGAGGCAAAAACAGAAACATGAGATAATTTCTTAAGCGATTTTACTTGAAGTGTACTAATAAAGTATGTGATAAACTTAAAAGTAATATTCTTCTCAAAAACTCCTACCCCATTTTTTACACAGCTGGACCACAGATTTTTGCTCATGAATCTTCTCTCTAAGCAGTGTATTTTCTGTGTATCTACTGTTTGGAATACTCCATTGTGATTGTCAGGGTCTTTCTAAAAAGCAGTATTTTCTGAAGTGGCCATTTTTCCACCCTGCAGCTCATTTATAGGCTCCTTGTACTGAAAGTTTCCTTTGGAGTTCATTGTGATTTCAATANCTCTGGGTCACTTTGCTCTGTGTTTATGTTAGCTTCTAATCTGGCACCTTGAGAGGGAGACTAAATACTGGTAAAACTTGGCGGCCTGTTCTTGGGGCAGGGGTTAGAGATAGGGAGGAATCTTACACTGTAAGCTGCTCATTAGGTATTAACTCACTACAGACTACTGTGTTTCTAAAATCTACAAAATGTGGAAAATCAAAAACTAAAGACCCCTTGGCATCAGTTTGGTACTAGTATCTCCTGTATTTTGAGTGTTCAGGGTTAAGATTTAAATGCAGAGCAAGTAAACCACACACAACAGTAACATGTGCAACAGAGCTATAAAGGAAATAGAGACTTCAAATACACTGACATTAGTGTAGATACAGAAAGACCCCATCACGGCCCTGATTAATATACCATTGGCAAAAGCACCATTGTGCCAATTCCGGCCACCATAATTATTCTCTCTTAAGATAATTGGGGTTTTTTTAGTGGTTATTTTGCTAGTTAGAGGAACTGGGAAAGTCATTGGGTAAATCAGATTCATAAATGTGCTTCTCAAGTCAAACTTCTGCTTTGGGGGAGAAAAAACTCAAACCACTGTGTGGTCTGTTTTCCTGATCTCTGGCTGTTTCAAGACAAACCAGGTGCTTTGAATTCATTATTTATTTTTTATTTTTAAGATGCTAGGCAGCCCAGCATCTGGCCTGTAAGTTCCATTTACTATCTGTTCTTTACACAATTTGATTTCTACATACTCCTCATTTCTGAGAAAGTTGCTGAAATAGCTTTTCCAGAAATGCTTCACTGACAGAAAATCACAAATCTCACACCCACAATGGACAGAGAATCTTGAAAAAAAATAAAATCCTTATCGAAATATTTTAAGAAAGTTACACCTGCATAAGTGAAGCAAGTGAAAATGTGGCTTTTAGCTCGTGAAAACATCCTCAGAATTTTCTGTGAGTTCCATTTTTCAATTTAATAGCTTTGTGACATGTGCTTGACACATCTCTTCTGAAATACAGAATGATTTCCCATCTTTATTTTCTGGGAAATAAGTATCTCTAGAGGAGTTGCATTAAGATGTGATGGAACCTGAATTTGTGTATTTTGTACAAATAAGGATCGAAAAAAGCTGCCTTAAACTCTTTCTGTTAAAAATCACTTGATGTGCATTATTCTCTTTAAACACAAAACAAGTTTTTTTTCAAAGGTGGAATTTACAGCAGTCTCTCATGCCAAGAGGGTGTTGTGTCCTTTGGAGGAAGCTCAGCAGCACCTTCTGAGCACAGTTTGGAGAAAAGCTCTGAATGGACTTGCGTCTCCACCCAGTGGGTTTGACTCTGGCTCTTTGTTTCTGTGTCTGGATTTCTAGATGTCAGTGTTATAGTTGGTTAAATCCCCTGCAGGTCTGAGGTTTTTTACAGCTGTGAATTGACTTGTTCACCCTGAGATTCAGTCACCAACTGGAGGGAATAGGCCAAGCCCAGGGATGAATCTGTGAATATACCTAAGGAATAGCAAGTGGGTTTTGGTTGCATTATTATCTTTACTGCTGTAATATTTACTTTAATATTGTCCATATAGTAATGGTTTTTCACAGCAGCATATCACAGAATCATGGAATGGTTTGGGTTTGGAGGGACCTTAAAGCTCATCTTGCTCCACCCCTGCCATGGGCAGGGACACCTTCTACCAGCCCAGGTGGCTCAAAAGCCCTGTCCAACCTGGCCTTGGGCCCTTCTAGGGATGGGCCAGCCACAGCTTCTCTGCCCAAACTGTGCCCGGGCCTCACTAGGGCAGAATAATGGCAACAGCAGCTGTAGCTGGGGGGAACGTGGGCAGGAGTGAGGCCACTTGTGCAGCAGCAGTTCTCATCTGGTATGAGCTCTCCCTTGTCATTGAGGCAAATTCTGTATTTGTGTCTTAATCTTAGAAAGTGGATATCTCACTAAATTTATCTTCTTCTGTAGGTTCTGCAATCTCTAATTCTAATGGTACTTTGCAGTAGCTACTGGGTTAGATTAGAACCATAGAATTGTTAATGTCAGAGAAGATCTCCAAGATCATCAACTCCAACCATCAACCAGCACCACCACCATGTTCACTGCCAATCCATGTCCCCAGGTGCCATGTCCACATGTTTTTTGAACACTTCCAGGGATGGGGAATCCATCACTGCCCTGGGTAGTCACTTCCAATGCTTCACAAGGCTTTCTATGAGTAAGTGTTTCCTAATATCTAATCTAAACCTCTAAACTCTGAGTTTTCTTACTGCCATGGCAGTCAATGTAAAATATCTCCTCACACATTACACTCAGCAGAATCAGACAAGACAGTTTTTGATAGGAGCTCCGATAACACCATCTGTTATGGAATCTCCTACACAGGATTGTGTGTAGCAAGTGTTCATGGGGATCTAGTAAGTGTGTTCACTACTTCTTTTCCACCTTTTAAGTTCTTGAGATCTTTGATTTTTAGCCAGAGAATGAACGTGATTACAGGGGGTTTTATGGTCTTTTTAAAAGTTGAGTAAACAACATATGTAATTACTCTGTAGGGAAATACGGCTTAATTAAAACATGAAGTTGTTCTATTAGCATATGCACCTGCTGCTTATGTGGTTCATTTCTTCCAGAAATAGCCAAACTACTGAATAGAAATTGTTTTATAGTTCAACTACCTGGAACGTGTGCTTCAGCATTTTGTCTTGTCCTCCTGCTGGTGATTCAGTGTTGGCCTAAAAATAGTCACATTGCATGACAGAGCTCTGCTGGGACTCAGCTCCCAGCTGGGAAAGGACACAGCTTTTCTTGACTTTAAAATGGGGGGGAAATCACCCAAAGCCAATATAGGTTTCACAGATATTAACTGTGGGCAAAACTCACTCTTCAGATGGCACACTTCCCTCATGCTCTGTGCCACCATCAAAAACAGCTCATGGGAAAGAGCTTGAAAATGCTTGGAAAAGTTGTGGTTGCTGTATAGGACTGAGGTCTCTTATTATTGCAGTGTATTCTGATTAGATTAATTATAATGTATCTGTCAGACTCCTGGAAAATTTGAATATATCCCAGTAAATGCCAGGAGAGCCTTTTCTGTGCATATACACGAGAGCTTTTATCTGAAAAAGAATTAGACTTGTTAAGTTGTGATATGATGGGATTTAATTCACATCACCTAATCTATGTTTTTCCTTTGCAATTTTAGAGTGACTGTAATATGCACAGAAGGGAGGAGACCAGGAGACAATGGAGTTTTTGTTTCTTCCAAGCTGTGTAGAGCTGTTTTTTTTTGCATTAACTGGGGCTCTCTATACTCAGAAGAGCCTTAAATAAATAAAAGAGGTAGGGCAAGTATGAAGTGTTCCTTTCCTGAGGCTTCTGTCTAGTTTCTGATCAGCAGAACTGTGTGGGGTCCTGGAGCTGGTGGCTGTGTTTAGGATACTGGATTTAGTAGCTGTCAGTGAATCATCCTCCTCAGTAAGGTGCACAAACTTTCTGCAAAATGTCTTGCTCCTTATTTATCGCCTTTTCTTCTTTTTATACTGAGGGCCATTGAGTATTGTGGAGAGTTTGACTCAGCTGTTTTCTACAGCTTTACACCAGAAAAGAGACAAAACCAGCATGTGTAAGGTTCTGGTTTTGGTGAACACTGTTCATACACCTCTAGAGTTGTGAAGTTATTGGTATTCCAATGTCACCCTCAAAATTTACATTATTAAAGTTTGTATTCCTTCTCTCACACCCTCCATTTAGTAAATGGGTCTCTGTGTTGTTATGATTGCAGCAGTGTGACAGCAGCTATGAAGAATAAATTGTTTACCTGCTGTGTGTGGTGCAATATGGGTATGTTGCAGACATGGCTGGGACAACTATCCTAAGTACTGAATGTAAAAGTGATCATGTCCCAGCCAGGCACCCCATAACGAGATTAATGGTTTAAACCTGGCCCATGGTAAAGACCACAGAACATAATAATTTCATAATTACTTCAGGCTATGTTTAGCGTGTCCTTGGCTTTTAAAACTCTACACAGCTTTGGTGCGGATTCTTCAAGTATTAGCTCGTTCCTGGTGTCCTGCTAAAACAACTGAAATTGTGAAATTAGAAGTTTCCTTTTAATGCAGGACATAGGGGCTGAACCATTTCGGGGGGACACCTCTCTAAGATTCAGCTTCCATCACAGCTCATGAAAAGGCACAGATCTGACCAATTTATAAGAGTGTTCTGAATCCTGGGGTTTTTTTTCCTGTTAACTTGATGTTCCAGAGCATGTGAAATGAAAGTGGAATGCTGGAATGGCAGTTGTTTCTTGGTGGAGCACATGCTTTATCATTGGGGTCTAAGCAAATGCCAGAGTGTCTGGAGATGTTTGTAGCTTGTGCAGTGTGGACGGGAGATAAAAAAGGCAATCTAAGACTTTGTGAATTGTATATTCAAATCAATCGAATCCAAGACATTGCTCAAGCTCTCTGACAAGCTATTTCAGGTTAGATTTTCTTCATGAGCAGCACCCCAATTTCACTCAGCTTCATGTTACTGGCATTAACTGATAAAAAATTCAATGTGTAAGGGAGGAAAGAACACAGAAAATGTTCTTCCATTAAAAATGGAAGACCTTTAAATTAAGAAAGCTAAGAAATATATGTATGTAAGGAAAATACTTAGTTTTCCATTGCATATATTTAATAGAACCTCATCTGATTACCAACCAAGGCATTGCTGACTGTTACACAAGCAAGATTAAATGACTTGAGCCACAATTTACATGACTCCATACCAGAAAGTATGAACACAAACTTCCTTTAGGTTTCTCATCAGAGATTATGTAATGCTCCTCATCTGTTTTTGAGATCTTTCTTCTCTGCTCTTCATATCCATGAGAGAGACCAACCTGGAACAGCAGCTTTCATTCCAGTAGGTCCCTGACAGCTCCACTTGTCTACAGTTGGTCAATGCCTGCAGTTAAACCTTCACACCTCAGGTAGCCCCTACCCTGCCCAGTGCTGGGGAAGCATGAGCATATGTTTGATCTCTCTTCCTCCCTCCCCTTTCATCACTTGAGTTGTGTTGGAGCAGTGAAGCCAAAACTGTCAGGAGAGGTCCTCTGAAGAGCAGAAGTTAGGGTTTCCTTGGGATGTGACACAAAGCTTTTACATGTGCTGCCAAATAGCATGAGACCCCCCGAAAATGTCTGGAAAGTAGTGCCAGTTTTGTCCTTACACTTCAGGCTGCAGCCTGGTTAAGAGGGAAAGGCAACAGAAAGGTGTGTGAATAGTGAGATATGATCGGGGAAAAACCTTGTCTTGTTCAAATACTTGCTGCTAGCAGATGGTCAAACTCCCCATGTTACTTTTAGGTGCAAGGATAAGATGGACAAATAAATAGACAAATGCCTTGCTCCACAAATGTGCTCCAGCCTATTATTTTTCTAGTTATGTGGAACAATACCAACTAAGCCTTTGCTTCCTGGGAAAACATAATGGCTTCAAACTTCAGAGCAGGTTTAGATGAGATATCGGGAAGGAATTCCTGGCTGTGAGGGTGGGCAGGTGCTGGAATAGGTTGGGCAGAGAAGCTATGGCTGCCCCATCCCTGGGAGTGTCCAAGGCCAGGTTGGACAGGGCTTGGAGCAACCTGGGCTGGTGGGAGGTGTCCCTGCCCATGGCAGGGGGTGGGACTGGGTGATCTTTCATGACCCAACCAACCCAAACCATTCTGTGATTCCATGATATTTAGCAACTGTGTTTGTCTCTCCCACTGAGGGGCCCCTAAGTTCAAGCATTTAGGTGCATAACTGAGTTAAATTTTATGAGCTGTACAGAATGCTTTAAATTCCCTTTTCAAAGTTTGAAGCATGTCATGGTTTCATTGTTACATGGGATTAATAAGGGCAGAAAAGCTTCTAGAAGAAGAAAAGGAAGGAGATAAAATTTATTATGCAAATTTCAAGTGTTTTAACACTGCGAAAGTATCATGAACAAAAATAATCAAGGGAGAAGAGAGTAGAAGGGAAGAATCTGATTTGATAGAAAGAAAACAACTAGTAAACTTTTGAACAATACTGTCCCAGTTCAGCAGGTGGGACCAGTTTATCATTGGCATTCTAAACCCTCTGGGCCATTGCCCAGCAACTCTTCCCAATGGCCCATTGGCAGCAGCTGCCCAGGGCACAGCTGAGCCCTCAGCCTGGCAGCTGGCTGGGAAAGAAGCCTGGCAGAGGAGCTGGGAGAACTCCCCTGCAGGGACTCCTTGGCACCTCCACACCCACCTGAGGGCTCAGCTCTGCTCAGGGGCCAGCAACCATTCCAAAATCCCCCCTGACTCATAGAATCAGATCATCCATTGTGGGACTCCCCACCTTGGGAAAGGTACTGGGTGTTCCCACCTGAACCTGAGGGTATATTATCTTGGGCTTTGGAGACTTCTGGGACCATTTGCTGGATTCAGAGGAGGACCAGAACCCCAACAAGAGGAGCCCCCCACTCTCCACCAGACTGTGCCATCATCTGCACCAACAGGTTTTTCCCTTCCTTTCACTTTGGACTCGGGGGAACCACGTGGGGCTCAGCACAGGGGCCACCAAACCCCAGTGTTTGTGCCCCAGGGGGCTGGGTTATACTTCTGGGTTTTGTAGGTTAAACCCAATTTCTCTTTGTATCATTGCATTTATTGTTATGTTTTTATTAAGCTGTGACTTACAATCTCTTTTGTGTTGGGTTAATTTCTCCTGCCAGTTTACCTTTAAACCAGCACAAGTAAACTTATTGACAAACTCTGGCTGAAGACCATGCTGTACTGCTGAAGTGGACTGGGTTAGAAAATCCACCAAACTGTGATTAAGTACTTATGCAGGGTTCTTCTGTGCTTTCGGTTCTTTTGTACTGTCCTTGGTGCCAAACTTGATGGGTCTGATTAGAGTTGGGAAATCCAGAACAGGTTTGTGTTGTGCTCTCTGGTTATTTATGAGCTCCATCATGACTTCTCCTGTTGTTCTGCAGTGTAGCTGAACAGATGTGCATGGTGTCCCCCTTCCCAGCAAACATCTCATCCTCAAAGCTATCACATGTAGAGGATGTCACCATTAAGCATCCTGGCATCCTGCCTGCTGCTGGCACAGCGCAGAACAGCTGGGTAATAGTCAGGCTGACATCTGCATGTCTGACAACAGGCCAAGTCACCCATTCATCCAGTGGGAAAAGTGGAATTCTTTAAAATTGCAAGTCATGCTGCACCTTAGAATTTTGTTTCTTGCCTGCAATTTTTCATCATAAGAATTTTAATGGAAAACTTTGTAAACTGGTTTGGGATCAGTACCTGCCATTCCTGTACCCTGCATAAACTGAAGCCTTTCCTGGAAGAACGACCATGAGGATTGCAGTCTAAGTATGTAGAAATAAGGCATGAAGCATAAACTTGCATTTGGGTCTCCTGAAATTTCCTAAAAGGGAGAGCCTGATTGACCCCCAGCAGGTAGTGCACACTCCCTCTGTTAGGCATTTTGGAATGTCATGACCTTTGGAAATACATTCCCTTCATTAGCTTTTGGGGTAACTTTCATGACTGGCTTGGGGTAGATGTCTAAATCTTTTTACCTGGGAGTGTTCAGTGAAATTCAATCCACCCTTGAGCTCTCTGTAACTGAGATGTGTATCTGTAAGATGAATAGTACCCTACAGAGACTGTTCATTAATTTTTTCTGAGGTTTTCAGGTGTTATATCATGGCAGCTTACAGAAATATTGTCTTTCAGGTCAGGTAACTTGACAAATACCTGGTGAAATCATTGCCTGTGATGGATACTGAAGTAGGAAAATACAGGAATGAGTATGTGGATTGTGTTCTGAAAGAACATGACAACAGATTGAGGTAAAAGATCATCACTTATGAAATGTGGTTATCATAAATCACCAAACAGATCCATGCAGCACTGTACATGCTAAATTCCCTTAGGTGTCTCTATGCTGGTTTTGTGGATGTGTTGTTCTGGCAGTATGACTGTGTCTACACCAGAAATGACTGTGTGTCAACAGACGAAATGTGAAGAAAGATACTAAAGTGACAAAAAGTGAAGGCACAGAACATTGCTACAAGGCTGTGCCAGAGAAAGGAAGGAGATGTGCTATGCAAACCCTGGGCATCCATACAGAGAAAACTCTCTGAGCGGTAACTCCCCCCATGCCTTTGGCCTTGGGAGCTGGGATGGTCTGAGGCAGTGCAAGGTGCCTGTGTCAAGGTGCTGAACCTGCTGAGTCAAGAAAATACTCTGATGTGTGCCATATTATGTCCTCTAAATGCACCTTTTCCTCCACAAGGAGCAGGTTGAGTCAGGAGCCTGGAGTTCTACTCCAAGAATTCATCCTCAAAACACTGGGCATTTTGTATGTATTCAGCCTTTACTGTCTGTTGTGAGGACTCTCCGGGGAAGTCTTTGCATTCAGTCTTTGGGTCCTGAGCAGACTTAAATTTTTTAAGGTCTTTTGCTGCATTTGATTTTATTCCTTGTCACAATGTACTGTAGAAATCTGAACTGTTTTGTGTGGCATATTTATTCATGCATTAAAGACCACATATCTTAATGTATTTTCACTCTCACTGTATGGCTAGTTCTTACCTGTGACTTTAGAGAGGACTCATCTGGGGGCATAGATCAATTCTGCACAGCCCTTTTGACCTTCAGCATACCTGAACAACATGAAAATGTTGTTCTTTTCCTCCTGTCCCTATTTCTTGTTTCATTTCACTGGCTGTAAAAAACTGAGGGAGAGCAGCTTTTTCCTCTCCTCACTTGGGAAAACTGCCTGAGGCAATGTTGCAGTGCTGAAACTGCCCTGACTCTGATATACAGGTTTAAAGCCTTATAATTTTTGCAAGAATAAATTGTTACCATCATGCTCCAAATGGCATTGAGCTGGAGCTGTGTAATGCTGAAATGTTTGTTTGTTGTTCCTCCCAGCGTTTTGCTCTGTAAATTACTGTAGAAGGAAAGTTACCCTTACTACCTGTGTGTTATGGTTTAGCCAGGTGGGCCTAAATTTAGGCTTTAAAGATCATATTAGGCCTAGAATTGTCAGCTGACTTGAGCTGGGCTGGGCTAGCTAACAGCTGACTTCTTCTAGCCAATAATATTGTATTCCATACCATCTTACATCATCTCAATAGGAGTAAAATCCAGTGTGTGGGAGTGGCTTAGTCAGTTCTGCCATGGCCGAGGTGCGAGCCGAACGTGGTGCAGCTGCTGCCTTGGAGTGGGCCTTGCTTGTGCTGTTGCCACTGCTTGCAGTTTGTTTGAGTTCAGGAAAGTAGAAACATTTTGTTGTTACTCTTTCTGTTTCTTGCTAAGTGTCTTTTTAGAGTGCTTATGAATCTAGAGTAATACACTTTGTATTAACTGGGGAGTGGGAAGTTCTTGTTATATGTAACTTGTGTAAGTGTGTGTTATATTGTAGTTTTCTTTTCAATTTTCTCTTTTCTGTATAAATACATGTAGTTAGTTTCAGCGTAAACCTGGTTTGGAGTTTTTCTTCCCTCTCCCTCTTCAACCCTTTTTCTCTGTTCTTGGGCAGTTGGCATTTTGCCAGCTCAACCCAAGACACTGTGTTTGTCACATGGTGCTTTTCTTTCCAAAACAGATTGGAGAGTTTTTCCTGGTATTTTCAGCATGTATTTTCTGCATATCTCAGGTTTGGTGGTACAGGTGATGTGCTGAACTAAAACTAGGAGTTTGGCTATTTCCTTCAGTGCTGTGACAGGTTTCAGAACACCAGAGACAAACTTGGCTACGAATTTTTCTTTTCCAACTATGTGTGTGTATTAGTCTGACATACAGGAAGCAGGTGGTATTTTATAGTCATTTATATACTGAATTTTCACCTGCTGGAGACTGCATGGGAACGCTTTGTGCATTTTGCTGTTAAATTGCATTCAATAGAAGGCCAGTGCTGCTATTTGGGAAAGCTTTTAACTCCAACCCACAGTGTTCCAGAAGTGCAGTGTTCCCTGTGGCTTTGGCAGTGTCTCCTCCAAAGCCAGCGAGCCCAGCAGGCCTCTCTCAGGTGTCAGGGGCAGTGAAACCTGGCACACAGGCAGTGGTGGCAGTAGCAGGATGTTATTCCTGGAGCAGAGATCCAAGCTTACCTCTGGTAATTAGTGTGAGTTTCTTCCAGTTATTTCAACTGAGCAAGAGGCTGCACGGAGAAGTTTGTTCCTCAGCATGCAGAGAGCTTCAAAACCCGTAACGAGGTTGAGCATTACATCTTACTTCAGACAATTCAACCAACCTTCTCACCTTTCTACTCAAATAGAAGTATTTCAAGCCCTCTGTCAATATTAGATGACTCTCTACAGCATATGATGTCAATTTTTACATTACTGTAGATATTCAAGGATCCCTGACTACTTGAAATTATTTGAAGTTAACAGATAACTGTGATTCACCCATTAAGTCTGCATTTCTCTGAAGTTAATTCATAGATAAAATATTCTTTCTCTTTGAAAAGGGAAAGCTCTAATAGTGATTTATGGCACATTGACTTCACAGGTGTGTAGAGTCAGTATTATCCTTTATTGAGGTGAATGTTGGATTAGAGATACATTTCTTAGAGATGGGAATTACTGATTTCTTCTATGGTGTGTGATGTAGTTGCATATCAAGTGGTCTCCCAAGATGACGTGCTCTGGGTAACGATGCTGTGAAGCTGCTTTCCCACACCTGATTTGGGCACTCCCTCTCCTTTGCTGGGTGTATGAGGAGGGGGATTTGTTCCAAGGCTGTGTTAGGATATACAAACGGCAGGAGGTGAACCCCTGATCAACCCCTTCCAGCCAGAAGATGCTCAGTGAGGCAGGGCCAGGTCTGTGGTTGTGCTGTGCATCTGGGGCTGTGCACTGCAGGAGCCAGGGGGGGACCCTTCAGTTCCCCCTTGTCAGCTCAAGAAACCCCTTCAGTAGCACAGAGACTCCCACAGCACGAGGCAGCTGGTTTTTCAGCAAATCTATAATCTTGTCAAAGTTTTGGGAAGTTTATCAGAATTTTCCTCCCACTCACACTTTCCAGCATCACTTCATCACTTCATCGATGGATGCAGTGTCAGGAATGAGTTTCAGCAGGTTCCTACAGCCCTGAGCAGAATATCTACTGCTGTTTCTTTCTTTTTTTTTTTTTTTTGTCTCAGACAACGTAAGAGTTTTCTGTAAACAATCAATTGCTTGATTATTTACTTTTCTCAAAGCATCTGCTGGACAGGTTTTCCTACATACACATTTCTATTTCAGCTGAATGTCACTGTGTAAACTTGCCTGTTTCGAAGGCAAATTCAAAAATTTGTTTCCAACAAGAAAAAAAATCTTTATTAATGTCTTGGTTGGAGAATGTGTGTCCCTGCAACTAAATTGGAGGGTTTCTAAAGATTGTGCTGATTTTTCTTGCCCTCTGCTGGGTTGGTTTATCTGGGGGCTATGAAATCTGGGGGGTATTTTGGAGTCTGTTCAGTGGGAAAATGAGAAATGCAGGATTGTATTTCATCCTGAGCATGAAGAGCTTTGCTTCAGAGAGAGAAGCACCCACTGGATCTGCAAAAGGGGCCAACCACCCACTGTTAGAGCTACCCCACCATTAATCTCAGGTCCATTAGGAAGTGTATTTGAAATCTTAACGGGGATGAGTGGGATCCAGTAAACAGCTGTGTTGGTATTTTAGTGACTGACATAGAAAAAAGGAATGGACGAGCAGGAGGAAAGGTACTGGCCTAAATAAAGTATTTGTTTGAGACAATTAACCTCTGATTAGTGATCAGTAAGAGGTGGCATAGTTTTGTCAAAATTAAATGGAAACAAAATCACATCAATCTGAATTTTGCCAATGATAATGAACAAGGCTTTCCCGGAGTAAAAGCAGATAGATGCTTAGATTCCAGCAGAGATGAAGCTTTTGCACTTGGCATTCCCATAAGGAGAACAAAGGAACATAAATAAGTTAGTAAAAGATGGATAGACTGTCCATACTTGGAGCAGCTGTCTGTGGTTCTTTTCTAAAATGCAGGGCCTCTTAATAAGCATGATTCCTTCAAAGTCATTTTGGATCTTCCTCCTGAATGATGGTATGCTGGAATACACTGTTATACAGTGGCAGATAATACTGATTTAAATGGATACAGGATTAAACCCCTTGATTTTACAAGAAAATACAAGATTAAAAGGAAGTTGACATGTTTGAAAAACTGTCTGGTCTTGAAAGAGAATAGGATTCAGTGTGAAGTGTAAGCTATTACACCTGGGCAGGAGTAATCATCTACTCAAAGTCAGATGAGGGGAAAACCAGCAAGCTACAAATACATAGAAAATAATTTGGAGGGTATAATGAATCATAAACTCAGCAATGTCTGCGTTTCCTTGGAGAGGCAAATATCCCAATGGAGTGCTCAGCCAGGACGGCACAATCTGCACAATGAGTGATGAGACCTTTCTGTGTTGCTCATGGGACTGGTGGGACATCAGGGACATCAGCCCTGGTTTGGACAATGGGAAAAAACAGGAGAACAGTAGAACAGTGGCGAGTCCAGAAGAGGGATTTGTTTAGTCAGGAGAGGGCTGGCAAAAGCCATTAGAAGTCATCAAGGAAGTAAGAGCTTCCTGCAAATGGCATCGTCTGTTCTCAGTGCCCACAGCATGTCAGGTTACTAATCAAGGGTTTAAAACCCAGCAAATGTGGTACAAGTTTGATGTGGGGGGGAAAGCTTTGAGTGGCAAGGAGTAGTGTAACACTGGAGCAGGCTTGAAAGGCAGTTGGGGAGACCACCATTATTTCTTCATTGAGGAAAAAGTCTTCAGCAAAATTTTTAGCAACAGGATAAACAACATTCCCCAGGCGTCATTTTGATTGTGGTTGGTCTGGTCTCAAAGCAGGGCCATGGGCCAAGTGGCTTTTCAAACTCCAATATTCCAGCCCTTTCAAAGGCTGAGACACTAATTTTCAGCTACATTATGTATACATGGAAACAGCTTGTTCAAAAATCCATGTGATTGCATCCTTTCGACTCTCTTTTGTGAAGGTATAAAAGTGGTTGTTAAAGTGAACATTTTTGTTTCACTTTTTATGATAGTGCTGGATGCATTGTTCTTTTTTCTCTTTTATACTCTTTGAGATGTATTTTGCCAGTTTCTTTTATGGCACATTAAAATTGCTAAGTGTTTCTAAAAGCTGTGGGATTTTTTAATCATTTTCCCTTGGCCACTTTATCTGTACAGTTTGGGGTTTTTTTAATTTATTTTTTTCCACTTTATTTTTTTTCCTGTATCAACTTTTCTGTTCTTTTAGTGGCTGTGCTCCACTGGATTTCAGAAAAGAGGGAGCAGAGGAAAATCAGAGTATGATGTAGCAGAGCCATCAACTTCATCTCTTTATGATTCAACAATTTCTCTTCCTTCACCTTCCTTCCCTCCATGAACTCCTCTTCTAGGATACTGCTTTGATACATCTTGAAGTGTTTTTTTAAAAACAACAGTGATGGTCATTAACTAAAGATCTTGGCACTCTTGGCTTGCCCAAAGGCTTTGCTGCCCTCTGAGTTGTCTGCCACAAGGAACACACCCTGGAAGGTCCTGGTGTGGCAGATCCATCCCAGCAGCAGGGATAGTCCCCATGCCACACCAACACAGAGAGAGCCAGGCCCTTGGGAACACAAGCCACAAAAGCAGATGTTCAGATAAAGCTGCCACGTGGGTACAAAATGCTGATCACACACACACACTCTGAAATACTGTAAATATTATCCTACAAGAAAATTGTGACAAATTAACATCTGCACAGCCTCATGCTGCTACTGTAATGCTTTAATAACAAAAGACTACAGTGCCCACGGTTTGCTTCCCACTGGAAACGGAGCAGACTGCAGCATATGCTTCCACTGATAGAAATTAAAAGCAGCCTGACATTAATTATTAACACTTAAATCACATTTTAAATATTAAATGCAAGAAAAGGCCTATTGTTTCCCTGGGAAAGCTAACTGCTTTCAGGGGCTAATGGCAATAAAATTAGCCTTGTGTTCTGCTGTCCTTTAGGGCTCAGGGCCCCCAGGGCTCTCAGTGCCTTGTAGGGTGCTCTGCTCTGCTGAATAAGGTTCAGAGCAATTACAGCATTTCTATGCCACAAAAAACCATGTTAGCAGCGGCAATTGGGCAAAGGATACAACATTTCTCCTTTCTAGAAAAGTCAGAATTTCAGACACTCCTGGGGTTTTTGACGGGTTACATCCAGGTGTGCTCTGGGTCTGTGTGTGCCGCCCATCACACCAGTGGAGGCTGCAGGGTAGGGAACATGCACCACAGTGGTCTATATGGCTTTTAGTTCACTGACCATTATTTTGCTTAGTTTAAGCTGGGGGTTTGGTAGTGAAACAACAGTACACTCTGAACCCATACTGTTTCTGTGTAGATAAACAGAATTCAGTAATTGAGATACTGTGAAGGAACACCTACTGATTCCCTGTAGGACTAAAAGTCATTAGGGCAAATATTTGGCATTTTAGTGCACTGGAATCAGAGACATTAAATAAGCAGAATTTTGCTTATAGCTACTGATAGTGGGATAGATGGTGAATCACTACCCCAAAAATCAGTATGGGATTAATGAAGGTAATGCCCACTCACAATCAGTCAAAAAAAAAAAAGGGAAAAGAAAGAACAACTTGATTCTGCAGTTGCCATAAGGCACTATGTTTAGACATCTGTGAAGGTTTGTAAAAATTGGTTTCAGTTTCCAACACTGTTCGCCTCCTTTGGATTATTTTTGAGATTAGGATGAGCTGTAGCAGTAAAAAAAAATATTTCTGTTGGAATTGCTTTCAGGGTAAGCCTTCAGTGTTCAAAAAATTTGTGTTTACCATAACAAATCATTGGCTTACTTGTTCATTCATTCACTGGTTTCTGAAAGGGCTTTGCCATTCTGTATTTACTGTGAGCATCCTTGGCTTGCTCTCCACTTCTGTAAAGGACTCTCAGGAGAGGTTTCAATGACAGCAAATACCACAGGCTGCAAGGGAGCTGATCCTGGTGCTGCCCTCCCTGCAGATGAAGATGTGAGTTAAGGACAGATGTAGGTGAAGTTTTTATTCACAATGGACAAAACCCTAAAAGAGATGTTTTTCCCATCCTCAGCAAATGACAGCTGGGCTGTCCTTTAGATGCCATTTTGTTTTATAAATAAATCAATGAGGGTACTTCTTGAGCTTTCAGTATCAGCACCTCATTTGTCTTGTTTTTTTTTCTCTATACTCAGCTAAAAAACTGTTGAGCTTTCTTATTCTTATTGGGTCTTGCGGCCCAGATTTACATCAAATGTTTCTATATGTGGCTTTGGTTGGCTGCCTACAATCCATATTCTTCAAAATGAATTTCCCAAACTGGAGACACTGTATGGCCTGCAGCATTATGGAAATATTCCTCCTTTTTATTTGCATATGAAGGGAGCTTTTAGAGCCAGCAGGACTCCCACGGGATTCTTACCTGTGCCTCTTTAAAGGGAATGTTTTGTTGGACTATTCTGGAGGTCTCCTCACACCTTCATTGGACTGTCAAGCCAAGAAAAACCTTAGAGCTGTGGCAGTTTCTGTCACAGAAATTAATGGGATTCTTTGGACTGGAGTTCTAGGAGGTGTTGCTGGTCTGTCAGGCAGCATTCTGCAGCTGAAAGCTCCTCCCAGTCACTTTGCTGCACTCCATCCCCATATTCTCCCAAAGCTGCTCCTGCAGAACTAACAGGTGCCAATGCTCAGAGAGGCAGCAGAGGAAGAAGTGCAAAGCTGCATTTCCAGCTTGTGCTGCTTATCTCAGTGTGTCTCAGGTGTGTATTACCCTCCCTACAAACGAGCTGCACTGCAGCAAGTGACAAAGAGCCTTAAGAAAACCCCTGTTAATGAGTTCCCAGTGTCTGGTGCTGGGTTTGTGGAATAAAGCCCTGAATGAGTCAGTGATCAATACTATTTTCTCTAATTTAGCTGGGTGTATCAGACTGAGCTATAAATACTCACTGCAAATTCCCCTGGTGTCATGACTTCTTTGTTTGTTTACCAATCGTTCTAAATATCTGTAGAAGATTAATCAGTGGAGCAGGGGCTGTAATCAAGATATGTCTCCTAACTGGGTGTGCTGAGTGTCCTACAGTGCAGTCATTGCCACAGCTGTTCATGCAGCTTAATCTTGAACACCTTTACCAAGAGGGATGGGAAATGCAGTTAAACTTCAGCCAGGGATGTAGGGCACTGGTCTGGGAAGCAGCAGAGCAGTGGTTAAATCCTTGCTCCTCAACCTTTGAACCAGGTCTTTCTTCATGACCCAGATGTCATCGGTGCTGTGGAGATTGTTGGCCTTTCCAAATTTTTATTGCTGTTAATAAAATGCATGGAGTTGAAATAAATCAGGGCTTGGGGAGGCTTGGCTAACCTGCTCTTTTTAATGTGGTTTGTTTGGGTGTTTTTTATGTTAACTCAGAATTCCTAACTACAGGTGAACTTCAAAAATTATTTATTCACCTAGCAGTAGTTTGAAGGGATTCAGAGTGTCTGCTTTCACATTGCTTAAGGGGGAATGTTATATCTAAGTTCACTAAAAATTTGCTACAGGTTCATTTGAAAGCTTCATGAACTTGAGCTACTTTGCTTTGATTTTCAACACTAGCAGACTCTTGTATGCATTTGGAGCAGCTAAAAGAAGTTTCACCTGATGCCCTGCTGTATTAACTGCATTAATTAACTCACTCTGTAAACAAAGATGCTTGTAGGTGATCTCTAAATAGTCCAGGAGAGAATATTCATTAAGTGAAAAAAACCAGGAACCTAAAATGTGTGAGTGTCTGGAAGGCTTAAATACTTACAGTTATTTGCATAAAACCCCTGTGCAAATCCTACCCTGCAGAGTGCTATTCTTACATTATTCAAATTACAAGTTCACTGTTAGATTTATTTAAGAAATGATCTGTATCATCAGAAGGAATGGAGACAACAGCAAATACACAGGTGAGGCAAAGTGAGGTGTCATGAGACTGGTAACAGGTTTTGGGGAACTGCAATGCCTGAGCAGTGAATGCTCAGGGACTGGCTCACTCGCTACCATTCTTTCTGTACTCAACTTCAGAATCCATATTTGTAGTGGTTTTAGCTTGGCCTCAAATTAGCAGGCTCAGAGAATCTACGTGGATTGGTAGAGACAGCTCTCACCTGACTGGGTAACCAAGGAAGTATTTCATACCAGATGATGCAAACTTAAGATATGGGGCAGCAGTGGGAGGTGTTAGGTCAGTTCCATCAGAGCTGAACTACGAGGAGAACATCTTGCAGCTCTCCTAATGTGCCAGGCCCTGCTCCGGCTGCTCCTGCTTGCACTTTGTTTAAGTTCAGGGAAGTAGAAACATTTTGTTGTTACTCTTTCTGTTTCTTGCTAAGTGTCTTTTAGAGTGCTTATAAATCTAGAGTAATACACTTTGTATTAACTGAGGAGTGAGAAGTTATTTCAAGTTATACATAACTTGTGTAAGTGTGTGTATTATATTGTAGTTTTCTCTTAATTTTCTCTTTTCTGTGTAAATACATGTAGTTAGTTTCAGCATAAACCTGGTTTAGAAGTTTTTTTTCCTCTCCCTCTTCTTTTTCTCTTGGCTGGTTGTGGGGGGAAGAACCCTTTTTCTCTGTTCTTGGGCAGTTGGCGTTTTGCCAGCTCAACCCAAGACAATATTGGACAGAAAAATGGGCAGACTCAGAGCAAAATGTCAGTCAAGTCAACACTGAACAGCACCACAGTTTTCTTAAGTTAACTGTAAACAGTATTACAAGAAGCTAGTGATAGAAAAGGAGTTAGAAATCCATAATGTGTCAGAGGAAACCATAACTGTGACTGCCTTTCATTCAGGTTTTATGTCTGACTGTAAATAACTGAGTGCAAGGCTTATTGCAATAACCCTTTCACTGCTGCCCTTATTCAGTCCTTACATTTTGTAGTTCTCCTTGTTGGAGGAGTTGGACCACACTAGGAGCATTTTCTCAAGCAGCCAACCAGGAGGGTGATGCTGGGCTTAATGAGGGACAGTGAGCAGTGTAAACTACATGCCTTGGGGAAGGTGATGGACAAAATAAAATTCAACTGATTACTCAGCTAAAACTGGCAAAGCTTCTTGACTTTCATGGGAGTTTGAATCACTGAAGTAGTTTTTATTCTTCTCATCTGAAAGTTGTAACACTGCAAATTAAAAGAGGACTGCAACTTTCCTATATATAAAGACATGCCTTTGTTTAGGAGAATGCTTATACCTCTAATGTGTATCAAGAGATAAATGCTCAACACTTACATAAATGTCAAAATACATTCTCTTGAGTCTCTGTCAAATTCTATTTTCAGTCTTAAAAGAATTTCTGAAGGAATTATTTTGATTATTTCTTTATCATGGGAAAATGATTCTTTTTTTTTTCCAAGGGAGGTTTTATAAAATATCAGGTTTTTAAACTTTTTTAGAAAGATGTTTCTGTGCAGATACTAACTGTAGCAAATTAGAATGGATGAGGGACTGATTCCTGAATTGGGCTGTCAGGCTGGTTTGCCTCTGTGCTGTGTAGGGGATGAAGCCTCTACAGCAAACTGTCCATGTCCACACTGCACTGAATCCCATCCTGGCTCTCCCCATGTTGTTCCAAGCTAATTATAAATGTTATTTTGTGAGATTCTATTCAGTGTCTGTAACACTGCAAGGTGCATGGTAGAACCTGGAAGGCTGTTTTACAGCACAGCCCCAAGAGCACTCACTGCCTGTGCTGCGGTTTGCAGATCATATTGGAGGACTATGCAGGGCAGAGGGGCTTACACCACACCCAGTCCTGCCCACACCATCTTCTGGCAGTGATCCATAAGTAAAATAAAACCTCGAATTGACAAGGCATTGGGGAGAGGTCACAGACCCACAGAATAGCTGGGATTGGAAGGGACCTCTGGAGATCATCCAGTCCAGTATTGCTGCCCAGAACATGTGCAGGTGGGTGTTGAATGTCTCCAGAGAGGGACACTCCACAACCTCACTGGCAAGCCTTTTCCAGAACTCTACCACCCTTCATGGAAAGTTCTTCTTGATGTTGAGGTGGAATTTTATGTGTTTTCATTTGTGGCCATTTCTCCTCATGCTGTCACTGGGCACCACTGAACAGAGACTGGCACCATCCTCTGACACCCAAACAACAGGTTGTTGGAACAGCTCTAGAAGGGACAGCGACAATGAGCTGCTGACTCTGAACATGAGCCCAGGTGGGCAAGAAAGTCAGTGGCATCCTGGGCTGTGCCAGCCATGGGGTGTGACAGCCCCAGGGCAGTGCCTGTCCCTGTGCTGGCACTGCTGGGACCCCTTGAAGGCTGTGCCAGTTCTGGGCACTCCTGATAGGAGAGACTCTGAGGGGCTGGAGCATGTACAGGGCAGGGAATGGAGCTGGGAAGGGGCTGGAGCAGCAGGAGGGGCTGAGGGAGCTGGGGGGGCTCAGCAGGAGAAAAGGAGGCTCAGGGGGCACCTTCTGGCTCTGCAATGCCTGCCAGGAGAGGGAAGCTGGGTAGGGGGGGCGGGCTCTGCTCCAGGGCACAGGGACAGGAGGAGAGGGAATGGCCTCAAGTTTCATCCGAGGAGGTTTACACTGGATAGTAGGAAAAATTTCTTCACCAAATGAGTGGGCAGGTGTTGGAATAGGTTGCACAGGGCCATGGTGGAGTCACCATTCCTGGAAGTGTTCAGAAAACCTGTGGCTGTGGGATGTGAGGACATGGTTTAATGGGGAACATGGTGGTGCTGCTGGGCTGATGGTTGGACTTTCTGATTTCAGGGATCCTTTCCAACCTCGATGATTCTGTGATTCTATAAATCAGCTGGTTGAATGGTCAAGGGCTGTGGTGTTGTGTGCACTCCTTGACTCTCCCACTGTGCAGTACGGACATATCTCAAGATGAAGAAAACAGAAGCTTTTCAAAAGGAGTTCCTTCAAATAGAAGATGTGAGAGAACCTGCTGATCTCAGTGGAACAGTAGCTTTATTGTTGTCATACCTTCCTGAACTCTGAGGGATGCCTGTACTGTGCAGAATCCTGTCACCCTTGAGGGGGCTCAGCTTGCCAAGGCTCAGTTAAAGCTCTGTGTCTGCTCAGGGTTATCACACACACAGGAGGACAGGCACACTGAGCTTGAAACAGAATGGCTGGTGTCTGCAGATACTTTTTGGAATGTGCCAGAGCTGAAAACAAATCCAGAGGCATTTTTCAGCAGTTTGGCCCATAAACTTTTCAGTTTGTGCAAACCACAGGGGATTGTGAAAGACTCTAGATTCATTTTGAAAACTTGGCATATGAGATTTGGCTTGCATAAATTTAAAGGTAATGTGTGCTGGCAACAACAATCCAAACCTCTCATGCTGCCGAGCTTTAAACTTTCCTGCTCCTCTGAGAAAAAGAAATTCTCATTGTCACTGGTAAACTAGCGAAGTGAAAATCTCTCCAGAATACATCAACGCTAGGAAAAAACAAAAATTAGATCTTCAGTTCATTAGGGAATGGAAAGCAATGCAGAGAAAGTTAAGATTTTATTGCAAGTGACAGTCACGAGCCTTTGTTTGGAACGCGAATTCCACACTAAAAAACATAGAAATAATTCTGCAAAGACACAGAGGAGAGAAGGCTAATGTTATGTTTGGAATTGCCTGTGAGCAGCCCTTGCAAGCCCTGTCTTAAACGGAAAGAAAGAAGAAAAGAATCAGTCTGCATTATAAGAATCAGTCATAATTCAGTGTAATTGATGGCAGGCAAAGTAAGATAAATTGAAGAAGTACTTCATTAAAGTACACATAGTCAATTTATGAAGCTGGCAGCCAAATAGGGTGAGAGCTGAACATTATAGCTGAGCATTACTGCTGTTCTTTGGCTAGGACTTGTGAGGTTTTTAAGTCCAGTAATAGTATTTATAGTCATGTCTATGAGACATATAGAGAAAACAAATTGAGTGTAGGTGAATGTAGAATGTAGTGGAATGAATGGAACAGGAGCTGTTTGTCACAAGTATCAGCAAATACTTTTTTCCATTTTTCTGTGGATGAAACATAATGCAAGTTGTCATTACCACTGAACTATTCCTCTTCCCCTCCACTCCCCTTTTATCATATTCTCACTGGTTTTCCCACATCTCTATACCCTCCAAAAAGGAGATCGTTTCTCACAGAAGCTCCGTGTGTGTCATCGAGTTGCAGGTGTTTTGTCCTGTCAAAAATGCAGTTGTTCCTTGTGCTGTGACTGAACAATGACCAGCATATTTTCATGTTCACATGGTTGCTTTAGTTTGTTTCACATTATAAAAATCTAAAGGTAAAAAGTGAAAATCATCATTCTGAATGGTTTATGGACATTGGGTTTTTGCTGCAGTGGGATTTATCTGATTGATGGCCTTGTTGCTGTTCTCATAACTGGAGTAGTTTAACTGTTGCACGTTCCTAAGGATTATTTATTGCAGCAGTGAAACAAGTATGTTTGATTGCTAAACCACATGGTTCTAAACTGCTCAGGTCAGATGTGCTGGTTTAAAGGTAAACTGGCAGGAGAAATGAACCCAACACAAAAGGGATTATAAGTCAGAGTTACAATTTATTAAAAATATTACAATAAATGCAATGACACAAAGAGAAATTGAGTTTAACCCACAAACCCCAGAAGTAAAATGCAGCACCCTGGGGCACAAACACAATGGGGGTTGTTGGCCCCTGTGTTGAGACCCTCCCTCCCTCCTTGGTTCCCCCGAGTCCAGAGTAAAAAGAAAGGGACAAACCTGTTGGTGCAGATGATGGCACAGTCTGGTGGAGAGTGGTGGGCTCCTCCTGTCCGGGTTCTGCTCCTCCTCTGGATCCAGCAAATGGTCCCAGAAGTCTCCACACCCCAAGATTATACACCCTCAGGTTCAGGTGGGAGCCCCCAGTGGGTCCCCCAGGACAGGGAGTTCCAGACTGGGGGATGTGACTCTGGCAGTCAGGGGGGATTTTGGAATGGTTGCTGGCCCCTGAGCAGAGCTGAGCCCTCAGGTGGGTGTGGAGGTGCCAAGGAGTCCCTGCAGGGGAGTTCTCCCAGCTCCTCTGCCAGGCTTCTTTCCCAGCCAGCTGCCAGGCTGAGGGCTCAGCTGTGCCCTGGGCAGCTGCTGCCAATGGGCCATTGGGAAGAGTTGCTGGGCAATGGCCCAGAGGGTTTGGAATGCCCAGCTTTGGTCACACCCACACAGTGATAAACTGGTCCCACCTGCTGAACTAGGACATCAAGCTTGCAGCTCTTGGGTGAGTATTGATGGCTTTTAGAATTTACCCCACCATGTCTGTAGACCTGCAGATCAGGATCCTGTTCACTCTTCCACAGACAGAGGGGAGCCCTGTGCAGGCTTGCTCAGAGACCCAGGGGGGGTCTGCCTGGTTTGAGTGTAGTGTTAACGTCTAAATAATCCTTGCAGTATGAAATGAAGAAGCAGTAGTATTAGCTGTCCTTCAGCATGGCCATGTGTAGGAATGGTTCATAAGGAGAGATGATTTCTCATGACTTCAGCTTGTTTTGTATTTCCAGGGCAGCTGGGAATAATGGGCAGTGAATTCACATTGACTCTATCATGTATCAGTGGGAAACTCAAACACAGAGGTGAGCCCAACCTCTCCTTCCAAAGCCCCAGGAATAACAGAATAAAACACTCAAGTGAACAAAGGGCTGGTGAACCATCAGTAACACACAGAATGGGTAAGTCTGGTGACTGACCAGTGACCTCCCTTTGCCAGGGAAATCCAATTGATTTCTGTGTGGGAAAGCTGGACACTGCACAGCTTCATTGGGCAAGAATCAGAGTTCTTACCATGTAGTGATGAATTATTACAGAAAAATTGAAAGACTTTAGTTCACTAGAAGAAATCAAACATAACAAAAATATAAGTAAATAATACTGCTATGTTTGCATTGTAACTTTGATGTATCAAGTGCAATCAGCATAGAAACAGAGTCAATTAGGTTGGGAAAGACCAATCCAGTACAGCTGTTCCCCAGCACTGCCAAGGCCACCACTTAACCAAGTTCCCAAGTGCCACACCTACAAGCCTTAAAACCCCCCCAGAGATGGTGACTCCACAGCCTGTTGCAGTGATAGGCAGCTCCTTGGGAGAATGCATATTTCCTAACAGCCAAGAATGATAATCACAAGATATAATAGAAGAATGTGGGAAAAAACTTGAAGAATTCTGTGGACCTTCATTGTAGTTAACATTGTGGATCAATAATTATTCTAAAATATCCTTAAATTTGGGACTACAGAACTAAATGTACAGAAAATAAACATTTCAAGGATAGCAGTGGGAATATATTTAAACCGAGCTCGTGACCGCACATTGAAACATGGAAAATAACATGAAACAAAATGGATTTTACTGTGTTTTAGTACTTAGTACTACCCAATAATATATTTCTGTATTTCACTAGAGTTTAAATTGTACTGAACCATAAGTACTGAGTAAATACATATTTAAACTGAATTCACTTTCAGACAAGCTTTGGCTAAGAAATCTTTAAGCCTGAGATGAATTGAGCATCAGAGTGCTTACTGCAGTGCAAAGAAATTCATCATTTTGTTTGACTAAATGTCAATTCTTTTTGAAGAACTGTAACGGTTTTAAGTTGAAGTCACAAAATTGTGAGAAAGTGATTAAAAGATTTGCTGTCATCAGGTCAAAATTTAGAGAAACACTTTAAGCTGAGGAATATCCTTTCAGGTCAATGAGCAGGGCAACAGTTGAATACTTTGGCATTCAATTACAATTAGGTCTTATGAATTGTTAATTCAATCAGTATGTTTGTTGTGCATTAATTTGAAGAATTACAGGGAAATTCACACATTCCCTACTTCACATGATGTAAAGGCTACTGAAAAGTGGGTACTTGTCTTGGAAGATACTTCAGAAAAGAGCAAAGCCCATGGAAACTCTTCTAGTTTGACACCAAAATCGAAGAAATGGAGGGGCTGTGAGAAGTCCCTGGTAAGTACATGTCCCATCAAATAACACTAAGCCTTTCTTTTCCCCTTTTCCCCCTTCAGCAGACCCATTCTAGCCTCAGGCCTCATAATTTGTGTGATTTCTCTGTATTTTCATGGCCAAGGTCATTTGCAGACGTACCAGGAAGCACTGAACATGGGGTGTTGGCAGCAACCACTGCACCTTCCCATCCACAGGAACCCCAGTGTAATACAGATAGTTAACCCAGCCTCTTTTTTTTTTTCCCGAAATATCTAGGCAGCTATTTCAATTTTGTGATTTTTAATTTGCAATAGAGCCTAAATGTCTCATTTC
Source organism: Sakesphorus luctuosus (assembly GCA_013396695.1). Taxonomy (NCBI): domain Eukaryota; kingdom Metazoa; phylum Chordata; class Aves; order Passeriformes; family Thamnophilidae; genus Sakesphorus; species Sakesphorus luctuosus. Next base: position 40,635 of record VWZD01002278.1, on the reverse strand, counting down.
CTTAGGTAGAAAACATTTTTGTGTCTTATGTATTGCTCTGTGGAGTAGGAAACCCTCTGTCCATTCCTGCAGCCAAGAGGTGAGAGCAACTGAGCGCCAGGAGTCTGTGCTGCTGGAAATGAGGGAGGAAAGGAACTCTGGGTGCTGGACCAGGCACATCAGTATCTTTTCCAAGCTGAGACCAGGGATTCTTCCTCCTGCGCTGAGTTGTCAGCCTGTTTCTATGGTGATCTTGAAGCTACTGATGGATTTGCTGTGGTTATGTAATATGTAAAAAAAAATCCACATACTGAATGCTGTCAGTAGTCTTGAGTGTAGTGTGGACGTTAGGACAGACAATGGGGTTCATCTGCTTAGATGTGTGTGGGTGTTTAAACAGACAGAGAGGAAGGTGATATGTCTGCTTTCACCAGGCATGTCTCATTTGTGACTGTTGCCTGTGGGCTCATCAGTTGGGACATGTCCTGCTGAAGGCTTTGCTGCAAAGCTGCAAGGAGGTTTTCAGGAGAGTTTAGCTCATGCACACTTTCTCCATTGGGTATGAACCACCACGAACACAGTCCCTGGGCAGGCCATTCCACGTGGCTTTCTGCTTCTGCTTTTGCTGTCAGGATCCACAGAATTGCACCCTAGTCAAAGTGATTACACTCCAGTGTTTTCCCTTTATCTTTGCCAGAGTCCTTTCCCTTTCCCTTTCCCTTTCCCTTTCCCTTTCCCTTTCCCTTTCCCTTTCCCTTTCCCTTTCCCT